>VXBP01005181.1:58388-134653 GCA_013400115.1 Rhinopomastus cyanomelas | reverse complement strand
TCCCATGCAGAGCTACAGGCTGGGGTCGGAGTGGCTGGAGAGCAGCCAAACAGAAAGGGATCTGGGGATGCTGATCGATACCCGCTTGAACATGAGCCAGCAGTGTGCCCAGGCGGCCAAGAGGGCCAATGGCGTCCTGGCCTGCATCAGGAATGGTGTGGCCAGCAGGAGCAGGGAGGTCATTCTGCCCCTGTACTCTGCACTGGTTAGGCCGTACCTTGAGTACTGTGTCCAGTTCTGGGCCCCTCAATTTAAGAAGGACATGGAGGTGCTTGAACGCGTCCAGAGAAGGGCAACGGGGCTGGTGAGAGGCCTTGAGCACAAGCCCTATGAGGAGAGGCTGAGGGAGCTGGGATTGTTTAGCCTGGAGAAGAGGAGGCTCAGGGGAGACCTTATTGCTATCTACAACTACCTGAGGGATGGCTGTGGCCAGGAGGAGGTTGCTCTCTTCTCTCAGGCAGCCAGCACCAGAACAAGAGGACACAGCCTCAAGCTGCGCCTTGAGGTTGAGTTATTTTAAGAGTAAAATAAAAATTCTCTGAGGAAGATATTGTTAGTAGCATATATTTGACTTAACAGCTTGAACATTGGTAAATTACTTCAACTTGCATGTTGCGCTTCTGTTCCAATCCGTATTTTTCTAAAAACATGAGGTATAGAAACAAAAATTAACTGTTAACTGTGTTTAGTTTGTTGTTGTTGCCTTTTGGATGCATACACTGTTAGACAAAAATAGTGTTTCTAAAATGGATGCAGCTTCTTTTCAGATGCATAGCAAGTTACATACTTCACTCCAAGCAAACTGTGGGACAGACTGAGATCAGCCTCTGGGACAAGAATCTTGTTACTTCTCTTTTGGTTGAGCTGCGTGTCACAGGAAAGGGAACATTATTGGTGTCCAGAGTTGTTCACATTTGGGAGAGCCAGACCTTATCTGAAATAAACTGAGTTGGCCATAATGGGCTTTCCAATATCTTGAGCCCTTCTGGATTGCTGATGGTTCCTGGTTTCTCCTCTGCCAGTTAGGATTCCACTGTCTCTAGAGAGAATGTCTGACACGTGGGAAGACTGAGTCCGTTGAAAGTATTGCCTAAGCAAATGCAGTGAGGTAATCGTGTGGACTACAAGCACAGCGCTCTGTATGTATAATAACTGTTGAATGTTTGCAGTGTGCTCATACACAAGGCAATGCAGGATGAACAAAAAGGATACAGAGAAAGCAGACATCCTGAAGACCTTCTTTGCCTCTGTGTGTACTTCTGGGGGCTGTCTTCATAGCAAGCCCCAGACTGCTGACACTCCAGAGGAAGTTGAAACAAGAGAGGACTTTGCCCTGGTTGATGAGGACTGGGTTAGGGATAAGTTGCGCAAACTGGATGGACATAAATCCATGGGCCCTGATGGGATGCACCTGCGTGTGCTGCGCGTGCTAAAAGAGATGGAGGAAGTCATTGCTGGGCCCCTCTCCATCATCTTTGCTAAGTCTTGGGAATCAGGAGAGGTGCCTGGGGACTGGAGGATAGCAAATATCACTCCAATCTTCAAAAAGGGAAAGAGGGAGGACCCAGGTAATTATAGAGCGATCAGCCTCGCCTCCATCCCAGGAAAGGTGATGGAACAATTTGTCCTAGAGGCTGTCTCCAGGACAACAGGGGTCATTAGAGACAGTCAGCATGGCTTCATCAAGGGGAAAGTCATGCTTGACCAACCTGATAGCCTTTTATGAGGCCATAACCAAGTGGATAGATGATGGCAGAGCAGTGGATGTGGTCTATCTTGACTTGAGTAAGGCATTTGACCACAGCCAAACTGAGGCAGTGTGGTCTAGAGGATCGGGTGGTGAGGTGGATGGTGAAGTGGCTGCAGGATAGAAGCCAGAGAGTAGTGGTCAATGGGACAGAGTGTAGTTGGAGGCCTGTATCTAGTGGAGTGCATCAGGGGTCGGTGCTGAGACCAGTGCTATTCAATCTATTAATGAATGAGTTGGATGAGGGATTAGGGTGCACTGTCAGCAATTTTGCTGATGATGCAAAGCTGAGAGGAGTGGCCAACACCCCAGCAGACTGTGCTGCCTTTCAGTGAGATATGGACAGGCTGGAGAGCTGGATAGAGAGCAATTTAATCAAGTATAACAAGGGCAAGTGTAGAGTCTTGTGTCTGGGCAAGAATAACCCCAGGTACCACTATAGGGTGGGGAGTGACGTGTTGGAGAGCAGTGTAGGAGAAAGGGACCTGGGGGTCCTGGTGGCCAGCAGGATGACCATGAGCCAGCAATGTGCCCTTGTGGCCAAGAGGGCCAACGGCATCTTTTGGTGGATCATAAGAGGGGTGGTTAGCAGATTGAGAGACATTCTTCTCCCCCATTGCTCTGCCCTGGTGAGACCACATTTGGAGTGTTGTGTCCAGTTCTGGGGAACCTCAGTTCAAGAAAGATACGGAACTGCTGAAGTGAGTCCAGCGCAGAGCAATGAGGACGGATGATGAAGTAAGTCGAGCACCTCCCTTGTGAGGAGAGGCTGAAGGAGCTGAGTCTCTTTAGCTTGAAACAAAAGGAGACTTGAGGTATGACCTCATTAATGTTTATAAATATGTGAGAGGTGGGTGTCAGGAGGATGGAGCCAGGCTCTTCTGAATGTTATCTAGTGATAAGACAAGGGGCAATGGGTGTAAGCTGGGACATAGGAGGTTCCATATGCATGTGAGAAGGAACTTGTTCGCATTGAGGGTGACAAAGCACTGGAATAGGCTGCCCAGGCAGGTTGTGGAGTCTACGTCAATGTCTGTAGACATTTAAAACCCACCTGGATATGTTCCTGTGCGACTGGATCTAGGCGATCCTGCTGTGGCAGGGGGATTGGACTAGTTGATCTTTCAAGGACCCTTCCAATCCCTGATGTTCTGTGATTCTGTGATACTGGTTTATTGGTCAGAAATAATAAGTTTAGTGGTTACATTTGAAGCTGCCAAATGTGCTGCTAGGCGATACAAAATTGTCTGTCTAGTTTGCTATTTAAATGGCCCTGGCAACATGATGGGATATCTAAGGCATGCATGGTTTTTCTTAGTGTTATGGGTTCTGCTTGCAACATTCTCATGCTTGAAGCTCGCCAGCTGGTCCATAGATGGATCCTCCTAAATAATTTGATTCCTTTGTATAAGTCTCATATTTCAGATTGTTGAAAGCTTCAGGCTTCTTTTTGAAGGCAGCAAACCCAAGTAGAACGTTCTGTAAAATTGTGTCTTTGTACAAATATGATATAAGTTATCAACACTGCATGCAGACTGGTTTTCTTCAGTAAAAGAGCTGCTCTATGGGACTTCGCAAGGAGCCAGACTGTTAGGGAAATTAGGTGGCAGTGGGTTGGGTAACTGCATCGCTACATCAAAGCCACCTCGATAGTATCCTTCACTTTTCCTTTGCTGCAGTACTCCTAGACATTTAGGTATTTTATACCTGCCATGTTATTTAATCCTCAATTTATATAGCGTTTTGGTTTTGTCTCAGAGAACTGTATAATGTTTGCCATATTTTCCTAATCTTTTCCCCAGACACAGAGTCTGTAAAACTGGCAGCTTACTTAACTAGCAGTGGGGTAATGGCATTGTAGACATATCCTGTGATGTGTGTCCAGGTATTTACAAAGGCGCAATCTATTTTAGGAATTGATTTTCCTTTGGGGTAGTTAGTAGATTTTTAGTGTTACTTAATTACATGCACTTGTGTTGTAGATAGTACTTTCTGTTCTCTGTAGCACCATCCTGTGTATGAGAGTTAGATGTGTTTCTTGGAGAAAGAATTGAATATCCTTTTCCCAAATTAACTTTTGCAGTTTCCTCTTCCTTACTTTTGTTTCTTTTATCTCACCTATTGCGACACTTCCATTGTACCTTCTTTGCTCTTCTTTGCTGTCGTATCCATTTGATCGTTTTCTGATTTTTGCTGAATTTTGCTTTATCTGGTAAAGTCATACTGCTTTGCCCTTCTCCCCACTACACATCCATTTCTCCCTGTTCAATGTGTTTGCCTTCAAATGCCATTTAATAAAGTTCTGAACACTGCTTTAAGTGCTTGAGACAATAAATTTTCTTTACCTGCCAAAACAGCCCTTGCAGAGCAGAGAGGTAGAGATGAAAAGGATGTGCTAAGCTTTACAGCTGCTGGCCTTCAGCTCTGTGCTGCTGCCTCTGTAGAACTCAGACCTGGACTGACCTTTGTGCAGATGACCCCTCAAGTACAGCATAGAGAAGGGATCTGCAAGACGGGGTGGGACAATCCCATCATTTGCCCATACATAAAGACTAGATGGTTTTACCTCCCTCTTATTATGGAACATTTTTCCAAAGGTATTTTCTATTTAATAGTTATCAGTATTGAGGTGGTGAACAGCTAGGAAAATGCTTGAATTCAGAATATAATTGCATAGATGAATATCTAACATAAAAAAAAGAACCCATCTGGTAAGTCAGACTTCAATACCAGATTGCATGCTTGTAAAGAACGGTAAATTAGTGTAGTAAAGTTCCTGAAGACACATAAAACATCTTTTAGTTTTCTTCCAAGAGATGGAATATTATTAATGCAGGTAAAATTGAAATAATAACATAGTTAAGAAATATGCAGTGCTGAGATCTCTCTTTCTCTTGCCTTTCAACAATCTTTTGTGAAATTACTCTCAAAATTGGCTCTTCTGTCTGTCCCTGAGTTTCTTCTGAGTCCAAATCCAGGGAAATTTGATTCATCCCATAATCCAACCCTCCCCTAGGGTGACTTCATGCACTTCTGTGGCTGGTTTGCTTTGTGTCTGGCAGGAGCAAAGGTTCAGGAAATAAATAGTGCCCAGGGCTTCCCCTCAACTGAGACATAGTTGTGTCACTGCTGTGCTACCCAGCAGATGCATTTGAAGGGGCTTTCTGGCTGTGTATCCCTGGGAAACTTTCCACAATGCAGAAGGAGTGAGAGCTGCTTGTAGGCTCAGACCCAGCAGTGAAAAATGTGCGTAGGGTCTCACTGGGATGTGTGAATGTCACAGGGTATGCATCCAACGTGCAACACGCCTGTTTTGGACTAAACTCACCAGCTTCTTCTGACAAGTGGGAATCTGAGTACACTGCTGCTGCATCTCACTGGAGAAATATTCTGTGGAACAGTTTTGACCAGCTCTACCTGTGAGGCAGAACTGAAAATGCAATTATTTTGGTAGACATCATTTATTTATTCAGCAGCACCACTAACTCTGTTTTTAATATCATGATTGCTGCAGAAAACACTGATAAAATTGTTAATTGTTATAAATTTCCCTAATGTATTGTCCTGTAGTATTCTGCCATGATTGCAGAGTCCCAAGGGACTCATAGCCAGTGGAGGCATTTCTCCAGAAGGCTGCTATCTGCTTAGTCACTTATCCCTTTTCACTGACTTTATTAGACTGCTAATTTAAACACCTTAACTAAATGTCTAAAATACAGTGCTCTGAATGTGTTGTGCACATCACAAGCTTGATGTGGTCTTATTTCCATATCTACCAGTTCAGCTGACGTTTTGAGATTCTTATCTGGGTTAGTGGAGTCTATGGGCAGAAATATAAAATCACTGGGAACCCGCTCTGTAAACTTTTGAGGGAAAATGAAAATAGCATTCAAAAGATTACATTTTCTCACACTTTCTTTTTATCTGTTTTTAATCTTTTCTCTAAGGAACATGAAAAAATGAATAATTCAATCTCTTCCTTGTGTTCTTATCACAGACATCTTGATGTGGCTTGTTTGCCATAGAATTGGGAAATTTGCAAATATAAGTATCAGATCTGTGTGTACTCAAATATTCTATTGACCCAAAATATACAAGTGTAATGTAAAAAAATGGCTTGTTTGCTATTGTGTCAAGGTAAGGAAATTCTTCGTGTTAATAAGTATATAATTTTACATCATAATAATAAGACCAAAAAACAGCTTCAGAATTAGCAGAATTAATTCAAATGTAATTATGTAATAATAAACTACCCTGAACTGGTGCTCCTTTATAAGCTGAGCTAAACCAGTATCACTCTCCATCTAAATGGAATTGAAATGTAAAAGTCAGAGCTCTAGGAAGATGAATACTTGGAGAATTTTGAGTAGACATAGACACTGAAATGATGGAACATTTCCTGGAGTGTTACAGGCTGAACCAAAAGGCCACAGGAATCTTTATGCTTCATAGCTCAAATACAGTTTTTGAACACTTAAAAGTGAAAGTAATTTTGTTCTGATACCAAGTGGGATTTTGTTAGGTGTCATGCATCAGAAAGACTTGGGGATGGATCTTGCTGTGGAATCTTTGCTGTATTTTCCACAGACAGTTCTCCAAGGGACAGGACCTGCTAATCACTCTTTGCATCCTTTCCTGCTTCCTGTGAAAGTCTCTGTGGATAGAGAATAAACAGAATGTAAATTCTATTTCCAGAATCAGTTGGGGTTTTTTTCTCACAATCCTGGGATAGGAGAGGTAAAGGTCAGAGTCCAGGCCAAGCTAATTAACAATATCTTTAAACAATGATGGATTGATAGCCTACTAGAGAAGCTACTATTTCTCCCCCTCTGTGCAAGTCATCCCTTTTAAACCTTTGTGTTTCTTTATCCAGATTATCAAACAGCTCCACTTTTAGGTGCATTGATAGAAGAAAATTGATCATTAATCCTGGCTTAACATCGCATTCAGGTGTTTGTGCCAGCATGCCTGATATGTGCTTTGGATCCTTTCCTGAGCGTGGAGGTGAAGACAGGCTGAGAGACAGATAATGAGACAAAAAAAGGGGCTAATTATTTTTCAGTGTCTGTTCATCTCTGAAAAACAATACACTGTGTTACAGGCACATAATGACACTGCTGATACGCAACATTTCTGTTCTGATTAATTTACAGCATGGGTGAGATCATTCTGTATTGCAAGATGTCTTAAAGGATGGGTCTGAGCTTTTGGCAGAGCTGTTATAAAACATCTTTCTGGGAAGCAGTATATTCAAAATTCACAGCATATTGAGGGGTTTTTTTCACTTTTGCTAGACCATATGCAAGTAGACAGTTTGCATCAGGCCCAGAGTGCCAACTTCTGAATGACTGCCTAAATAGGGAATATTTTCATGAAATGAAAAAGCTTTCTGATAGCATTTCATGCCCCATTAGAAACTTGAGGACCAATCACTAATAGGGTTATACCAGATGTGTACTTGTTGATGTTCTTTTTTCTCACTGTGCAAACATCTCCAGTCTTCACCCATTATGAACGTTACAGCGTATGATGTATGAATCAATCCTGTCTGTGCAAACACAGCAGAATTAAAGGTATAATGATGTGAGAGTCAAGTGTCAACGCATAATTCATATCTGACAGCGCACTGCAGATTGCTATCCAGCAGTCTTCCATGGCAGAGAGGTCCTCACGTGCTCAGGAAATTAATCTGCATCAGCTCATTGTGTTTCTGCTTGGGTGGCAAGCTCATAATTTAGGGTGAATGAAATGCTATTCAAAGGCACTGCTGTAATGGAGAATAAGGACAATATAGTTCAGTGCTCGCTCTTGAGAGCTTTTAGCCCCCAAAACTCATCTAGTGGAGCTCTAGCTCAACCAATCCATCTACAGCCAAGATCTGAACTGCTTTGACACTATAATTTGGTGTTGCCAAACTACAGAATTAGAATTAGAATAGAATAGAATAGAATTTTTCCGTTTGAAGAGACTTACAACAACCACCTAGGTCCAACTGCCTGACTGCTTCATGGTTGACCAAAACCTACAACATCTTAAAGGCATTGTCCAAATGCAGCTTAACCAGACAGGAAAGGGGCATCTGCCACCTCTCTAGGTTAGCCTGTTCCAATCTTTGGCCACTTTCTTGGCAAATAAATATTTCCTAATTGTAATAAGAGACATCATTAAAAAGTATCAAAATTAGAGTCAAAGAAAAAGTTGTAACTTTAGGTCTCAAATTGGGGAAATATCTCAGAAAAGCAGGCCAAATTTCCCTCTGTGAATAGGTATGAAGGAAAACTGAACTGTGCTGTTCATAGAGGTGATAGTATCACTTTAAGTGATACTTAAGGGCCTTAAGTACTGGAGGTAAGCCTTGGGCATAGACTGATTGTCTGTATTCTTAGAGTGGATTTGCATTGTCTGCATTGATCTGATCTTGCATGAATTTACGTTTTTGGGAGAGCTAGCTTTATGGCGTACCACTGAGCTCCTAGCTTTGTACAAACTTGTATTGAAATACCTCTGTCCTGTGTGTTTTGCCTCACATGCCAGGTAAAGAATTTATTTCTCAGGATAGCAATGTTAAGTTCAAAAACTTACCGTAAAATGAGTAAACACGCTCACATCTCCATCCTGCAAATGCCAGCATTGGAACCTGGTAGAATCAAAGGGGCTACCCCATTGAGGACATGCAGTTGGCTCTCTTGATGGTCACTGCAATATAAAGCAAAGAAGAAAGCTCAGTTCACTTGAGTATGTTTAAATATTGCAAAACTTAGGAGCATCTGATTGTCAGCACATTTAAATTAACATCTTGCACGAAAGGATAGTGGAACTGTTCCAATTTACACCTCAGCTTTGATCTCCCAAGTAATCCTTAAGATAAAGAACCAGAGCTTTGTCTTCCTCTAGGAGGCAGGGTGAACAGATGCTGATTTTTGACTCAAAAGATTCAGTTGCCAGTGAGTGCACTTTGTCCTTACAGATGAAGCTCATGCTGCTCAAGTGATGAATTTTAACCAGATTATAGGAATATTCAGAACAGGCTTGCTCTGGAACATAAATTTGTGTTCTTTGTGCAGATTCAGGCTCAGAGGCACTGCTAGTGTGGTGGGAGATGTATTTCTAAACGAATAAATAGTCATTATTGGTGTACAGCTAGATAATAGCTAACTTCTTGTATAACAGGTAGAATAATTTCGAATGAAATTGCCACTGCTGGCTACCTGCAGTCAGTTTTTAAATATTTGTCAGTTTACAAATATTTGAGGGGTGGGTGTTGGGAGGATGGAGCTGGGCTATTCTCAGTGTCATGTAGTGATAGGACAAGGGGCAGTGATTGTAAGCTGGAACATAGAAGGTTCCACATCAACCTGAGAGGGAACTTCTTCCCAGTGAGGGTGACGGAGCACTGGAACAGGTTGCCCAGGGTGGTTGCGGAGTCTCCTTCACTGGACATGTTCAAGGCCTGCCTGGATGTGTTCCTGTGTGACTTGGTGTAGGTGATCCTGCTGTGTCAGGGGGATAGGACTAGATGATCTTTCGAGGTCCCTTCCAATCCGTAGTGATTCTATGATTCTAGTTCTAGCGAGGTTTACAACTGCAGCCACAGGCGTTGGTGTAGCTGTTTCGATTTGCACCAGTGGTAGCTGGATCCACTGAAGGCATAGCAAGAAATGTACTCTGGGGTTTGTTATTCACCTAAGTTAATGCTTGCCTCACTCTGAGATTGTAGGAAGGAGAAATGGGACCAGTGATATGGCAGAGAAAGAGAGTAGCACAGTGTTCCAAGCCTGGACCTGCACTAGTTTTCACAGATACGAATGCCAAAATGTTTGGTCTACTGTGGCCTCTGCTGAGGAAAAATTCCCCATCTGGGTTCCCAACACTTCTGAGACAGGAATCTCATTTCTTCTGGGGGTTTTTTATAAGCTGATATTGTCAACTGTGT
Organism: Rhinopomastus cyanomelas; assembly: GCA_013400115.1. NCBI lineage: Eukaryota > Metazoa > Chordata > Aves > Bucerotiformes > Rhinopomastidae > Rhinopomastus > Rhinopomastus cyanomelas. The sequence goes on along the minus strand of VXBP01005181.1, from coordinate 124,973 downwards.
GGTTTTGGGGGATGGATAGACTCAAACCCTTGATACCCTTCCTGCTAGTGAGAGGATTTAAATATGAGCCTCCATCTCAGCCCCCTTGGAATAGTGCCTCATCTGTCTTTCCTCTCTGAAATAAAATTCTCATGAATGTGGGTGAGTAACAGTTACTTGAAGAAATTCCTAGGTAAAGGTAATGATATTAATTTTCTGTCACTGTAACAAATATTTATGTCTTGCAAAAGGTTGTACCTATTCTGGGAGATAGAGCACATTATTTGACATCTGTTAAGCTCGCTGAAGTACTTTGATTTAAACTCCACACGCCCTTTACATTTCACTGGTTCTAGGGCATGCTAAAGACACATTGCTTTATCTGCCCTGGATTTGGAAGCAGTTGGCACATTTGGGCATCCTGCACTGTTTGAAATAATGTTCACAGCAAAACATGAGACATCAAAATAGGACCCTGGTGTGATTTTGAATGTGTTCATGCCTTTCACTGTCCTTCTGTGTCTCTGGGCTGGGTTCCTACCTACCCTACCTCTCAGTTCCTCACAAGCCAATGCATCAAGTGGGGTTTTAATAGTAGGCTCTGATTTCTATTTCAGCAACTGAATACACGGAGGGTAAGCGTTAAGTACATTGCAAGTGAGAAGGAAATGATATGATTGTTCTGTTTTTCCAAAACGTTGCACTGCTTAAGATTTGAGGTGCTCTGTAAAGACTGATCACTTAGTTTTGTCATTCACCTTTGCCTAGTCAGGCTAAAGTGTTGGGGCTATTACTCTGTGCACACTGAAAGAGCATAATGGAAGCACTGATTTCCCCTGTACTTGTGACTAACCCTCAGAACTGATTTGTTTAAGTTAAATAAATAAGATCTTTTCACAGGAAACTAGTTAAAAAGAGACTAAATGGGGGTAAATGTGCTTTGGATGTTAGACTATGGTGCAGGATCTCTGATCTAGATAAGCAGGTTTTGAGGAACTGGTGCTAAATCACAAAGTTCTTTGCGACACCTCAAACATCCTTCTAAAGAATGATGCAGATCTTTAGACTGTGACACCTCTGTACACTGGATATTTAAAAAGGAGAGAACTAGGGGAACCGTTGTTGTACGGCTGTGAGAGCAGGCTTGGCGAGGGAAACCCTATAAGAGTGACCTCTAGACCCTGTGACAGGTGTCAGTGTCTAGCTGGCAAGTAGGATTGATAAGGGGCTTATAAAGCAATAAATATTATTTCCACGGCAGTTAAAATGTACACTTTTCGTACGTAGGCCTCACCTTGTATGCTTTCTGAGCAGTATATGTCTGGAGATGTTGGGCAACTCTACTCACTGTCTTCAGCAGCTAGCAGAAAGGGACTGTCACTGTCTGAGGAGGTTGCTGCCACTAGTTTGCATGAGGCAAGAAGGAGGAGTATTAAACAGGAATGGAAAATTACAGCAGAGGTGGTCGAGGGACATTGCAAGAACCAGATCCACACCCCTGCCCACAAATAAATAATGATTGCAAATCTGTTTGCCATGTATTCTGTATCCTTGTTGGATATTTTTTCCACACTTCTCTGTGTGAAAATTTACATGAATCCTCACTTTGTACTGCAAAACTGTGAGGACACTTCAGCTTTGATGAATTCTAGTTGCAAGTGGGTGCAAAACATGCGTGAGGGACACTTACCCTTTAATCTCTGTTAAATCCCGAAGTTCCTAATACAAAAATATTAATCATTATCTTCTCAATTGCATATGATAAAATGCAGCTCTCACTGATTATGGGGAAGTAATTTTATCAGTTGCCACTAGGAAAGTAATGCTTAAGGTTATTAAATTGAGGATGTCTAGAATGAAAAGGTTCTTTTCTGCACAAAACCCCTTGAGGAATGTAAGAAAAAAAGACCTGGAAGACCCACAGTATTTTAATTCCATTCATCTGCTCCTCTTTCATTTGGTGTCATAGAAGGCTGTGCAGAAGTGGTATCTGATTAACTGATTCTCCTGGGGAAAAAAAGGCCTACCTCTTAGAGGTCTAGTCCTTTCCATAAGATCTCATAGTGTGAACATCTCTGCTGTGCCTCCATGCACAACTTCCCAAGTTTGAGCAGTAAGGTACCCTGCCAATACTTTTCTTTCATTAATAAAGATTATTGTTGTTAATTTGATCATGAATTAAAATGACATTAATTGTTTGATAACGTAAGTAGATTCAAAATGAAGCTTTGTCCAAAGAAGATGTGGTGAAGAGTCATTGCAGGGTCTATACTTAACTGTGCCCCCTCCCTCTCCAATTCTGTATCAGATTTACCAAGAATAAAATGGCATTTTCCTGTCCTAGCCTCCAGGTTCTCTGTGGATTCTGAGACTCAGGGGGCTTTCTTTCCTCTCACTCATCATCATTATAAGTAGTCAAATTATGCCCTCGGGTCACTTTGTGCAACCCTGTTACCTTCAAAGTGAATCTGGTGATATACAGCCTCATTAGATTTGAGGGAGTTTGCATAGGTTTCTCCAAAGGCACAATCTGAAGGTAATGGAGTTATGGAATTTTAAATTAGCTGCCGACAATCTTTCTGCAGATGTTGGGAAAGACCCAGCTATACTGGCAAAGCCTTGGTTGAATTTTTAAAGGGGAAGAAAGTATTTAAGAGAAAAATATATTATAAAGTAAATGGGACAGAGTAATTACATGGTTTTGGCCCATTTTTACAGCCCATTTGAAGTTTCTATTAACGTAAGGTTTCAGTTAAATAAGGGTTATAGTTACTAGAGTTTCTAGTGATTTCCTTTTGCGCGTTTCACCTTTTATATGTCTGGATTACAGATGGCATTTTGAAGCACAGTATCCCAAATAATTCAGGCATGAGATTGAAGAGCTATTCAGAAGTACTAAGCAGAAGTAAACATCAGATATCTCATCACAGTCAGATGAAAATGAAAAATATATTAAAGCCAGCTTATTGCTTATTTTTAATAAGATACCTAATTACTTTTTCTTACATTATGTCAACATTACCATAGGAAATCAAATGCTTCATCACCTTACGTGTAATTTTAAAAAGTCCAATTTTTTGCTTTATCTTTTTAAACATTTTCTGAAAGGTAAATGCTCAGTTCTTCAAGCTTGCAGTGCTTGAAGTATTTTTGGGTTTCCATTCTGTGCCATACCGTCTGCTTTTTCTCTGACTAAATGGTGAGTTCTTTGGTTCATCTCCTCTGGATTGTGCTGTGCACCGTGCAGGGAGACTCGAGCCTCAGCTGAAGGCTCAGCTCCAGAGTGAAGTTTGGTCTCCACCACAGTTTTGAAAATTTAAAGTGTTAGTAAACACTTAAGCAGCTTTAAATTGTAGTAAATGATCACATTTATTCAACATTGTTAGTTTTCTAAGTAGACTTTATGTACACATATCGATTTATTGTTGTCCATTTTTTAATGGTGAGATGCAAAATATGGTACGAAGAAATTACAGTAGTAGCTCAATAGCTGTGTCTCAGATTCAGGGCATGTTTCAAGTTTAAAGTATGAAAAGAGCTACTAAGGGTTTTTCTCCTCTTTTGTGAGAAGAGAAGAAATACTGATCTGGTTTAGTAAAACTTGTCTCAGGCTGAAAATTTTGCATCAAACTGAAATAATTTCTCCAGATGGCTCTATAAATTAAAATACGTCCTCTGTGTTGAGCATCAGAAGACAGACTGTATATAGCATATGACCATAAAAGGTCAATAGAATCAAATTAAAATGTAGAAACATCAATTGTTTCCATTCACTAATCATATATAATTGGTCTGGCTCAACTGAACTAGAACACATTTGTTACTGTAATGCACAATCAAAGTTTTTTTCATTTTGCTGCTTTTCAATTGCAATTATCTTTCTTTTAACAAATGTATGAAAGGAACCTTCCTTCTCAAAAAATTAAGATGCATTTGAAAAATTAGTATAATTAAGAAAATGTTCCTAAAAGAGGAATCAAACTTCAGGTATGAAAATTGTTGGTTCCAGATTACTTACTGACTATTGTTTGTGAATTTCATGACACAGAAGAAATTCTGATTTTGTCTCCTATGGATGCATTTGATTTTAATTTTAACGTGCAGTCAGGCATAATGGGGGATCAGTGTCCTGAACAAAATAATTATAATACAGGTCTAATTCTAATTTTGGCTGAGAAATGTAGCATTCAAATGACATGTAAGGACAACAATAAGCAGTATAAACAGTAGTTCCCTTGAGTAAATTGAAATGTCATAAAAGGAACGAAGTCTAAATGTTTTTGTGTGCAGCAGCAGCATTATGTTCGTTTACACAATGGGCCGTGAATAGGAAGTTTTATCGCTGTCTACAATTACTTGAAAGGAGGTTGTAGAGAGGTGGATTTTGGTCTCTTTTCACAAGTACCAAGTGATAGGACAAGAGGAAATGACCTCCTGCTGCACCAGGGGAAGTTTAGATTAGATATTAGGAAAAATCTCTTTATTGAAAGGTCATCAGGCAGGGGAACAGGCTGCCCAGGGAGGTGGCTGAATTGCCATCCCTGGATGTGTGTGTAAGTCATGCAGATACGGAGCTTAGGGACATGGTTTAGTGGTGGGCTTGGTACAGTTAGGTTAGTGGTTGGACTTGATGCATCATCTTGAAGGTATTTTCCAACCTAAACAATTTTGTGATTCTATGATCTTCTCTTAGAAGGAAGATTGCAGAGCTCCTTCTCTGGACCTTGCTCAGTCTTCTTTTTATCTTTTCTTTCCAGTAGATAATGGTCAGAATTTACACTTTCCTGTGGTTCCGCTTGCACAACAGGGAGACAAAAATGCATGTGAGACATGAAATTGTACAAATCAGAATGGCTGAAACATTCACATCTTTCTTTTCCTTTTGGCTTTTAAGCCTTCTCATGCTTTGGTTTTCCTTTTAGAAAAATAGGTTTCTCCCTTTCTTCTCCCCATTTCTTTTGAACCTAAATGCTCCTTAAACACATGGCAGGGGCTCTCTTACACGTTGTGCCTAGACAAAATGGATTAAAGTAAAACATGATGCAATGCACTTTGGGGAAGCAGAAGACAGAGTCCTTACAAATTCAACATCTAAATATTCTAAGGCAAAGCTAAAGGTCTTCTTTTCAGGAGGGGTGTAATGCCAGTGAGTGATACTGAGGTTTAGGCTCTGAGATACGATTCTTCAGGGCAGTACCAGCCCATGGCAACCCTGCTTGCTCCTCAGCACACCTCTGGACTGCTTTGCACTTTAGGATTAAGATTAGGACAGTGAGTGTTCCAGCTCTGAATCTGTCTTTCAAAGGCACGTGAGGCTGGTCAGCATTACCTGTTAGTGACATCTTTTAAGGGTGAGGGACGTAGGGTGGGCTTTAACCACTGGACCAAAAGCTCTTCATCCAAGTCAAATAACCCAGGTTATTTAGGTCTTTTGTAGAAGTAGGCTTTTGGAGTCTTCTGCATGTTGAATACAATAGATTGAATAGTCTATCGTATAAATCTGAGCACATGGTCACAGATAAACCAGAACAAGCCATCGATCCTCTATCACTGCAATGCTCCTCTGTTGAGATACAGTAAGATCTAGAATGAAACTCTGAAAATATTATCCTCTTCTAAAAGGAACTTCAAAGATTGGAGGAAGCTGAATGTGAATATCTCTGACTTATTCAGGCCTTGCTATTCTCACTCTCTGAGAAACAGCTAGTAAATGGTACCCCTGTGCACACTGTCCCCTCCACCCTCTGCTTTTTCAGCCCTGTCCTTTCTGACCATGAGTGAGGAAGTCCTTCGCTCAAAATGACGGTAATGCTCCTATCAGAAGCTTTGCCATTATTTGAACAAGTTTCAGCCTGAGGTCGTATTCTACCTACTTTGTCTGATACCGCTGCAACCTTTTTTTTAAAGCAGTTTTTTCTGTGAATGTGAATAAATGACACAGCACTAACTGCTACCTGTGCCTGCCAAGCCCATTTCCAGAGGAGACTAAGCTGCATTTGAACAAAGCGTGCTGCCTTGAGCCAAATCAATGAAAGAAAGCACTGCAGCTAGTCCCAGTGAACCATGGCTGAAACGTCGTCACTCTTTTAGCAAAAAGTTTAAGGGAAATCTCACATCTTGAGCAATCTGTAAGTTTTTCTTTTTCAGGAGTATGGCTACTTTCTCTAACTTAGACCTAAATTAAAAATTTTAGAAGTTATTATAATTTTAAATGATTATGCTAATGGCAGTGATGGGTTATAGAATTACTGGTATCTTCAAGTATCTCAGATTAAAGATTATAATATTACAAAAATGTATGCAGTCATTAATGTGATTTCAAAGTATAAAGCTTTTCCAGTCTAATTGGCTGTATTACAGCACGATAAGTAATTTTGAATAATTAAATATCTCTAATCTTTTGCAAGTTAAAACTCTAATTAACTGATATTTATTTTATTACAATAAGATAAATACCTCAGTTTCCAAGAAAAATCTTTAATAAGGCTAGCATCCCTATCACGATGAGGAGGTGGGAAATCTGATAGTGCCTGGACATCAGAAGTCACTGATCAGAAGACCTTTATTCTACAAAATAGCAGGGTTTATATACCATACAGTATTCATCAATAGCTACATTCTACCAATCATCTTCATCTTGCTACATTCCAAGGTTACATGGTTGGTTAGTTCTGTTTTTCCATGACAAGCAATTAACACAAGGCCTTCAGAGATAAACACAGGAATTCACTTCAGCCCCTTATCAGCCTCCTACCTTATCTACTCATCTGGTTCTACGCCTAGCACTAACATCCTGTGCTTAGACATCCAAATCCTTATCTGTCCATAAGTGCCTAAGATTTACAGCTCATGTCTTATAACTAACTGTCTGCTTCAATGTCTAAGATGTATGCTTCTAGCATTTCCTACACATCCCAGTTTCAGTTGAAGCAATGCACTGCAGGGACACCAGTACCCTTTTTGGAAAACCAAAATGAATTCAGTCAGCATTTACATAAGGAGAACTATTAATCTGGTAACATGAATTTAGGATGTAGAAAAAGAAAATAGCTTTATTGTTGTCTGTACAGCACACAGTGTGTGACAGGTCTAAGCTCATGAGCAAATGCTTTAAGGTGCACCTCCCCTAGGTTTTCATTGCAAAACAGAATGAGTAATAACTATTTCTGTGTGCAAAAGAGGAGACACTGCAGAAGGAAAATGCTCTGTGATAGTCTGTATCAAAAGAAGGTCAAGAAGGTCACAGGAGGAAGCTCCTGTGAGACCTCACCTGAAGTACTGCATCAGTTCTGGAGCCCCCAGTAGGACACAGAACTGTTGGAGTGAGTCCAGAGGAGGGTCATGGGTATGACCAGAGTGGGGATCGCCTATGAGGACAAGCTGAGGGCATTTGGATTGTTCAGCCTGGAGAAGAGAAGGCTGTGGGGGGGACCTGGATAGGCTGGAGAGGTGGACACGAGCCAATCTGATGGGGTTCAACAAGATCAAGTGTAAGGTCCTGCATCTGGGTCAAGGCAATGCTAAGCACAAATACAGGCTGGGCAGTGACTGGCTGCACAGTAGCCCTGAGGAGAGGGACTTCGGGGTACTTGTGGATGAAAAGCTCAACATGAGCCAGCAGTGTGCACTTGTGGCCCGGAGGGCAAACCTGATCCTGGGCTGTGTCAGGAGAAGTGTGGCCAGCAGGTCGAGGGAGGTGATTCTCCCCCTCTACTCTGCTATGTTGAGACCCCACCTGGAGTACTGCGTCCAGTTCTGGAGCCCTTATTACAAGAAGGATGTGGACATGCTGGAGCGAGTGCAGAGGAGGGCCACGAGGATGATCAGAGGGCTGGAGCAGCATTCCTGTGAGGCCAAAGTGAGAGAGTTGGGGCTGTTGAGAAGGAGGCTCCAAGGTGACCTTCTTGTGGCTTTCCAGGACTAGGAGGAATGGAGCAAAGCTGGAGATGGGTAGATTTGGAGTGGATGTGAGGAGGAAGTTCTTCACCGTGAGAATGGTGAGAGCCTGGAATGAGTTGCCCAGGGAGGTGGTTGGGGGCCCATCCCTGGAGGTGTTTAAGGCCAGGCTGGGTGGGGCTCTGGCCGGCCTGATCTAGAGTGGGGTGTCCCTGCCTATGGCAGGGGAGTTGGAGCTGGATGATCCTGTGGTCCCTTCTACCCTGACTGACTGTATGACTTGGTCTAGGTGATCCTGCTGTGTCAGGGGGATTGGACTAGATGATCTTTCGAGGTCCCTTCCAATCCCTAAAGATTCTATGGCCTTACAGCAGCCTTTCAGAATCTGAAAAGTGCCTACAGGAAAGCTGTAGAGGGATTTTTTATGAGGGACTGTAGTGATGGGACAACTGCCAAGCTTGTAAGGGGTTTACAGAACAAGTTGTGTGAGAAGAAGCTGAGGGAGCTGGGCATGTTTAGTTTGGAGAAGAGGAGGCGGAGGGCAACCTCATTGCCCTCTACAACTACCTGAAAGGAGTTTGTAGAGAAGTGGGTGTTGGCCTCTTCTCCCTATTAGCTAGTGACAAAACCAGGGGAAATGGTCTGAAGTTGAGGCAGGGGAGGTTTACATTGAATAATAGGAAGAAATGATTCACAGAAAGAGTGATGAGAAACTGGAATGGCCTTCACAGTGAGGTGATTAAGTCACCATTCCTGGAGGTATTTAAGAAATGTGTAGACATAGTGCTTCATGAACTGCTACAGAGGCAGGCATGTAGGGCATTATTTTATGTCTGTGGATCAATCGGGTGTTTACGTATTCAGGTATTTAAGTTTTTTCTTGTTGTGGGTCTGGGTGGATTCAGTGATGCAGGAGGTCCTTTCCAACCATGATTATTCTGTGATTCTGTGACAGGGGGGATGGTTTCAAGCTAAAAGACTGGAGATATAGATTAGATCTTAGTAAGACATTCCTCACTATGTGGGTGGTGAGACACTAGAATAGGTTGCCCAGAGAGACTGGATACCCACTCCTGGAAGTGTTCAGGGCTAGGTTGGATAGGGCTTTAGGCAACCTGGTCTAATGAAAAGTGTCTCTGTCCATGGCAGGGTGGTTGGAACTAGATGATCTCTGAGGTCCCTTCCAACCTAAGCCATTCTGAGAGTCTAAGACAATGTATTAAATATCCTCGACACGGGTAACACTGTAGAACATTGTAGAACAGAAGTTGTATTTTCAAATCATGGAATGCATTAGGCAAGAGAAGCTATAATAATGATAAACAATCCAGAGAACAGAAAACTTCTAACAGAAACAAGCTGAGGCATCACAGCAAAGCACTGGTGAAAAATGTGTCTGCTATCAGATGTGTCAGGCAGCACAGCAGCAATTCATATTTAAGGCTTGTCAAATTACACCTATTCTCTTTATAATAAAATACCTCCAAGCCAACACAAGCAGTTTTTAAACAGTCACCAAAAGTGAAGGCAAGAGCCTGGAAATCATTGCCTGTCATTTCCAGATGAATGATAAGACCATATAAACACAGCATTTCTTACCCTGAAGAGTGGCCAGGAATTCTGAGCAGTCACTCCCTCTCTCTCTCACCCCTATTTAACCATCATTATTTTTAGGAAGGGGAGGAAGTGGCAGAGGAAGAGAAGTTTGGATTTTTTCCCACTGCCCTCTGACAACTTATCTGCTAATTTGTGAGCAACAGGGAGCCTGTCAAGATGGGAGTCTGCTCCAGAACCTTGTTTTCATTACCATCTTTGATTTATTCATGAGTACTTCATATCTACATCTCTGTGTGCTGGTTGTGCCCTTCAGCCTTTCCCTTTCTATATATCATACCCCTTCAAGCCACCAAAAATAGGTTTTGAATCGAAACACCGTTCTCTTGCAGCCCTTATTTTGTCCTGTGGTCAAGACATTTTCATCTATTCCTCAGTCAGAAGATGGATTTTCCATCTCCTGAGCATCCTGGAAGGCCATCTCTGCAGACCTGTATGGACTATACAGGTGATGGGGATTGTCTCTGTGCTCCTGATGAGCTCTCACCACTACATAGTGCAATTGTACCCGTATTTTACTTTCTCTGGGGGACAGAGCTTAAAAGAGGCATCCAAAAATGTAATTTTCTGTTCTCATGGGAGCATCATCAATTAAGAAAATAAACTTCTATATGGACATCAATCTACTGCCTTCCGTTGTGAGCCCTAGAAACTGCTCTTCATTCAAAAAGGAGCACTCCCTTTCAGAAGCAGCTGTGGCAGTTCAGTATCTCACTGAGGTAAATCAGGCTGCTTCTTGTCCAGCCACCATCTGGCTACTGATTGCATAAAACAGAACTGGAGGTTCATTTTCTAAGAGCTACAGACAAAAGACAAGCATGTCAGGAGGAACGGAAGGGAGGATGACTCACTAATTCATTGGAAAGCAAGCCTTCAGAAAAGCCAGCATTGTTAGCACATTCAGGTGTTTGAAGCGTGTTCCTTACAGCTTTTTCAAAATTCGGGTGGATTTGTAAATTATGACACTACTGACAGAAGAGGAAGGCAAGTGCTATCCCCAGCTTCTCTGTGGCTTGCCAGTAGGGCAGGATACTGGGCTGAGCCTGGGCTTGTCTCTCCCTCATCCCACCTGAGTGGCTCTGCCTGCGGCACTCTAGGAGCATCCCTAAACAGTTGCACTTGGTTCTTGTACACCTCCTCATTAAAAAGCAGATAAATGCTTCTGGTCTGTCAGTCAGATCTTGAATTTTCAAAGACATTTGTCTTATATTTAAAAAGCATTTGAAAATGCTCCAGACTATTTTTGTTTGTTTGTTTCCAAGGTCTTTGGTTTCAAATCTGCCCTGCCAGTATTTGTTCTGTTTTGGTGCTCTTTGCAGGCAGCCCTAGCTCCAGAATGCATATAGTGGGAAGCATTTAAATACAACCTACAGAAATAAACTCCCCTTTGAAGCCTTTGGAATTTTGAAGTTACGGAATGACATTTTAATTTTTTTAAAAGCTTACTAATATTATGTATACCTTACAATTTTGACTTACCAACAGAAGTCTTCTGGCTTGAAAAGAGTATGTTTTAGAAGTATTTTCTTAACACTTTGCAGTGTAGGATGGTACCATTTCACTTGTGCTTACAATAATTGCTTTTATTTGGATGCCTGATTTAGTAAGGTGTAACGAATAGTAACACGAAGTATTAGACTGCCTGCTTTGATCACTGGAGTGGAACATAAGTGGTGGAATTAAATGGATATGATTGCACAAAGCATAGCTGTGATGAAAATAGAAGTTAGAGCAATTACTGTAACATGAAATGAAAACAAGGATGTGGTAATTTCTTTAGTGCAATTACAAAAAGGATTTCCATACAGCAATCCAGACCATGCACAGTACTTGCCCATTGCTTGCAGTGGTAGTACCTTACTTTAAAATTGTTATTTTCTCTGCAAAGCACTCGGTAAGAAGAAACCTCTTTGTTCATTGCTGAGTTAAAGCAATACCTGTCATAATATGCAAGAATTTTTAACAGTGGCTTGGACTGTAGAGAGAGAAAAGATGCTGTATCTAGTAGAAATAACACAGGAAGAAGCGAGTGGAGAGGAAACCTCTCCCATGAATTGGAGATGGCCATGGCTTTCGGTATAATGCCGTTTCACTGAAAAGAAGTGACAAATGGCCTTTATTTTCCTAGCACAGCCAGAAGTACTGTTATTTTCTGGTTTAACCAAGAACTAGCATGACAGAAAATTGATTCACCGTTGAGTGAGAACAATGCCTGGTCCTGAGTCATCACCACCTTCTGATGTTATTCTGGAAATACGCCACTCGAGAGGTGGCTAGGACTGACCCGTCCCAACATATAGGGAAGAAAGTAAGAAAGGCGCTTGTTCTTTAAAGGAACTTTTGTATTTTGCATAGACCAAAAGTTTTCTGTGAGTAGAAAGAGTGTATTATTAAGTCTAAATACACTGGATTAATCAAATGTCATACTGTTACTTCTGATAATGATTTTACTTTGCGAAGTCCATTACCTAGCTTTGTCAGTCAGGAGAAAAGTTACAGAAGATCAATTAAACAAACAGAAAATTACCTTTTTTTCTTTATAGTCCATGACTTCCAGCACTTACAATGGTGCCAAGATCCCTGAAAATTAAACAGACATTTGCATGAGATTAATCACACTCTTGCTTTCTATATGTCACTATAGCTTATTCAGGACCCAGTTATCCAGTGTCTCCTAGAGAGGCTGGAGATGATGAGAGTGAATTAAAAATGGCTTAATAGGTCAGGAAGGATTACAGCGTTTTAGCATGGGGCTCTTACATTAATAAATGCACCTGCAGCGTCCCAGAGATTAATGAGTAAGATCTCAGCAGAATTAATTTAAGTAGGTTGCTGCATGAACGTGTTCACCAGTAGTTTCCTGCCCTGAAGCAGGTGGGAATGTCTGGGAATGACCTCTTTGGAGGTCTTTAGACACCCTGCCTTTAAGGAAGGAGCCTTACATTTGGCCCCAAGGGCTGTATTTCATTTTAGGAGGAACCTGAGACTTGCTTGTTGTGGTGACAGAGTACCCTGCCATGTCAGCAGAGAGCTCCTGTTTGAAGCCTAAGCAGCCAAGCTGAGGAAACTGGTACATCTTAAAATAGGATACATTTTCCTTGTTATAAGTGGATTTTAAAGGATGCTGTTCAGAAGAATTCCATAGAAGAAAAGAGAGGTGAATTTTCCTGCTGCTGGTTTTGTCTTCCTTCTCCCTCCCCGAAGGCAGGCTGTGGTTTCTGACCATCAGCTGTGTGACACAGAAGTTGGCATAGGGATCACAGTTCAGAGTTTGGATGAGGATGGTAGGGAACATTTTTTAGGATCCCAGATAGTCTCCTTGCTGCACCACCTAATCTATCCAATGACCAGCTCTACTCCTCTGGGAAGCTTATAAATCCTTGAATTTGGGAGATGGTATCAAGAGGCATGAAACTGGTGCTGTCACATGCCCATGGTCCCTTTTATGATAGCTGGGCTTGTAAGCACTAACTAATAATAAACACTATAGAGAAAAGAAAAAAAGAGAAAAAATTGGCTGTTAGTTTGACAATTGGAGGAGAATAAACATTTCTTGTAATTTATTTTACAGCACTGGCTGCATGTCCATACCCCAGATGGCCCCAGGGGATCTTGCTGGACCTAGGTTCACACTGCCTGAATAAATGATGTGGTTGTTACCACTTGAGCTGCTTAGCAACGGTTTTGGGGAAGAGAGTACTTCCTTCTCCTTTCAGTGGCTGGCTCCTAACAGGATGTTTAGCCAGATGGTGTACACAAGATTACTGGAAAATGATTTTCAGATAAACCATGAGCCTGAACAAACTAATGTAGTTCCAGGTGCATTATCTGGTAATCCACAGCAGAAGATCATTTCAGAGGAGCACACTACTGAATCTGTCCCTGCAAAACCTACGAGTCTCTGTGTATAGCTGTCTGTATACAGAGCTCTGACAGCAATCTTCTTTAAGAAGTTAGTATGGAGGGGACTGGAAGGAGGTAAAAGTTTTCCTTTCTGGCAATTCCTTGAAAACAGGCACAGAACTTGGGAAGACAGGACACAAACTTGTATGAATGAGAAGTTTCAGAATCAATCTGAATGAAAAGTTTCAAATGGGTGGAGAACTGTGGGTAGCTACATCAAAAAAACACAACCCCTATCATTTCTTGTTTTGGTATGTACACGAAATAGATATTCTTAAAAAAAAACCCCACAAAATCCTCAAACAGAATTTGCCACGATTAAAGGATGCAGAAACATATGAGGCAAAAAACAGCTTTTGAAGGTGATTAAATGTTGAAATGAATCCAAAGACATTTGATAACTGCAGAAGCAATTTACTGAAAGCATGCTTCTGTTTTTTGACAGAGGCCATAGTCTTCCCTGAGGGAAAACTGATTCAATAAAACACAAAGCACAGACTCCATATACATAGGTGTCTGTACTACTTCTAATAGTGGGTGTTTAAAGGTTTGTATCGCTGCTGGGGTTTGGTTTTGCTTTGTTCGTATTCTGTATTTTTGCCACACTGAGATCAGACTCAGCTGTGTATTTATTTCACTGGAGCTCACCAAATGGGTAACCCTTGAGAAAAGGGTTAAAAAGCCAAGTAACATTCAGAGAGAGTGATGTTGGAAATGTGGAAGCACCTATTGGCAAGCTGCATTTATGAAGGTCATTTGATCCTAGCATGTGCAGAATGTATGCACATGATAATTGAGAGACATATCTGAAAGTCTGGCAGCCTGTTATTTGGGAGAGCACTGCTTGTATTTTCAGGAATGGGGAGGTTCAGATGAGGGCAATAAAAATAGCTTGAATCATGACAGGGAAATGTATGGAGTTGGCATGCAAAGATGGCGATGCTGAGACAGGGCTGTGAAATCACCAAGGTGATGGAAAAGATGAATTGTGGACAGGCTTTTCTTGTCTCTTTGCATACAAAACTAAGGGGCATGAAATGAAGCTAGCAAAGGCCAAATTTGCAACAGCAGCATAATATGGTCCCTCACACAATTTGTAGTTAAACTGTGAAACTCCTTGCCATAGGGTACCAAGGAAGATAACAGCCTTTTGCTGTTTCAAAAAGGCATTGGAAAATTCCAGGTGTAATAATTCGCTGAAGCCTACTGAATGCAAAGATACAACTCTGGCTCTGAATGAGCTGCGGACACCCAGATATGGAGAACTTGGAGACAAAAACCCATTCTATGCTTTTCTTATGCTCCTACTGTTTCCTGAACATCCACACTTTGCCACTGTTTGGGCTGAGCCTGTACCTCTGCCCTTTGTTTCTCTTTTCTAGGTTGTCCTTGTTAGCGATAGACCAATCACCATGACAGTATCAGTAGGGCATAACTGACTGCAATAAAACCACATCTCAGCCCCTGGATTGGTCCCTTTCATGTGGCCCTTGGGTGGGTTGTATCAGCCTCCATGAAGACATCCAGAGTCAGCCAGCAGGGACCTGGAGAAAGGAAGGCAAGCTATGAAGGTGGTAGTGTTATCATTAGAAATTAAGCTGTCCTTCTGCTGAAGCTGGGGATAAGCATAGTGGTGGTAGGGAAGTATGTACCACCTGGGACAATTACTCCTCGTAGCATAATGCACTGAGCATCAGGTGACTGATACTTAAAGATACTCAAAGCAATGTAGCAGCAAAGAAGCATCAGGCAGGGAAAGAAGCCTAAAATAATTAATGGGAGGAAGGCCAGTTCTGTGTAACCATTCAACCTGTAGCACAAAATTGCTTTTGATTTATCATGCCATTGATCAGATCCCAGTGTTAAGTCACAAAACAGAGATGCAGTAGGGTCTGCCAGTCTGGTGTTTCTGTAATCAACACAGTGAGGTAGGAGGGTCAGAAACACACTGTACTTCAATGGTAGCTTTCACAGGTCTAGATTCTCTTTCTGCATTAGTGGTTCTAGCATTTTCAGTTATACTGGAGCATATGCAGGAGAATATACTGTTCTATCTTTGTTCAAAACTCATATTTTTCATAGTCAGTTGCATTTGATAACTCCTCTACTTTCCTCTGAACCATCTGACGTTGATTCATGTTTGCAGTTGGTTTCAGCACAAGCTAACTGTTCACCTTTTTGAAACACATTCCAAAGTAACAAGCAATAGAATGAGAAGGAATGGCCTCAAGTTGCAAGGTCTAGTTTGGATATTAGAAAAAACTTCTTCACATAAATCATTATCAAACATTGGGACAGGCTACCTAGATTTAGCCATGGGGGTATTTAAATGATATGTAGATCTGATGCTGAGGGACATGGTTTAGTAGTGACTTGGCAGTGCTGGGCTAACAGCTGGACTTGAAGATCTTGAATGTCTCTTCAAGAAGAGCAAAAAGATACTGTGGTTTGGCAATGGCTCTCTCCAAAACAATTTATACTTATATTTGGAGATCTATTCTGTACAATTCCTGTTGTCAAACAACAGTGTCAACTGCAGGTAGTTCTGTAGAACACAGGCTTTCTATGACCCACCATCACACTTTATGTAAACCTGTGAAAAGTTGCTGATGGCACAGCCTCTAATAGTGTGATCTGAATTTCAATAGTTTCTTGATCCTAACACAGAATTGCTTTTCTCAGTGTATTACTTTTCCTTCTGTGGGTCTGGGTGAGTAAGAGGTATGCTACCATACATATTGCAAATTAATTTATACTTCTAGGTTTGTTACTTTGCTTGAAAAATCTTGATGTTATTTTTGATCTATACAAGAATCAACAAACAAAAAATATAAAGCCAGACATTTATGGAAAAAAATGTGTGTGTGTCATGTAGAGCTTAGTCAAAAAGCCTTATTGAACTACAGTTACCGTGAATTGTATTTGCTTATGGGAATCCCCAGTGCTGGCAGATCAGAACAGATTCTTCACATGTATCTATTAGAGACAATGTGAAAATGCTCTGCACACTTCAAAGCTATTCAGGGACATACTGTCTACTACACTGGCAAATAAACTAGTAAAATAGAAATATGCACATAGGTACTCAAGGGCTCAAGGGAAAATCTTAGTTTGATTGTCCATAGAAGAGCAAATTCTCCTGTCGAATTTTTAGAAAATGAGCTGAACACATTCTAGGATATTTTGTCGAAGAACTACATCCACTTGGAGAAAGAAACCAGCTTCCAATGACTTATGTGTACCTCATGGCTGTAAATGACTGCACAGTCTATAAAGAGGTGTTGGTGATTATATATCGATAAGAAAGCAGATAGGAACTATAACTCATAATAATGTCATGCTTTGATAGATGGAGAATGAAAAGAAAGTAAAAAACCAAAGAAAGCAACAATCTACCACCCAAAAAAGCCACCAAATCTCTAAATTCAAACTCAGCAAGACTGAAAAATTTCCTTTGAGCGTAATTTTGATGTGTTACTGAAAGTGTTTGAATTACATTACTGCATTCTGAAAATGCATTCCAAATGCACCTTGTAAACATAAAGATGTTCACCTCTGAAAATATTCATTTAAGTCAATCTAACAACTAGTCTCTCTTTAATAATATGCAAGAGCAACTTTTGTGCAATCTTAATACACGTTTGTCCTAGCAAAGCCTCCTTGGTTTTATTAAAATTGTAATAACTTCTAAAGCAAAGGAATTAAGTCTGATATTCAGTAAGTTATGGCTAACTTAGAAAGTGTCAGTCTACATCAAGAGCTGAAAGTATGCCCCCTTATTTAATTCACAGTTCCAGACTAGGGTGTTGTAGACTTTGTTCTCCTGGAATGTTATAAATCTATTTTTAGTTTAGAATATGTATCCATAGTTGCTTTAAAAAATGATATAACCTAAGAATTATTCCAGTTTTTGTTGTATATTCAAGATCTAACACAAGAACCTAGAAACGAGATATAAAACTAGCGACATATCTGCAGGTGTACTGCAGGGATAGTGGCGCTGCAGTAATTTTAAAGTCGCTATTATGAAACGTTTCTGAAAAAACCCAAACCCTGGTGTGTTTGTGATAGCAAAGAAACTTGTATTATCTTTGAAATCTCTCCTTGCTATTGGTTTTGACTCAGTGTTCCTCTTCTATGATCTCTATGCCTTATTCTGAAAGCATGAGGCAATTAATCATGAAAAACTGTCTGAGGGCAGCATTGCTAGCAACACAGTAATTTTGCTTCTGATGACCAGCTCATACCAAATTATATTATCCCAGCATCCAAAGGAATACAGTGACGGGAACAAATATTTCCTTATCTGAGACCAAATCAATGCATTTGCTTCCTTGTAACCTAGAAAAATCAAACAGGCTTCCCTCTAAGTGCGAGACAGTTAGTGATGAATGTTGTGAACAAACAGCTGACTGCTACAGTTTTGTTTCTATGGTGGGCTGTGTTTTCACACATGCTGGTAGGTATTGCTGAAGCCAGTCTGTACCAGTCAGAGTGCCCTCTTCATATGCAGACATTACTGCTGCCCCTAGGCTAGACTTCCCTTTTTTCAGCGGAGTTGTTTGTGTGCTTCTGTGCCCAACCACCGTGAGAAGCGGATTTGTCCCAAAGTAGCTCAGCCCGAAGAAACAGCCAATCTTTTCCCTTGTCTGCTTCTCCATGTGGCTGCACGTGCAGCTGTGCTGGGCACAGGGCAGTCTGCAACTGAGGACAAGGGTCAAGGCTTGATAGGCACTGCAAATGCCAAGTGAGAGATGTGGACACTGTCCTGGACAAATAGCATTCCTGTTTTGAATCAGCATTTCCCTGATAATTCAGTTTCCAGAAATACTTATTTATCTTAATTTGAAACAGTCAATTATCACCAGCCTGTGCAGAAGTCATCTATAGGGGAGGTCTAGATAAAAAAGTAGAGGAGGGAAGGTCTGAAAGGTAAATGTTAATAAAGATCAAGTCTCTTATCTGTTTACTGTCATCCAGTCTTGAGCAGCTACTGCTTTTGGATACTGTGATAAAGATCTCTTCACCCATGTGAAAACATAACTGTACATGCTAAAAAAGAGCCAGTAAAAGAGAACAAATTAGTGTGTTCTCATGAAAAAGGAGGGGGAAAGAGATGGAACTAAGTTAGTTACAAAATATAAGAATGGTTGCATGGCCAAGTAGTAGAAACATAAGGGAAAAAGTAATTCGTGGGGAAAAGTGTAAGGGAAGCGGTGAAAGTGAAATAAGAAGCACAATAGCAGTAAGATGATCAGGATAAAAAACAAAGTAGCTGAATAAGAGGATTTTGGCAGTTATTGCTACCTTTGGGGAAAATGTTATTTTACTACAGAAAACTCATTTTGATGCAAGCATGGAAAATGAAATGTAAGAGCTGAGTAATATTGGTTGGGATGGCCTGGAAAGTTAATAAATTGATTTAGGAAGGTAAATATTGGCAAGAGAAGTAAATATGGGTGCAGTGCGAAATAACAGAAGAGAAAATACTCCTTATCAAGGATGAATAAAAGTAGGTTTGAGGAACAAGCTGTTGCACAAAAAGAAGCAAAACGTCCTGAAAACAGGAAGCACAGCATTGGTAGAAGGGAAAGAGGGCATCAAGAGAAGTTAAACAAAACAAATGACTAGCAGATACTAGAAAAGAAGTGATGGAGTAGAAGAAAGACTAAAGAAGAGTGAAAAGGAGACCAGAAGAGGAACCTACATTCAGTTTCACCAGTCCTGGTGATCTTAAGCATAGGGGAGAGGTGCCTAAGGTGTTGCTTAAAGACAGCTACTAAATTCCTGCAAACACTGTTTCCTTCTTGACATTCTGAAGATGTTTAACTGAGAAGAGGAGAGCTATGTAAGGAGACTCAGAGAGGGAAAACAGGTACCTCAGACAACTCACAGGATAGGAAAAGAACCTTGTTACTGCTTAAACATAATCAAGAGACATCCTGAGACCGATAAAACCTCACTATCTAATTAAAATTGTCTCTTATATCATAAGGCCGTCTTGGACATAGTGATCATGAAATATTACAGTTCTCAATTCTTGGTGAAGCAAGGAGAGAAGCCAGCAGAACTACCACATAGGACTTCTGGAGGGCAGACTGTAGGCTGGCAGATGTGATGCCCATCTTCAAGAAGGACCAGAAAGAGGATCCTGGCAACTACATGCCTGGCCTGTCACTCTCACCTCAGTGACAGGAAAGGTTATGGAACAGACCATCTCAAGAGCCATCATGGAGCAATTAAAGGTCAACCAAGCAAGCGATCAGGCCCAGTCAGCACAGGTTCATGAGAGGCAGATCCTGCTTGACAAACCTGGTCGTGTTCTATGGTAAGCTGACCTGCTTAGTGGATGAGGGAAGACCTGTCAATGTAGTCTATCCGGACTTCAGTAAGGCCTTTGACACTGTCCTCCTCAACATCCTCATGACTAAGCTGGCTGCCCATGGCTTGGATGGGTACGTACTCTGCCGGGTGGAACACTAGCTGGATGGCCGAGCCCAGAGAGTTGTGGTCAATGAAACTAAATCCCCTTGGAGGCCGGTCACCAGTGGTGTCCCCCAGGGCTCAGTGCTGGTGCCATTCCTGTTCAGTACCCTTATCAATGATCTTGATGTGGGGATTGAGTGCACCCTCAGTAAGTTTGCAGATGTCACCAAGTTGGGAGGGAATGTCAATCTGGTGGAGGGTAGTAAGGCTATTCAGAGGGACCTTGACAGGCTGCATCGATGGGCTGAGGATAATTGTCTGGGTTTCAATAGTGTCAAGTGTTGGGTCCTGCGTTTTGGTCATGACAGTCCCATGCAATGCTACAGGCCTGGGGAAGTGTTGCTGGAAAGCAGTCTGGCAGAAGAGAACCTGGGGCTTCTAACTGACGGGCAGCTGAATATGAGCCAGCAGTGTGCCCAAGTAACCACGAAAGCCAATGGCATCCTGGCTTGTATTAGAAACTGTATACCCAGCAGCAGCAGGGAGGTGATTGTCCCTCTGTACTCAGCACTGCTGAGGCTGCACCTTGAGTACTGTTCCCAGTTTTGGGCACCTCAGTACAAGGGAGACATCAAAGAGCTGGAGTGAGTGCAGAGGAGGGCAACAAAGCTGGTGAGGAGGCTGGAGAATAAATCTTATGAGGAGAGATTGAGAGAGTTGGGGCTGCTTAGTTTGAGGAAGAAGATCCTAAGGGAGACCTCCTTGCTCTCTACAACTGTCTGAAAGGACATTGTAGAGATGTTGATGCTGGTCTCTTCTTAGAGATAATTAGTGACAGAACCAGAGAATGGCTTCAAGCTTCAACAAGGTAGGTTTAGATTAGATATCAGGAAAAAGTTCTTCACAGAGAGAGTGATCAGACACTGGAATGGGCTGCCCAGGGTGGTAGTTGGGTCACCACCCCTCTGTGTTTAAAAGTCACTTAGTTGTAGTGTTGGGGGATCTGGTTTAAGGGTGAACTTGTTAAGTGGGGTTGATGGTTGGATTTGATGATCCCAAGGGTCTTTTCCAACCTGAATGGTTCTGTGATTCTATGATCATGTAGAAGCTGCAGCTAGGAGTCAGCTGCTTTTATGAGTGTCAAACTCCCTGTAGCTGGAAACCATTTTCAGGTCTTGCAAGGCAGGGCAGGAACACATTCATCATTTCTCAGGAAAGGTTCAGTGGGTTATTACCTAGATGAGTACTTATATCACACCTTGGGAATAAGGTTTCTTTTTAAGAAAGATGAGGATGTTCAGTCAACTTCTGACCTCCCTGAAGCTTACATAGACAAGATTATGTGCTGCCAGGAACCATAAACACAGAGAAAATTGTGATCTGCCATATGTTGTGGAAGAGACAACTCCAATAAATACAAATACAGTAGTTTTTTGAGATGTGGCATCCACAAATTCTTTTAAAATTTCAGCACCGAACTCTTGTCTTTGCTTTCTCTTTGTAACACTGTAATTCACATGTGAGACTTTAATATGTGACTATCAGATTCAACAGGCAAAGTTTCTTCCATGGGTAAACTGAAGGAAAGGTGCTCTGATCCACTGTAAGCCTTACCTAAAAAAGCTAGACAGAGCATGTTTATTCCAACATATCTCCATAGGCTTCACAGAACAACATCTTTATTACTTTATTCTTCTATGAAATCAGAAAGTGGACCAGTAACTGCAGAATATGCCGTCAAATATATTAGCGCTAATTTGATCCCACTGTCTATGAAAACACGAGTTTTTATGACATGCTCAGCATGAGGAGGTGTTAATGTGACCAATCATATTGTGTGGCACAGTCCCTGGAATCACACAGAGTTTCATACTCTTCAGTAGCTTACACAAAATCAGTGTTTGCCTTACATAATCACAGTATGGTAGGGGTTGGAAGTGACTTCTGAGATCATCTAGGATAACCACCCCCACCAAAAGCAGAATCACCTTGGGCAGGTCACATAGGAACACATCAAGCCAGGTGGGTTTTGTGAAAGTCTCCAAAGAAGGAGACACCACAGCTTCTCCAGGGATCCTATTCAAGTGCTGTGTCACCATCACAGTAAAGAAGTTTTTCCTAATGTTGAGGTGGAACCTCCTGTGCTCCAACTTGTATCCCTCATCCTGTCAAGGCACCAGTGAATCGTAGAATCATTAGGGATTGGAAGGGACCTCGAAAGATCATCTAGTCCTATCCCCCTGACACAGCAGGATCACCTAGAACAAGTCACACAGGAACACATCCAGGATGCTGTGAGAGAGTGTGTCAAAAGCCTCACTCAAGTCAAGATAGACCACATGCACTGCTTTGCCGTCATCTGTCCACCTGGTTATGCCCTCATAAAAGGCTATCAGGTTGGTCACTCCTGACTTTCCTTTGGTGAAACCACGCTGACTATCCCTAACGACCCTCTTGTCCTTGATGTGCCTGGAGACAGCCTCTAGAACATATTGTTCCATCACCTTTCCTGGGATGGAGGTGAGGCTGAGAGGTCTATAGTTACCTGGGTCCTCCTTCTTACTTTTTTTGAAGATTGGAGTGACAGGCACCTCTCCTGATCGCCATGACTTAGTAAAGATGATGGAGAGTGACCTAGTCCTGTAGTAGTTCCTGTCTCAAATTGGATACCCCAAAACTGAATTCAGCACTTTAGGCATGGTCTTAATGGGGCAGAGTAGAGGGGGAGAACAACCTCCTTTGACCTAATGCATATAATATAACGTAAGAGCAGATGAGACTTTACCCTGTTATATTTCATTTGTCCTCCCAGCTCTGCCTGGAATGCTATTTCCATGATTTCAGAACATATCCATGTTCAGGTGTGGACTTGTTCCTTGTTGCACATAGCACTTGTCACTGCTGATATGTTTCCTTAAGTATTAGTCAGGTGTTAAACTGATTCAGGGGAGAGATTTTATTTAAAATATTTTCATATATACTGGCATTCTGCCGACAGTCTGGTGATGTTTACTAGATTGCTGCCTTCTTGTTGATAAGGATATCTGTGCACTTGAAGAAGGTATGGAAAATCATAGAATCATAGAATCATAGAATCATTACGGATCGGAAGGGACCTCGAAAGATCATCTAGTCCAATCCGCCTGCAACAGCAGGATCACCTAAACCAAGTCACACAGGAACCTGTCCAGTCGGGTCTTGAACATCTCCAGAGAAGGAGACTCCACAACCCCCCTGGGCAGCCTGTTCCAGTGCTCTGTCACTCTCACCGTGAAGAAGTTCCTTCTCAGGTTGATGTGGAACCTCCTATGTTCCAGCTTACAACCATTGCCCCTTGTCCTATCACTACATGACACCGAGAACAGCCCAGTGCCATCGTCCTGACACCCACCCCTCAAATATTTGTAGACATTAATGAGGTCACCCCTCAGTCTCCTCTTCTCCAAGCTAAAGAGACCCAGCTCCCTCAACCTCTCCTCATAAGGGAGGTGTTCCACCTCTCTTATCATCTTTGTTGCCCTACGCTGAACTCTCTCCAGCAGCTCCACATCCCTCTTGTACTGAGGAGCCCAGAACTGGACACAATACTCCAGGTGTGGTCTCACCAGGGCAGAGTAGAGGGGGAGAAGAACCTCTCTTGATCTGCTAACCACCCCTCTTCTAATCCACCCCAGGATGCTGTTTGCCTTCTTGGCCACAATGGAAGAGGGCTTCAGACTAAAAAAACCTCACCAGGACATTGTTAGTTTGCTTGGTTTTAGCACAGAAACCCCTCTGATACAGGAGAGTAGGAGTGATGTTTAGGAGCAAATACCCAGCATAACCAGTTAAAGTGCTCAGCAGCATGTAATTACTATTGTGCTGTTAGACATTGATGTAAAACAGTACACNACATGGCACTTGGTGCCATGGTCTAGCCTTGAGCTCTGTGGTAGCAGGTTGGACTTGATGATCTATGAGGTCTCTTCCGACCTTGGTAATACTGTGATACTGTGCTATCCAGTTTCACAGTAATTATGCACACAGAGTCTGCACTAGGGCTAGAAACAAAGGGGAGAAAAAGGTCCTATTTCCTTCTTTTTGTTACTAGAATTTTACTGTTTGTTAATATTCCACAGTTTTCTTCCAGTAATTTTCCTATAGCTACAGCAGCTGCCCTTTCAGGGAGTGAAAAGCAGGCAAAGATTATGTGCTATCTTTAATGTATTTGCAAAACTGAAATATTTTATAGATGTTTTATGGCCTTTGCAGGGAAAGGCTGAAGGCACAAGAATAAAACCTGCTGTTAAAAGTGTTACCCCTTCCCTACTC
The DNA here is from genome assembly GCA_013400115.1 of Rhinopomastus cyanomelas. Lineage (NCBI taxonomy): Eukaryota > Metazoa > Chordata > Aves > Bucerotiformes > Rhinopomastidae > Rhinopomastus > Rhinopomastus cyanomelas. The sequence continues at coordinate 100,844 of VXBP01005181.1, read as the reverse complement.
CACAGCAGAGTGCTGTCATCTGCACTCAGCATGCTAAGACTATGCAGAAAATAGAGCAGCAGCCTCACTGCAGAAAGGCATATGCCTGCCACAAGGATATTACAACCATAGATGCAATCTGACAGAGTAAGTGTGGAAGTTCTCACCTAGAAACCTGAGGTATCTCATTACCCAGATACTTCCAAACAGCTATTTTGCCTTGTAGTGGCTCTTGTCAGACAGTGCTGGGAGCACAGAGGAAAGAGCTTATTTTTCTGCTGTTCCAAACAACATTCTTGTCCTTACATAGATAGGAATGATTTCCAGACCAATTTGCTCCAGAACCTTCTCAAGGACTAAGGTGAGACTTACCAACTTGTAGTTACCTAGATCCTCTTGCTTGCCTTTCTCAGAGATAGGTATGAATGACATTTGCCTTTTTCTCACCTATCAGAAACTGTTCCAGTCACCACAACCTTTTAAGGATTACAAAAGGAGGCCTAGCAATAGCACTGCCCAGGTTGCCTAGCACCCTCAAACAGACTCCTTCTAGACTTCTGCCTCAGTTGACCTAAACAATGACCCAACTCCTTCTTCCCTTGCAAAGGGTAGTGCTACACTCCCAGACTGTCTAAGTCCTGCAGTGCTCTTTGCCAAGGTCTGGTGCAAGACAGGCTGCTGAGTTTCATGGGCTTAAGGACCTCAAAGGAGCCCAGTGGGTAGTGGCTTTTGGGAGCTTAAAGGAAAGAAACTCCAGTCAGGAGGACAAGTCAGAGACACCATACAGTAAACTGGTGGCTAAGAAATTTTTTTTGCAAGGGATGTGTCACAGATTACTGCCTTGGCTTGTCTTCTGAAATGATAATCACACCTGATTCTGAGCGGTTTAGGGAGTACATCCTATTCCCTTTTCTCCTACCACCTCCAAAGACAATGTCATGCAGATTTACTTTTACCACTTTTAGAAACATGATGCAGCATCCTACCACTGCAGGGCCAACAGGACATGAATAAGTACAACTGTTGGTGAGTCATTTGTCTCTGTGAGACTGCCATTGGCTGCTTGCTGGTTTGCTCTTTCTAAGTGCTACATAGCCTTTTTTTGTCAATAACCATCAAGTTTCAAGACATGCTGTTTGTTATGGTGATTCATCTCATTACAGGACCAAGAGGTAGATGGGGCCCTCAGGACTTAGCCTGCCTTTGGGGAAGGTCTGGGTGAAAGTGTACTACTAAATGAGATCCAACATGAATTTGTGAAAAATTAAATTTCAAAGCAAGGGTTCACGTATGTCTAGCAGGAATATTTTCTTTTTCTCATCTTCTGTCCAGTCTTCAGGCTTCAGAATAGCTAAAATAATTCATTTCTGTTTGAAAAGCTGACTTTGTGACACTCTGGCGTGAGAGCTACTTTACCTCACAACAGAAGCTCATATGATCACATCACCTCTGTGGGGCTGTCAGGTTTTTCCTTCATTAGCGACAGAGACACAGACTTCACAGCCATCAAAAAGTCTACCGGCATCATCTGTCCGTCATCTCCTACTGAAGTCAGATTTTCTTCATCTTTTCAAGAGATGGCAATGGTGCTTCTAGATTACAGTGGTATATCATTGTCTTGTTCACAAGTGCGTGCAACGTTGCAGAAGGAACTCAAACCTTCACTATGTTTGCATGTTTCCCTACATCCTTTTCATTTATGTTCTCAGTGGGAGCTTTCTGGAACCTTTTGAAGGAAGTTTAGCTTGTAGTTTAGAATGATTTTTTAAAAAGTTTGAATAGAACATTAATTTCCTCTCCTTTCTGGATGGAATTCCTACTTATTTCACACATTTTTTATTCATTTTAGAACTATTTCCCAGAAACTGCTCTTGTCTGGCGTTCTCTAGGTGTACCAAATGGATGACATGGTGAAAAATGTTAGCAGAGTTCCACTCCAAATATTTCAATTGAGATTGCAGTTACAATCGATCCCCTAAATCCTGCCCTATGATAACTTGTCCTAGAAAATGCATGGCATATTTATGGTATATATGCAATCTATGCAAGCTCGTGTGCATGTATATTACAATCTCTTTGTCAGTACAGCCATCTTTGCATGAAATTTTATGGTAGCTGAAACCTTCTCTGGAAAAAATAAAAAGTCACACAACTTGAAAGTGAAGAAGGGGCCAAGTTTCAGAACGGAAGCTCAGTAGGAAATAAAATTCTTATATTCATAAGTTAATTAGTCCATAAATCTGGGCCCTAGTTATTGTGATAAGTTTTTGGATGTCAGTAAAAGGGATCTGTCAGTAAAAGGGATCTGTCAGAAAATGGAAGATAATTTGACCAGAGAACACTTGTTTGCACCTGAATGAATGCTGCATCACTTAGTGTAGGGAATGTCTCTGCTAGTCACTGTTTATTATGAAAAAGTATGCTCTTGCTACCTTAATAACTCATTGTCTGCCTATTTACCTGAAGGATTAAGAATGTTGTAATTTACATTTTTTAAAATTACCTTCTATATTTCTCCAAGAGAATTAACAGCATTGCCAATTTTTTTGAGATAAACAGTGGCAGCACAGTGCAAAGAAAGAAAAAATTAACTCCGTATTTCAGTTTCCTGACTCTTTTGCATATTAAATGCTGCTGCGCTGAAAAGGACGCACACTGTCTCTCCTCTTATGCAAAAGGAAGACGGGTATTCCGTGTAAGCAAAACAGTCACAACTGCAGGCACCAAACTGGTTGGCCCATGAGATAAGTCTGGTTGCCATAACCACTTACCTGTGAACATTTAGGGTTACAAATACAGCCTGACATGAAATATCCTTTACTGTAGATAAAACCAACCAAATGCAAAGTATGTATCAATGGGTAGAATAACTGAGAATAGTCTTGGTCCAATGAGTCCAAGGAACCTAAACATTGCAATTTTTTTAATTGCCAGCTGGTCAGAAATTTTGGGGCAGTGATAAATGTTCTCTGTCAGATGTTCTTGATAAAACTTTTCCTTCTGAAACTTTATTATGAAACTGGCAGCAGCAGAGGCATTTACTAGGGGAGCAGGGAAGACCTACTCTGTCTCTCTAAGTTGCTGAACCATCACTCCTCTGGTGAATCAAAGTCTCAGGGCTACTGGGTATGCTGCTTTTCTAACCCTGTCTTTGCACGATGCTGTCATCCATTAATAATTCTGTCAAGCTGATGTTTTTTCATTGGTGTAGTAGAACATTTTTCACTAAGACTGGCTTTAGATGACATGTCAGAGGAATATGCCTGGTTCACAGTCTTTGCACTGCCTAGGTGTGTGTGTTTGGCTGCAGGGGTGGGATTAGGCACTCTTTCTGGCAGTGGAAACTTCCAGTCATAGGTGGAAAAATTTCCTCATCAAAATCTTTATAAATCTCACCAGAACTCACAATTTCTGGCTTCAATGTCTGGGCCTCTGAAACAAAAATCAGTAAATATCTCCCTTTTATTTTTAAGCAGCTGAAGAGAGAGATAACGCACTAAGATTGTAATAAACAGTAAAAAATATTTCCAGATTTTTATAGATAAAACTCTCAGCTTTCTCAGTTCATCAACTAATTAGTTCATTAGTTCCACAAGATACCAAAGCCTAACTGCAGTATTTCGGTGCAACTGCTCATATCCACATGCCCACTGCTTCCAGAGGGCACACTTCTTTAGCAATGGCTCAGTGTAAACAGAAATTTGGAATTAATCTAAATAATCTCTTCACCCTAGTACTCACAATATTTAAATGCAAGCTGTCTCAAGCCTGTGGAGAAGAGTGGAAAGAAATTAAGCTTTACAAAATCCATGGTGCTTGGCTTTCTTTAACATCATTTTTTTAAATTTTTTTTTTAATGCAATAGTACTTCTGTTTGCTTCTTCTAAATCTGTTGCTTTTAAAAAACGTGACAATACATATACTCTATTATTCATAAATCCAGATGCTGGAACATGAAAATGGTTTTTATAACAACATTAAGGAAGATCTATCTTTCTTATGTGTACTGAAGGCATCATATTGACAGTTTTAAGTGATGGACTATAAGCTTGCCACTGCAGCAGTCCCCAGGGAAATAATGATAACAATAAAGCACATATTTAAAGAAATATGGTAAGGATTTTTAAAGTTGTGTTCCACATGGATATACAGTAATCATATAATTACTTTTTAACTCAGCTTTTTTGAGAGGACTTCAGCTCAGGCTCCAATTTCATGGAAGAAATTGACCGGAAGCAGATTACTCTGGGAACATTTCATACCATATAGTCATCTTTTTGTGGAATAATCAGGTAGGCAGAGGTCTACATACCAAAACATGCCCTCACATCTATTTGTTATACATCACACCTGTAATTATTTGCAGGCACAGAATTTGAGGCTAATTCTGAAAATTTGGGCCTTGATATCTTGAATACTTTCTAGCAAATGGTTTTGGGTAATTTGCAAGGGGCAAAGTGTCACAAAATATAAGGCATTTCTTGTATCTATCTGGCATATTGGCTAATATGGGCCAACTTAGGCAGGGTGTAAAATCCATTTCAACACTAAAGAGGCAAAGAGGCTCCTGCTCAGGGAGGAGGGCATGGAGGCATCCGTGTGCTGCTGGTAGTCAAACCAGTTCGGAAGCACAGAGCATTTCAACACACTCAGAGCAAGGACTCAGAGGGCTCCTGATCACCTGTCGCCAAAGCTGAAAAGAAGCATTTGGTCAAATAGTGAGAATATCTGTGCCTAGACCGTTAATTACCTGCAGTTAAACACAGTATCATTTTTAAAGGTCCTGGCACTACAAGGCACAACTGTGCATCATGGTTAGATGTCCTGAGACAAAAGCAGTTGTCAAATAGGATGTTGTGCTATTTGACATATATGTGCAGGTTTTTCTAACTGTGCTGTTTGACACAGTTTTCCTTAACTTGTATGACTTTGAAGAACAATAAAAAACCCCAGGGTCTTCTGAGAAAAAGTAAGCCCAAATTCTCTCAGTCTCTCCTCAGAATTGGTCATCCAATTTTCCCTTTGTTTCAAATGTTTTTTAAAACATGCTGCTGGATGTTGAATAAGCAATTGGGAAAATCTGGAACATGTAAGAATACACAGGTTTATAACAGAGTGTGAAATGTAGGTCTGTTCCTCGTAAATGAGCACCAGGGGAGGTTCCGGTTGGACATTAGGAAAAATTTTTTTGTAGAAAATGTGATGAGGCATTGGAACAGGCTGCTCAGGGAGGTGGTGGAGACACCATCCATGGACGTGTTAAAAAAACAGGTAGACATGGTGTTTCAGGAGATGGTTTAGTGATTAGGGATTGTAGGGTGGATGGTTGGACTTGATGATATTGAAGGTCTTCTCCAACCTTAATGATTCTGTGATTATTCCAGCCCAGTTTACTGGAAAAGAATGAAAAAAACAGTCTGCTTGGGAGAATTTCTGAATGTTGCTTTTCACCATGTTTTAACTTCAACAGATTCCTCGTAATCATACCTAAAGGTTTTAATACAGATTATGCTATTTTCATGAAACTGTTCTATTGACTGATATAAACTTCCTGCCATAGAGCAGAATTTGCCCTTCTGCATGTCCTCTGCTTAATGGAGCTTGAGAGTGGCTTTTACTGTTTAAAAATGAGAAGACAATGGAAATATCAAATTTTGTGTCTACCTTAGCAAAGTCTTAATGGATTCCCCCATCCTGTTACCTTCTCCCAGTACCCTTAATAGAGTATTGTCTAAGGCCTTTCATGTGACTTTTAAAAAAAATCCTTCTCCCGCTTCTCACCTATAAACTTTAATTGTTTTTAGCTCTTTTGTGTAATATGACTCTATGACAGTTATAGGATAGCAGTGGCAACAAGCCACTACTACCTATTAAAATCTACTAAACATGAAAGGACTCATCCTGCCTACAGATCCTGACAGGAAGGGACAAAGAGACCTCAGCATGTGGTGCACAGTGTCTCAAAGCCAATTCAGTCCAGGGAAATTTTGGACAAGCTGCATTGTACTGGATGTGGAAATTTTGCAATTACCACCAAGTCTGAATAATGCAAAGGAGGCACTTCCGTAGCAAAATTTCCACATGAACTAATACTGTCTTTAAAAAACCTCTTTAAACAAGAAAACCCTGTTTCTCCTAGCAGATGATTTATATACCAGAAACCATCTTTAACACATGTATGATTCAAATACAATTTTCAAACTAAGTTTTCTGATTAAACAAGGGAATTAAACATCAAAACCAATGTCTACCAATTGTAAAAGGTGGTCCTTGGTGTGACAGCTGGTCAGATGAGGAGCAGAGAGGTGACAGTTCTGTTATTCAGTTAATTATCCAAATTTTCATAATATGACATAATTTTATTAGAGCAGTTATGTTAAAGGGTTATTAAGAAAACCATCAGCGAATGGTCCTTAAAAGAGAAAAAGAAAGCACCAAGAAAGTGTTTATCAGTAAGGATGGAGCCACACAGCCGTTAGCCAATCTTTGCCACCAGACCACAGGAGCAAAAAGCTTCACCAATAGTGCAGTGCTAAGTACTTTTTGTAGTTGTTGCCCCAGCCAATGTCCCATGGTCAGAAACTTGGCTATCTGCAGGTTCCTTCAGGTTTCCAGAGCCTGGTTATCTAATTTGTCTGCAGACGCACAGATTTCTCTCAAAGCCCTCCTTCCCCTCATTCCCTACTTCGGTATCCTCTGCTCCAGCAGGCTGGGCTGGACCATGCCAGGTGATGGGTGGCTGTGCTCAGCCATGGGAGGCAGCACCTGGCCTATCAGCTCTGCCTGCCCTGCCTGCTCTGCCTGCACTGTCTGTCCTCCCTGCAGCAGGGCTGCTCATTTCTCCCTACCAGCTGCTCCTGACAAAATTTGCCGCAGAGCAATTATTTTTGAGAAAGCTCCTGTTTATTTGTGAAGGCAGATGGAAATGACTGATAAATGGACTGAGGGATTCAAGTCTTCTTGTCCTCAGAGAAAAGGTAAAAAGTGTTGGTTTCAAACAGCATCTGCGACGGATACGATGGCAGGCGGTATGTTGGTGGAACCAGCACAGCTCTGCCCACCTCTGTTTACTGTGCCTTGTTACAGCGCTATTGCATTAGGCACTGGGCGGTGCTGTAACAAGGTACAGAAAATAGGGGTGAGCACTACGCCCTGTCGGTACACACTAGCAGACGTGGTCAGAGTTTCATGGTCAGCTTCTGCAGACTGGGTTCTCCCTTTTTTACAGTTATGAGCTGTCTATACCAAGACACATCACCAAGAGAATAGGTGTATTATTTGGGGGTTTTGGGGATTTCTTCTGTTTTAAATTGTGGTAAATTGCACAGTGCTGCATCTCAGTTTGTAAAGATTTCTGAGTACCCCTTTAAACCCCAGCTGTGCCCGGTTTCCCCACACCTGCTTAGGAGCTTTTCAGACCCTTGCACTACCAGCAGATTGGAAGCTTACAAGTCTCCCTAGAAAGAGAAGAGTTTGTGGGTGCAGCAGGAGCAGAGAGTGCCTTGCACCTGCTTCCCCAGCTACAGGCTTTGGTCCTGCAAAGGTGACTCTACCCATGCCCCACTCCAGGGAAGGAGGTTGAAAACCTCGAGGGCAATCCTTCCTCTTTCTGCCATGCAGTCAATCCAGGGAAAGCACCCAGGGGTGTTTCCAACAACCTCTCTAGCAATTAGAATTGTTTGAGGATTGGGAAGTCAGGCAGAGTGGAAGTCTTCTAACAGAAATGCCATTAAGTTATTTTTCCAGGCCACTGAGTGCGCTTGGTTTGGATAGGAAACTTGAACATGAACATGCTCTAGTGAGGAAGAGCATGCTGTGCAGGATGCACCAGCCACCCTCTGAGCCCAGCAGATGTACATGAATGGAGAGACAGAAGCATGAGAGGTGAGCAAAGAAGAGTGGACAAGGATCTACTGGAGAGGGTCCAGCGGAGGGCTACGAGGATGATTAGGGGACAGGAGGGCATGGCTTATGAGGAGAGGCTGAGGGACTTGGGGCTTTTTAGTCTGGAGAAGACTTAGGGGAGATTTGATCAATGTTTATAAGTACCTGAAGGCTGGCCAGGAGGGGGGGGACAGGCTCTTTTCACTTGCTCCCTGTGATAGGACAAGGAGCAATGGGTGTAAGTTGCAGCAGAAAAGGTTCCGCCTCAACACAAGGGGGAACTTCTTTACTGTGAGGGTCACAGAGCACTGAAACAGGCTCCCCAGGGAGGTCGTGGAGTCTCCTTCTCTGGGGACTTTCAAGGCCGCCTGGATGCGTTCCTCTGTGATCTGTGTTAGATAGTTTTGTCCTGCTCCGGCAGGGGGGTTGGACTCGATGATCTCTTGGGTCCCTTCCAACCCCTAACATCCTATGATCCTATGAAAAGGCATTTTAATTAAAACCTCCAAACAAGAGTCCAGAGAAATTTGCCTGCATGACTGGATCATCACATAAATGCATATTCATGCCCTCACTGCAGTAAAGTTCAGCTTCAAAGTCTGTGCTAATGTCACAACATCAGGTTCTGCTACCATACCCCTTGAAAGCAACCTGTAGTTTTCCTTGGTGTGAACCTACTTCCTCAGTGCTCTGTTTGGGTTTGCTTTTAAAGATCTCAAAGGTGACCATAAATTATGGTGAAAGCAGCTGCCTTCTTTAGCAAAATGAATGAATTCTTCTTTAGTAGGAGGGCATTTTGGTCATAGAGGTATCAAGAAAACATACAGAAAAAAAATTGTGTTTAATACTAAAAGCTTTGATGTAATTTAAACATGGAAATATGTCCAGCCTCTGTGTGTTTCCTTCTGAACAGCAGTAACCCAAAACAGACTCCAGGCAAAGTGTAGCATAAACTGAATTTCACACATGTGTCAAAGAGTGTTATTCCATCAAACCAGTCATTCTTGCTCAGTGATGAGCTTTATTTGAGACACCTATAGTACAGTAACTCCAAACCTCTTCTTGTCTCTTTATGGTTCTGTTTTGCTATTTAGAGTGAAGCAATCTTTATCAATCTTCTTCCTCAGCTCAGTTCTACAATCAGTGCTCTGCAAAGTATCATCCCCCGCAGAGAGACTGTAGTTAGGTCTAACTTCCTGAGTGCTTAGTTTTTAAGGTAGATTGTTATTTCTTTTGAACGAAAAGCTTCATCAAGGTCTATAATACCTATTTATAACAGATTTCCTCAGGGACAGACCTGAAAAAAGTCAGAAAACAGTCCTTCTCCTATCTAGAAAAAGTGGCTGATTTTACACAGACATATGACTGCCGAGGTTTGGAGACCCATGCTGTGCATCCATCTGCATAAATTCTCTACTACTAAGATGAGAATATTTTAATTCTGTAACACCTACCATGCAAAGAAATGTGCCCTGGCTTAGTTTTAACTTTAGTTCCATTGAGCTCAGTAGGAGCATTTATGTGCATATGTCTAAACATATGAGGCTTACCATAATGAGAGACAAAGAAAACATTTCTTCAGAAAGCATGTATGAAATTTGTACCCATTTGGATGTCAAAACCAAGACTTCAACCTTGACTGCTGCATAAAGTGTGATTCAGCCTTGTTCTGCAAGTTATTCATAAATGTCATCTCTCTTGTTTTATGAAGGATTAAATCTGATAACATGAGAAGACTGCTCCACATTTTTCAAATAGTTTTCATCTTTATCTATTTTCAGTGAAAAAAAAGAGAAAGGTAATTAACTACTTTGTGTTTGTGTTGCTATTGTGCAAAAAACTGACTCTGAATTTTGAATCTTATGAATGTTGTAGAGAAACTTAGGTTAAATTCATGTCACCATTTCCTAAATTCATTTGGCTTCATGTAGGGCATATGACAAGATTCCTTCCAAGATGAAAACATAATGAAAGCAAGTTTTTGTAAAAAATGCACAACCTTCACATTAAAACATTTACAAACATTCTGTGGGGTTTTCAGAGGTAAAAAAACTAATTGTAAGATGTTTTTTAATTGCCAGTAATTGCCTTAAACAAGCAAGCTGCACATTCACAAGATAAGAGTTAAGAGATCACTGCTGATATAAAGCATTTTCCACATTAGGCAAGAAGAAATAGGTTTTCTCACATCCTGATGAGGTGAACATGTTTAAACATGGGGACTCCACTCAGCTTTTAAGAGGAGGCATGTCTGGTAATAAGAACTTGTAGGCAGCACAAGTGTGATCCGTTAGCACCAAAAAATGAGAAGGAAGGATTGTGTAGCTTTGTCCTCCAGGGGAATTGACCTGAGGACATATTGTCCTTGCTCACTGTGCTAGCGGGAAACCTATCCAAGTGTCTCAGCTGGGAGCCCAGCTAGCCTGCATTCAGTGAGTCACAGTGCTGCTCCTTTTCCCTTTGCTTTTCTTCTTTTCTTTTTTAATTTTCCCCTTTCGTCCTTTTTTCTTTTCTCCTTTTTTCTGTTTCCTTTTTTTCTTTACATTTCCATTTCCCATTCCCTTTCGCTTTTCCTTTTCATCAAATCATTGAATCATCAAGTGGTTTAGGATGGAAGAGACCTTCAAAGGTCATCCAGTCCAAACCTCTTGCAGTGAGCAGGACATGTTTAACTAGAACAGGTAAGACCCTACCTGGGGTACTGCATCCAGCTCTGGTGAGACTCCAGCGTAAGTCTCACCAGATATGGATGCTTGAGCAGGTCCAGATATGGACCTGCTTGAGCAGGTCCAGAGGAGGGCCACAAAGATGGTTAGGGGCCTGAAGCACCTCTACTATATGGACAGATTGAGAGAGCTGGAGTTGTTTAACTTAAAGAAAAGAAGGTTCCAGGGAGATAAGGTAGGGGCCTACTGGTACTTAAATGGGGCCTACAGGAAATTGGGGGAAAGATTCTGTAACAGGATAAGGGTAATGGTTTAAAGTGAAAAGAGAGTAGATGTAAGGAAAAATTTCAGTGCTTTTAGAGTGGTGAGACACTGGCACAGGTTGCCTGGAAAGGCTGTGGATGCCCTCTCCCTAGAAGCATTGGTTGGAGCCTTGAGCAACCTGATTTAGCAGAAAATGTCCCTGCCTGTGGCAGAGGGTTTGGCACTGATGATTGTTAGGTCACTACCAACCCAAATAGTTCTGTGATTCTATGATTTCTTGCTGCTAAAAGCAGGGCTAGCAATATGATGGCCAAGAGTGTGGTAGCTCTGGCCATGGCAAGGCATATACACCAGCAAGCATAGTGGCACCAGGCACTTTGTGTGCCTTCTGCATATGGACAACAGGAAAGATTTTAGGTTGGAGCTGGTGTCCTGAAATATGAGGTTTCAAAACTCCCTGCTGTGGGAAGCAACTGTCCCCACTAAAGAGCTGCTGCTCCTGCTGCTCTTGTTCTGCGTCTGCCCCAGGCAGCTGGAGCGGTTGTCCTGCAGAAAGACAGTGTGTTGTGCCAAGCAGGCTGCAGGGCTGGCGCCTGCTGCTCCAAGTCAAAACAGGGTTTTCCTATGGTAATGATGTACAAACTGGGCTTAGACACCATGGCAGCCAGGAGGATCTGTCTGTTAGGATTTTTGATCTTAGAACATAGGGACTGTGGTGTTAATTTATTCCCTGAGATTTCTGTCTGATCTGGTCTATGTTGAGTCTCTACAGCACTCAATGCCTTCAGTCTTTATTACGTTTTTGCTGTGTGCTGCACCAACTTTCAAGACAGTATTCACAGTGGCTTTGAGGTGTCCTTTCTGAATAGCATAGTTAATGTCATTAGTTTAACTTTTAAATTAATCATTAAACGTATGTCTAACTGAGGTTATTTTAATCAGCCATTTAATAAATTACATACTGTAATCTATGCTTTCAATTGATTTTGCGGGTAGAAAATTTGCTATTAATTCTCAGCATCTGTCCCATAAAAACTAGTACAACGATGTTTGCTGCCCCTGAGTCCTGTGGTAATGATTCCCACACTAAAGTGAAACTGACTGTTTTGTTAGCCGTTCAGCTCCTTTGCATTTCTGCTATTTTCTCCCCTTAGACTTCTTGAATACATGCCATCTGGACTAATTTGCTATTTTAAAGTGCCTAATTACCAGAGAACAGGATTTTAAAGAGATACACACCACCAAAATGATGCTATATGATCTAACCAGATATAAAATAACCTAGTCTGAATAAAATAATATTTAAGGAAACAGGAATTTGTCAGTTAGAAATTTGTTATGATATTTTTCTTTTAGTTTTCCTCTCCTACTTCTAATTTTTGAAAATTCTTACATGATCAATGAAACATAGTGAAGGCTAACAGCAATTTCTCATCTTTATAAGCTTATTCAGCTAACTGCTGAAACTTTATTGAACAAATATTAATTCTAAATGCCTAATAGTACTTTTTTGCTGCCTTTTTAGCATTCAGTCTATCTCCACTCACAAAATTTATGACAAAAATTTAGCTACAATGGAGAAAAGATCTGTCAGATTTCAAAAAGACAAATTATGTAGAGTCATGGAATTGTTTAGTTTTGAAGAGATGTTTATGATCATCAAGTCCAACCACTGACCGAGCACTGCCACGTCACCACGAAATCATGTCCCCACGTCAGCACTAAATCTATATGCCTTTTAAATACAGTGACAATTTCTTGGGTATCTTCACAGCCCTTCAGTGAATAAATTAGTTTCTAATGTTCAGCCTAAACCTCCCCTGTTGCTACTTGAGGCCATGTTTCTAATCTTATTGCTTATCATTTGGAAGAAGACACTGAATTCCACCTTGCTATGATCTTCTCTCAGGTATTAGTTGTAGAGAGTGAGAAGGTCTCTCCTGGACAATCCCAGTTCCTCAGCTACTTCTCACAGGACTTGTTCTTGAGAATCTTCGCTACCTTTGTTGACTGTTTTGGACATGCTCCTGTACCACAAAGTCTTTCTTGTAGTGAGAAGCTCAAAACTGAAAATGGTATTTGAGCTGCAGGACAGCAATCACTTCCCTAGCCCTTCTGTCCACACTATTGCTAACACAAGCCAGGATGCTGTTGGTCTTGTTGGTCTCCGGGGCACACTGCTAATTCATACCCAGCCAGCTGTGTACGAATACCCACAGGTCCTTTTTCACTGGGCAGCTTTCACTGTTCTATATGCCCATAGTGTTGCACTTGGCCTTGTTGAATTTAATATCATTTCCCTTGGCACATCAATCCTGCCTGTCCAGATCCCTCTGTAGAGATTTTTCTACACTCAAGCAAATCAACAGTCTCACACAACTTGGTGTCATCTGTGAACTTGCAGAGCGTTCACTTGATCCTCTTGTCCAGATAATTGACAAAGACACTAAAGATTTATTTAAAGACACTATTAATTTTCCTTAAAAATGCCTGGTGTTTTCTTATTTAGCTTATTTCTGTTTAATACTTTGATTACAAGCAGTTTTCTGTTAGGGTGTCACTGATCATTCAACTTATATTTTATGTCTGCTTTAGCTGGACATACCTCCACTGTCAGCAAGAAATGTACTATGTCCAGAGGGTATGTATAATTAGCTTGAAATCAGCAGAGAGTTCATCCTAATTCTGAATCAAAGCATTTATTAGTACGTGGGCTCAGGCTGCAATGATGGGAATTGCAGTTCTCTGCAATGACCTGGTTCTGGGTTTCTATGAGACACACAGCTTAAGGTAGCTAATTTCTCCCAGAGGAAAAAGAGTGTTTATAGCTAGTAATGAGTGTAAGTCCTAGGCTGGGCTTTATAACAAACAGGGTCACTGCACAAAAACTGTGATTTGGATGAAAAGTTCTCTAAGACACACAGTCCTTACTAGGTCAAGACAAGTTTGAGTGTCTGTGTTGCATGGTCCCGTGATACCATCATCCTACAACAACCACTACTAGGATCTTCAAATACAAGCAGCCAAAACCTGGTTTGTTTTCCCCATATGCATTAAGGGAAAAATTAACACATGCAAGTGCCCACACTCACCTTTGGATATGGTCACTGCACGCAGCAGCAAGAGCGCTGGTCCCTTCTTTCAAGCACAAGACAAGAGCATTCCAGCAGGAAAGAAGTCAACAAGTACATAGTTTAACAGATAGCTACTGGGCAAACTGAAGAAGAAAGCCTATAGGTCATGGAAGGAGGGGATGGCAACTTGGGGTGATTTTAAGGCTCTGGTGAGGGAATGTAGGGATGCAACTGGAAAAGCCAAGGCTTTCTTGGAATTAAACCTTGCAAGAGAGGTCAAGGGCAACAAAAAGGGCTTTTTCATATACATTGCAGGTAAAACTAAAACTAGAGGCAATGTAGGCGCCCTGCTGAGTGAGGTGGGTGCCCTAGAGACAGAGGATACAGAGAAAGCAGGGATACTGAACACCTTCTTTGACTGTCTATACATGTGGAGGCTGTCTTGATATCAAACCCCAGACTGCTGGGGCTCCAGAGGAAGTCGAGACAAGAGAGGAGCCTGCCTTGGTTAATGAGGACTGGGTTAGGGATAAGTTGAGCAAACTGGATGTGCACAAATCCATGGGCCCAGATGGGCTGCCCCCACGTGTACTAAGGGAGACAGCAGAAGTCATTGCTAGGCCACTCTCCATCATCTTTTCTAAGTCATGGGGATTAAGAGAGGTGCCTAGGGACTGGAGGATAGCAAATGTCACTCCAATCTTGAAAAAGGGTAAGAAGGACGACCCAGGTAACTATAGACTGGTCAGCCTCACCTCCATCCCAGGAAAGGTGATGGAACAATGTGTCCTGGACGAGGTCTCTAGGCACAAGAAGGACGAGAGGGTCATTAGAGACACCATGGCTTCACAAAGGGAAAGTCATGCTTGACCAACCTGATAGTCTTTGATGAGGGCATAACTAGGTGGATAGATGATGGCAGAGGAGTGGATGTGGTCTATCTTGACTTCAGCAAAGCATTTGGCACAGTCTCAATATCATCCTCGCAGCCAGACTGAGGCAGTGTGGTCTAGATTATTGGGTAATGAAGTGTATTGTGAACTGGCTGCAGGATAGAAGTCAGAGAGTAGTGGTCAATGGGACAGAGTCTAGTTGGAGGCCTGTATCTAGTGGAGTGCCCCAGGGACTGGAACCAGTCCTATTCAATGTATTCATTAATGAGTTGGATGAGGGATTAGGGTGCACTGTCAGCAATTTTGCTGATGACACAAAGCTGGGTGGTCTCACCAACACCACAACAGACTGTGCTGCCATTCAGCAAGACCTGGACAGGCTGGAGAGTTGGGCAGAGAGAAATGTAACGAAGTATAACAAGGGTAAGTGTAGAGTCTTGTATCTGGGCAAGAACAACCAGTATAGGTTGGGGAGTGACGTGTTGGAGAGTAGTGTAGGAGAAAGGGACCTGGGGGTCCTGGTGGACAGCAAGATGACCATGAGCCAGCAGTATGCTCTTGTGGCCAAGAAGGCCAACAGCATCTTTTGGTGGATCATAAGAGGGGTGGTTAGCAGATTGAGAGACGTTCTTCTCCCCATTACTCTGCCCTGGTGAGACCACATCCTTGAGTATTGTGAGATCCACAATCCATGAGTATTGTGTCCAGTTCTGTGCCCCTCAGTTCAAGAGGGATGTGGAGCTGCTGGAGGGTGCCCAGTGTAGTGCATCGAAGATGATGAAGAATGTGGAGCACCTCCCTTATGAGGAGAGGCTGAAGGAGCTGGGTCTCTTTAGCCTGGAGGAGACTGAGGGTGACTTCATTAATGTCAATAAATATGTGAGTGGTGGGTGTCAGTAGGATGGAGCTGGGCTCTTCTCCATGTCAGCTATTGATAGGACAAGGAGCATTGGTTGTAAGCTGGAACATAGGAGGTTCCATATGAATATGAGAAGAAGCTTCTTCTCAGTGAGGGTGACAGAGCACTGGAACAGGCTGCCCAGGAGAGTTGTAGAGTCTCTTTCACTGGAGACGTTTAAGACCCGCTTGGATTTGTTCCTGTGTGACTTATTCTAGGTGATCCTGCTGTGTCAGGGGGATTGGACTACATGATCTTTTTTAAGGTCCCTTCCAATCCCTAATGGTTCTATGATTCTATGATTTGGAGAACCTGCACTAATAGAGTCCTGGAAGAGGAACCACTCCTTCAAAGAGTTCTTAGAGATGACAACAGAATAGCCAAAGACATGATAAATCTGTAGTACATCACCAGCCATCCAGCATTCACAATAATGAAACAGCCTTTGCTTCAGTTTCACTTAGTCTTTTCCAAGTCAGCTGGCATTGTGCTACAGGGAAATTACACAGCTCTTTTGATTTTTTAGTGTCATCTGCACTCTGTATTTCCCAACCTCCCTCCGGATTTAACAATCATTACCGCTAATAAGGGCCAGACCAGTGAATGTTAAGGGTCTCATTGAAAGGCCAAAAAAGTTAACGGAAGACTTACATGTTGGATCAAAATCACACTTTCACACTCAGACAAGTTCAGTGAAAGCTACACACGAGTTTTTATGCAATTTCAGCAAGAGATATGCAGCTCTACATCTACAGATGTTGTATGGAAAGCATATGGCTGAAAAACACTACTTAGTGGAGTTTATCAACATGGGGAGATAATATCACAGGAAAGGTTAGCAATTGCTGCATAGCTCAGATTATGTTGTGGCCAGATTTGATTGTGTCAATTCTGAATCCACATGTTTCTACAATCAGCACTTCATTGATGAGCAATGATACTGATGACAAACAGAAGAGTAGAGAGCTTAAAAGCTTCAAAAGAGATTGTGTGAATAGTTCTTGCTAATTTGGGGGGAAACTAAATATCCAAAACCTCTTGTCAAGGGAAAGAGATGAGGAGGCCTTAAAAAATGGAAACCTAGTATTTAAATAAAGAAAATATATAAGAAGATTGATTATTTTATTCTCACAACCGATTTTGCAGAAGAAACTGCACAAAACTGGTTAAATGATATGCATGGAGAAAGAAAACTGTGACAAAGTCCCACATTTTTGATCCTGTAAGAGATAAATGAAATGTATTCACGGTCTCTCACAGCATCCTTGCAGCCAAAATGAGGCAGTGTGGCCTGGATTTTCGGGTAGTAAGGTGGATTGTAAACTGGCTACAGGGTAGAAGTCAGAGAGTGGTGGTCAATGGGACAGAGTCTAGTTGGAGGCCTGTATCTAGTGGAGTGCCACAGGGATCGGTGCTGGGACCGGTCCTGTTCAATCTATTCATTGATGACTTAGATGAGGGATTGGCATGCACTGTCAGCAAGTTTGCTGACGACACAAAGCTGGGTGGTGTTGCTGACACCCCTGCAGACTGTGCTGCCATTCAGCGAGACCTGGACAGGCTGGAGAGGTGGGCAGAGAAAAATTTAATGAGCTATAACAAGAGTAAGTGCAGAGTCTTACATCTGGGCAAGAACAACCCTAGGTACCAGTATAAGCTGGGGACTGACCTGTTGGAGAGTAGTGTAGGGGAAAGGGACTTGGGGGTCCTGGTGGACAACAAGATGACTATGAGCCAGCAATGTGCTCTTGTGGCCAAGAGGGCCAACAGCATCCTGGGGTGGATTAGAAGAGGGGTGGTTAGCAGATCAAGAGAGGTTCTTCTCCCCCTCTACTCTGCCCTGGTGAGACCACACCTGGAGTATTGTGTCCAGTTCTGGGCTCCTCAGTTCAAGAGGGATGTGGAGCTGCTGGAGAGAGTTCAGCATAGGGCAACAAAGATGATAAGAGAGGTGGAACACCTCCCTTATGAGGAGAGGTTGAGGGAGCTGGGTCTCTTTAGCTTGGAGAAGAGGAGACTGAGGGGTGACCTCATTAATGTCTACAAATATTTGAGGGGTGGGTGTCAGGAGGATGGCACTGGGCTGTTCTCGGTGTCATGTAGTGATAGGACAAGGGGCAATGGTTGTAAGCTGGAACATAGGAGGTTCCACATCAACCTGAGAAGGAACTTCTTCACGGTGAGGGTGACGGAGCACTGGAACAGGCTGCCCGGGGGGTTGTGGAGTCTCCCTCACTGGAGATATTCAAGACCCGACTGGATAGGTTCCTGTGTGACTTGGTCTAGGTGATCCTGCTGTGGCAGGGGGATTGGACTAGATGATCTTTCGAGGTCCCTTCCAATCCCTAATGATTCGATGATTCTATGATTCTAATGATCCTAAGCTGAACACAAGCTGAACACATAAGCTTCAATCAACTCTTGCAAATAATTTGTGCCCAATGCTATAAGTGTCTTAAATTAAATCCTTCTCAACAGGAGCCAGTCTAATCATTAAACATATGTCATGTAGAGAGCTATAATCACTAGGAGTGTCATCTACACAGCATTTAATTTGCATAGAAAATGTGTTGTGGCTGTTAATTTGATCATTTTTCACTGTTCAGTATCTCACAGAAAACATACATAGTCAGAAGCAATGTTTGTTTTGACTCTAAGTGAAGACCACATGCACACAGAACTCTGTTACCTAGTTTGTTGTGAAATACATCACAGTAAAGGAAAGTTTTCCTGCCACACGGAAGCTTTGCCACCTTTGTGTGAGATCTCTGGTATGATTTATTACTGTCTTCAGAATTTCATAAAGTTTTGGGCCGGGCAGGATCATTAGAGGACCCACACCATCTTCCATCACAAACAAGCAGCAGAGTTTTATCCCCTTACCTCAAAAACTGAGACAAATAACTTCTGTGTGACTGTGGCATGTCTTTCAGGAAGGCATTCAGGGCTGATTTGAATGAATGACAACTTGTCAAGGGGTAGTGTTCTGACTTACGATCTTTAATACTCTCTTTAAAAAAAAAAATCACACAGCACTCTGTCAATGTCACATCCTAGGTTAAAAAGCTGCTTTCTGCCTGTGTGACCAGTATTATATGAAATTTTTCCAATCTGTGAGCTTCCGCTGCTTTGGAATCTTGTCCATCCTCATTGGCACATGCATTGGTGATGTTCCAGTTTTGCATGTTAGAGAAAACTGTAGTGTCAGTGTTATGTTTGTTCCCTCTTCTTCCTGTACTGAGTGCGTCTTTTAATCCAATCATCAACAAGCCTGGCTCTTTTGTTATCTTTAGTGTACGTGGGAACTCAGTCATCTGGGACAGTGAATAGAGTAGCCTGAGAAACTTGAGTGATACTGAGATTAGGGTGATATCTGGCAGGCACCAGCATTTTGTTGGCACAAAATAACTGACCAAAATATAAAGGGAAGAAAGCATGTGTGGAAGTAGTAACCCTGGGCTGACACTTTGACGTGTCTGCACCACTGAGCAGGTGCTTAGATAGCAGGGTTTCACTGTAATAACTTATTTGTTGGCTTTCTGAAACCAATATGATAACTCTAAAGAATGTGCGTGTGGGGTCAAGTGCTAATTTTGTTGAATAAAGGGCAAAGAGTTGCATTCATATCAGAGGGATGAGAATTACATATTCTGAAACGGTCTGCTTCTTCCTACAAGTTCCTGCCTGAATCTGGAGTTTCTATGATAGCCTGCAAAACAAGGATGCTCCTCTTCCAGATGCCCCACTTTTAGTCACTCTCTTACACTCAAGTTTCCTCAAACTTTGCCACACTGCTCTCAGAAATCCTTCTTAAGTGATCTTGAGCATCTGAAAACCTTTGTCCAATGTCACTCTTAGAGTTGCAGTTCGTGCTTGGTACAAACTGATGAAATCACTCAGGCAGTTCAGTTTCTCCAGTTTCCACAGCCGTAAACCACAACAGCTTCAGCAAACTGAAACTATCTCCATGCTCTTGTCATGGTAATCCACACTGAGATTTTTCAAACGTGTGGACCCGAGGAGCTCTGTCAAGCTCTGTTTGGTTTTCAGGCAAGACTAGCTTTGATGTCACTTTGAAACAAACCTAATGTAGAGTCTGGAAAAAATGTAACCGTGTTCAAACTCAGAAAACATCAATAAAATCAAAGTAACTTGGTGTACATGAAATTTCACACACAGAAAAGGAAAGTGAGTCACTGAGCAAGGAAAAAAATGTATTATCTCCTATAGTTTTTATTTTAATTTCAAATTTAAGAATATTTCTCATAATTGATAGGAACGCATTGAAGTTTTGGCCATTATGGCCACAATGTACTCCATAAATTATGGAATTATTTAATTAAGTTAAACCCATACTTTATGCACTGTACTAATTATAAGTGATTACAGTTTTCTCTTCATGACAGGGTTATTATATCAACTTTTGTTTGAAATTTCTGACAATGAAGCTATGAGGATAAAAATCCCCATAGAATAGCTGTATCTAGTGGCATCAACTTTTGTTTTCTAAAAACCTGAGAAATAATAGAATTGCTAAGATGTTCCCTTCCTGGAGACCAGAGATGTTAGATCCAGTTTTTTAGAGAACTACCTTTTTCCTTTCATGATTGTTTTCCTTATGAATCTGGTATTATGCCACAGTTTTAAACCAATTGTGAAGTTTTCCGTGATCAAATGTTCCTGCCTTTAAAAAAAAAAAGCACCACATATCTAACTTTGCTATCAATAACTATGATAATTACAACTAAGTACAACTACAGTCTAATAAGTAAGTGTAATGTCTACAATAAGCAACATTTGTAACTACCTTAATGATTGCTGACACAACTGTTCAAGAGTTTAGCCATGCGGAGATGGAGTATCTACTGATGTACCACTCCTATAAGAATTTTTTTGCAAACTTTGGGCTTGGTCAAGATCAATCACATGGATTGGCTACAACAATTAAGCCTAAATCAGGAGAAAAGAAAGTGAAAAAAGGAAGAAAATGCTCCTGCAGAGACAGAATGTTGGATTAAACAACCCAAGAGATCTAAAATCTAAATGTGTATTTCCAGTGCAGCACAATTTTAAGTGTGTGTTGTGCAAGCAGGCACAACTGCTAACACACTCATTGCATGCAACAAACAAATCTCTTCAAGAATGCACAGCTTTGTACAGGAAAGGGGCCATGTCCAGTGCACTTTGCTTGTCCTCGTGGTGTTTCAGCTCAGTCACTGGTACTAATGCAAGAACACACTTCCTAGGCTTTGCGGTAAAAATCCAAGGATCATTGTGCACAGCCATGCTACTATAATTCATTTGCAACCAAATATGAACCAGGATACATTTTCAATTTTCATTTAATACCTGCTGATAAGCAGGAATCTTTGGACATTTGAGGGTTTTTCTTTATTATTAAGAGTTGTATGAGTCTTTCACAGACCCCCATTTGTATGAATCCCATCTGCTGCATGTATCTCTTGGAATGCTGAAAAAAAGAGTTCTCTGCAAAAACATATTGGAGGAGGAACAAAGAAAAGTAGAGGTAGCTAATATAGGCTTTGCTACTCAGGATTATAATGAATTCACCCCCAAGTCTGAGCACTGGAATGCCTTGATCCGAGTATGGCTACTGGTGGTGGATATATTTTAATGTACACACCAGCAACAAATGTGAAACATTTAATGTTGGGTTGTTTAATGTTTCATTTTGGGAGAAGGGACTACCAACTTCCCTACACTGATCCCCTTCTTCTCTGCTCTGCTGGGTGTCTGTATCTCCCAGTGTCAGACACAAGTGTGGACAGAAGAGGAAGGTGCCAAGAAGTTTTGAGTTGTTGTCTCTGGAGTGCTTTACAAGCTGGATCAGGGTCATTTCTGATTCAGTTCCTCTATGTTAAGAGTACAGAGCTTGCTGCCTCACGTAGGAGAGAGGCATAGGAATATCACACAAGTCACAATTTGTCATGAAAATTTGTATTACGTTTTTCACAGCAAGAGATCTATACTGTCACTATTTCATTGACAAAGTTTTTTTGGGGTGTAGTCTGGCATTTCCTGATGAGGCTGGAGTGAGAGGGAATGTATCTCAGTCCACTGTTTGTAGCCCATGGTTTATTGGCTGCTCAGTGGTTCACAAGTCTCTCATATTGTCAAAGCAAACAAACAAAACTGTACGACAGGTCTCATTTTCCTCTCCATTGAGAAGAACACCAGAACTGAAGTAAGTTTCTTGTTTTCCTGCTAGTCCTACATCATTCGCTCTCTTTACTGCCCGTACCAGTGGGACAGAGATTCCATCCTTGATGTGGGACTTCAGCAGGGTTAGTGAAGAACCCTGTGGGAGCTCCAGCCACCATGGGAGAGGAAAGAGTGGTGGCAGTCACAGGGAATGTCCTCTCCATTTTATCTGAATGATTTAAGCTTTTCCTCTAAAGAGGACTAACTGTAGACTCAGAGGAAATTTGCATTAAAATTTTTTACATATTAGAAAGCAAAGCCAAGATCTGCTGTTACTTCATTCACGGTGTGATAGCAAAGACTAATGTAATTTTGTATCCCTAATGCTTAAACTCTTGATTAAGGTACTATTTTTTGCATACTTAAAAAATGCAAAGTGTCCATACTGATGCATAAATGAAGATTTCTGCATTTCTGCTTTAGCTTGTTAGTCCTGGACTTCTTAACATCACCCCTGGCAATCATTTCTGTATTTGTAGGTAGCACTGCTGTTAGGGACACTGTAACAGCAGGACTTCAGAAAGAAAAAAGCAACTGACTGAAGTTCAAGTTCAAAATGTGCTTCCTACCAACTTTAACTTGCCTCTACCACCCTCTCTATTCTGGAAAGGATGTATTTTATGTAGTCTGTGATCTGCATTTATCCACGCTTTTTCAGGATAAGCTCGGATTTCTTCAGCTTTTGTAAAGACCTTATGTTTGTAAGCATCTTACAGATAATAGTGCTTAATGGGCACTCACAAAAAGAAAGACTATATTGTTTTTAAAGATATAGCCCTCATGTTTATGCATAAAAATGCTGCTTACTGAATAGCACACATTTCAGAGTACAGTCTAGGATTTTGAAATGTCTTTCTATTTCTGTCTAACAGCTTGACAAAAAATGGCTAATCCTGAGGTAGTTTCATTGCATATGCAAACTCACAAGTGCTTTACAGCAAGGCTTTGTTATCACACCTCAGGATCACTCTCTAGACTAACCTTTTCAAGACTTCGGTTGAATGCATCTCTACATAGTTCTGTAGATCATCTGCCAGCATAGTGCAAAAACATCCAACCGTAAGATGGCTGCACGTACTGTATTGATAGCTACTTTCCGCAAAGTGGGGTGTCTTGGAACCACTGCAAAGGAAGGTGGTAAGTCAGTTTTTGCACAGATATATCTCCTGTTTCAACCAAGCGTCTACACAAAAGCAGGTGTCTTTTAGGTAGGATCAATATTGCCTCGTTTGTTTTAAGGTTTCCTTCCAGTATATGAACAACCCCTACAGGAAAGCTGGAGAGTGACTTCTTACAAGTGACAAGAGGGAATGATTTCAAGTTTAAGAACAGCAGATTTAGCTTGGATCTTAGGAAGAAATTCCTCGCTATGATGGTGATAAGCCATAGAACAAGTTGCCCATGGAAGTTGTGGATGCTCCCTCCCTGGAAGTGTTTAAGGCCAGGTTGGATGGGATGCTGGGCAACCTGGTCTAGTGAGAAGTGTCTGTGACCATTGCAGGGGGGTTTGAACTAGATAATCACAGAATCATAGAATCATTAGGGATCAGAAGGGACCTCAAAACATCATCTAGCCAATCCCCCTGCCACAGCAGGATCACCTAGAACAAGTCACACAGGAATACATCCAGGTGGGTTTTAAATGTCTCCAGTGAAGGACACTCCACAACTCTGCTGTTCCAGTCCTCTGTCACCCTCACTGTGAATAACTTACTTCTGATATTGTATGGAACCTCCTCATACTATCTCTAGATGACATTGAGAAAAGCCTGGTTCCATCCTCCTGACACCCACCACTCACATATTTATTGACATTAATGATGTCACCCCTCAGTCTCCTCCAAACTAAAGACACCCAGCTCCCTCAGCCTCTCCTCGTCATGGAGGTGCTCAACTTCCTTCATCATCCTTGTTGCTCTATGCTGGACTGTCTCCAGCAGTTCCACATCCCTATTGAACTGAGGGGCAAAAAAATGGACAGAGTACTCCAGATGTGGTCTCATTAGTGCAGAGTAGAGGGGGAGAAGAACTTCTCTCGATCTGCTAACCACCCCTCTTATGATCACCAAAAGATGCTGTTGGCCTTCTTGGCCACAAGAGCACACTGCTGGCTCATGATCATCCTGCTGTCCACCAGGACCCCCAGGTCTCTTTCTCCTACACTGCTCTCCAACAGCTCAGTCCCCAGCCTATACTGCTACTGCTCTCTTTATCTTGGAGAAGAGGAAACTGAGGGATCACCTCATTAATGTCTATAAATATGTGAGTGGTGGGTGTCAGGAAGATGGAGCCAGGCTCTTCTCAGTGTCATCTAGTGATAGGATGAGAGGCAATGTTTGTAAGCTGGAACATAGGAGGTTCCATATAAATATGAGAAGGAACTTCTTCACAGTGAGGATGATGGAGCACTGGAACAGGCTGTCCAGGGGACTTGTGGGGTCTCCTTCACTGGAGACATTTAAGAGCCGCCTGGATGTGTTCCTGTGTGATTTGTTCTAGGTCATCCTGCTGTTGCAGGGGAATTGGACTAGATGATCTTCCAAGGTCCCTTCCAATCCCTAATGATTCTATGATTGGAGTAACATTTGCTGTCCTCCAGTCCCTAGGAACCTCTCGTGATCCCCATGACTTAGAAAAGATGATGGAGAGTAGCCTAGCAATGACTTCCGCTGTCTCCCTTAGCTCGCGTGTGTGCATCCCATCAGGGCCCATGGATTTGTGTAAATCCAGTTTGCTCAACTTATCCCTAACTGAGTCCACATCAACCAAGGCAGGCTCCTCTCTTGTCTCTGCAGCCTCAGCAGTCAGGGGCTTGATATCAAGACAGCCCCCTGAAGTACAGACAGAGTCAAAGAAGGTGTCCAGTATTTCTGCTTGGTCTGAATCCTCTGTCTCCAGTGCATCCACCTCATTCAGCAGGGCGCCTACGTTACCTCTAGTTTTAGTTTTACCTGCAATGTATTTGAATTAGGGCTTTTTGTTTGCCTTGAACTCTCTTACAAAGTTTAATTCCAAAGAAGCCTTGGCTTTTCTAGTTGCATACCTACATTCTCTCACCAGAGCCTTATAATCACCACAAGTTGCCATCCCCTCCTTCCATGACCTATAGGCTTTCTTCTTCTTCAGTTTGACCAGCAGCTCCCTGTTTAACCACGCTGGTCTTCTGGCTCCCTTCCTAGACTTTTTTCTTGTTGGGATGCTCTTGTCTTATGCTTGACAGAAGTAGTCTTTGAGTGTTAACCAGCTACCCTGAGCCCCTTTAGCTGCCAGTACCCTGTCCCAATGGATTTCCCCTAGCAATTGCTTGAAAAGGACAAAGTCGGCCCTACTGAAGTCCAGGGTTGTGATTCTGCTAGGTATTCTGTTCGTACCACACAAGATCCTGAACTCCACCATCCCATGGTCACTGCACCCAAGGCTGCCCTCAATCCTCACTTCTTCAACCAGACCTGCCTTGCTGGTGCGTACAAGATCCAGCAGTGCTTTTCTTCTAGTGAGCTCCTCCACCATTTGCATCATGAAATTGTCACCAATGCACTGAAGGAACCTCCCGGACTGTGGGTGGCTGGCTGAGTAGGTCTTCCAGCAAATATCAGGGTAATTAAAATCCCAATGAAAACCATCTCTGAAGTCTCTTCCAGCCTAAGCCATTTTATGATTCTGTGCAATGTAAAGTACAGTTACCTTATATCTGCAACAAATGTTACTACATTTTTGATCAATTTAACACGTTTGATATGTGTAAAAGTTCCAACAAATTCCACACTCAATTTGATTGTTTACCCTTCATTCAACCACCTTTCTTTGCATTGTCCTCATTCATTTTTACTTACGTTAAATAATTTTGTCCCTCCTTTATTCCTTACTATGGACATTGTGTCTTTCCTTTGATTGCTCCTACCTCTTTACTTTCATATTGCCTTTATATCCCTTTCCATTTTCAGAAGCACCTTGTAGTCCAGCACATGATTAGATGTGACAAGATAACTGGATGTCTCAAAGGAAAATCCTCTGAGTCAGACAGATATGTAGGAAAAACATATCTGTGAAGTAATGCTCTGGAAGATTTAAAAAGACACCAGAAAATAAGTTTCTCCTCCAGTGGCACTATTTAAATTGTTACAGCAAGGTGGGAGAAAATCTCATCTGTGAAATGATTGAATCAAAATCTATTGAAACCAGTAGAAATATTTATGTCTTTCACTAAAGTTTTTTTTTCTGAACAAAATTATGGGGAAGGAAGTTTAAAATCCTGTTCTTTAAAAAAAATAATAAAACGAAAGCGCTGTTTCTGCAGAGTCCTGGAGTGGTTTTGCCCCACAAGTTACAAAGCAGGAGGATTAGAGCAGAAGGTGTGGGGCAATGCATGCATCCAGCTGCATCAATGCAACTGTTAGCACATTCACCAAGACCATCTCATTAACTAAAAGAATGGCTCTGTTACTTTTTATCCTCCTAAATATCCTTATGAGCATTTTGTTGGAACTAACCCTGAGCCAGGATGTTCACCTGAAGCACTCATCGCAGGAGCTGTGCTGGGTGAGGGCTTGTTGGCTGTGCATCTCATGACAACACTGCTCTATGTTACCGGGTTACTGGCGAGCTCTGAAGAGAGGGCAGCTTCTGTTTGAACCACATATCCTGATTAAAGTGTAGTTCTATTGAAGGAAGAAGGTTGATCTGCCACGTACTTTTGCAAAGAACGACATACAAGTCCACTGTGAAGTGGGACATTATGTGTAGGCAAGAGGGAAAACGAGGTGCTCTGTGTATACTGCTTTAGCCAATGCCCTACTCCAGGGGAAGCATCTCATACAAAATCTAACCCCAGTCTTTGCAAGGTTTACTCTAGCTGTGAGAAGGGAAACAATTCTTATTCCCTTGTCCTTACTGCATGGCCAGAAATCGTGTCTGTTGGCATCCAATAGTGCATATGTAACTGCATAATTAGAACCAATTTTCTCCCTCTCTTGTTTTTGTCTTCTTTGAAGTTGATGTTGCACTGCATGTGTAGCTAGAGTACCCAAGTAGGTATGGTTATGTCAAGGAAGAATAGCAAACAACATAAATAACACATGTGTTTTCAGTCCCTCCCAATTAGCTTGTACATCAAGTGAAAACAATAAAATAAAGGCAGCAAAGAAATAGTTTTTAAGATTTCTATTAAATAGAGAGTTTGGACCTCTAAAATTATTCTTTGGTTTCCAGCTAGTACTACCACTGCATTGCAAATCAGGTCAACCGTTTATTTCCCCTTTAAAATAAGAAAAAGTTCATTACTTAGAAGTTCTATAACATGAGTCATGCCAATTGAGCCTTTGGGAAATATCTCCAAACTCACATGCTGAACTCAAATAAATCCCATTGGAAAAGGCAGATCTTTGTGTCTTAATAAGCTCAACATTTTATATATGTACTTGCACACATGCATATTTTTATCCCTCTGCTTTCCACAGAGTAAAAGCATTGCTGAATGCAATACCTTACCAGAGTTCAGATAATTATAAAAATCCCAGTCCTGGCTCTCCTAGAGGAGGTTTTGGATGGGAAATGGTTTAACATTTTCTATTTAAGATCTTTTCCCTCTTTTGCTCTCTTTATCTCAATCTTTAACTAGGCCTTGTTTGCTGTGAGTTATGTATTCAGACGTGGTATAAGGGGTTGCAGTTCTTTATCAGCCACAGAAATATGCACCTGCGTGCACAAGGAATGAAACCAAAATGTAATTTCATCGCTGTATAATTAAGTACCATCCATGTTGCATGAAAATAACAGAAAGGCTGAGTCCTGTGAGAGTTCAGTCTACATCAGGCAAATTCCAAGTCAGATTGCAAAGCCTGACAAACCATACCTTACCTCTGTTAAAAAATCTTTGCAGAAGATTATTAACTGGGATATGATCATGTCCTAGAGATATGTCTAGAGGTGTTTTTCAGTTGTGCGGTTCTGAACCTAGGAGATAATTTGTGAAATATTCAGTGAACTTTCTAAAAACGAACCAAATCTTAAAAAGCACTTTGCTATATTTGACTCTTTGGTGCAGCCTCTTCTATCTGTATCAGGTTTCAGGTGGTGAACCTGATCAAAGCTTTTGGATTTCCAGTGCTACTATGCAATTGTCAAAAGGAAAATGTAACCATCACTCCAATTCCCCAAAGACAGTCCTGCTGTAAATTATTGTATTTGATTGTAAATTTATTGCAGAATGGAGAAGCTTGCAATTTGCAGACACAACAGGGCAAACAAATGCAGAGATGAGGTGAGGCAGGAAATTCAGATGAGAACCAGACAGAGGTATTTGCCTTTCTATGCTCATTATCTGTCTTTTATTTTAAATCAGGTGGCTGAAAACAGTAAAAGTAGAAAGAGAAAGGATATGGGCTTTGAGTTTTGCTTGAAGTTAAAGGGAGAAGATGACCTAGTCCCAGGATCTGGCATAGGCAATGAAATGGCAGTGACATTTGGCAAGGTATAGTAATGAGGAATAAAATCGAAGGCACGCTGGACCAGGCGTGGTGAGTGCAGAGGTGGTGCATGCCAAGGTAAAGACAGGGGCTTGAAAAAGGGTGGGAATATGCTGAAACAGAATACAATGTATGGAAGTTTTCCAAAATGGCTTTTGAACAGATTGAAGAGGGCATGGTGATAGGAAAGTCACTCAAGCTCTCAGTTTCACTGTCTGTAAAATGAGGATGATAATAGCTGCCTAACTCTGAGGTCCCTGTTGCAAGGCTAGATTCATCTGTGCAAAGAGTACTAATGTGCTCAGTTCACATTCTGTGAGCGAGATGCAAAACACAGGCATCTATTTCTGTGAAAAACCATGGGGAGAAAACTCGCTTTGGTCTGGGTTTCAAAACGCAAAATGCAATTAGTGTTTGTTACAGGATTGTGACAGTTAATAAATCTCCCTGAGAATTTATTTATGTTTTTTATACACACAAGCACATAACTTTTGTTTCTGAAAGAAAGATAATATTAAACTGTCTGCTAAAGGTAACAACTCATTTGGCTATACTCTTCTGGTAAGTTAATTGCTCATACTTAGTTCTGTAATGAATGCACTTACATTGACTCTTGAGTACAAGACCTACAAGGAGCAGTTGAGTTGAGTTGTTTAACCTAGAGAAAAGGAGATGAGGAGAGGTTGGAGTGAAGAGACGAGACGTATGGCCTCTTCCCCCTGGTGGCAAGCAATAGGACCAGAAGAAATGACTGCCAGGTACATCAGGGAAGATTTAGGCTGTTAGGAAGACTTTCTTCAATAAAAGGGTTATCAAACATTGTAATAGGCTGCCCAGGGCTATGGTGAGGTTGCCATCCTAGAACAGTGGCATATAAATGTAATGCTGAGGAGCATAGTCTGGGGGGGACCTGGCAGTGCTGGGTCAAAGATTGGTCTTGATTATTTTAAAGATCTTTTCCAACCATAGATATGCTGTGATATCATGATTTTGTGACACTCAGATGGACATCTCGTGGTGTAGAATATGTTCTCTGATCAGAGGCAAGGATTGAAAAAAATGGTGGGAATTTTCATTAGTGAGTGCTTTCACTTCAAGTGGTACACTCTTTGATGTTGTCAGTTGACGTTATATACAGAAAATACCATCTCAGTCACTGTTTTACTCTGCCCTGTTCCTCTTTGGGCTAGTAGGTCTACCCTTACCACTCCACCAGCCGCACTGGACTTCAGAGGTGAGTATCTATATTGAAAGAGAGCAAGGGCACGCTGTGTGCTAATTTGGCTTGATGAATTTCCTATATTAATCTGGCATCAGCAACAGCTTCTCTTTTGGGAAGCCAGTGCTACATAGCTGCAATCATTAGGATTTTAACTTTCATTTCAGTGTCTGACGTGGGTTTTAATGAGGTCTTGTGGACCTTCTGGTGTTCAGACAGTCCCGTGGGAAGGTGGGGAGGTTTTGCAAAGCATAAATCCCTCCAGGAGATAGATGTTCATATGCTTCTGGAAATCCTTCTAGCGAATCTCCTGCGTATCCTGGCACTGGGTTGTCTTTGAAAGCTGTTTGTGGCTCAAACTTTCAGGATTGAAACAGGTTGCTTTAGAGTGCACAGTGGGCCCTGTGCTTCCACGCTGCTTACTCAGTGTGTCATCCTGTGCCACAGACACTTCCTCAGGACAAGAATATCCCTTCAGCAAGGATAAGTAACCTGGACAGTATCCTTGTTAGCATAAACATTTATCCTCAACTGGAAAGAGCTATAAACCACAGGAAGTGTTCCTTCTGTTTCACAAAGGGAAAAATACTTATGTCTTTATAAGGAAAATATTATTTGTTAATCTTAACTGTATTTTGCCTCTACCATCCTGCTTAGTCTGTATGTGTTACTATTTCAAACATTTTTTACTGCATGGTCAGCATGGCTATTTTGCAAAGAGCATCCTTTTGAAGTCTGGAACCTGAGTAGAAACAAAAACAGTGAGTAGCTTTCAGTCTTTTTAATGTGTCCTGTTTCTCACATTAGTTTCTGTTGGTATTAATGTGACTACTGGAATCATATGCCTATGTGAATAGCTGATCTGTTATCTTGAAATTGTTGGGAGTGATGGCTGTAGGAATGAAATAGCATGCTGTGGGATGAAAGTCTGGCAAAAACTAAAAAGCCCAGCAATGTGCACTTTAAATCTCATTGTATCTGGTGGCTTGATTTATGTGGTTTGAATATTGTATCTAGTATTCAGCAACATTTTAATGCACTTTAACAGTGCAAGAAAATTACTTCCTGCACTGTCAGCATTTTCCAATGGTCAATAAATAGACTAATGATGTAAATGACAGCAACTAGTATTTAAAAATGTATGGAAAATGGTTTGAGAACCCTGGGGGTAGAAGTCTAGCACTTGTGAGGCAGTGTGTCATCATAGATAACCAGAAGGCCTACCACCCTTAAACATTTAAAACTGTGTGTTGGCCCCCTCTGTGAAGTGTTTATACACCAATACCCACAGCATGGGCAATAATTGAGGAGCTAAAGGCCGTTGCGCAACAGGAAAACTGTGATACAGTAGCCATCGTGGAAACCTGGTGGAATGACTCTCACAACTGCAGTGCAGCAATTGATGGGTATCAACTTTTCGGAAAGATAGGCGAGGAAGAAGAGGTGGCGAAGCAGCTTTCTATGTTAGAGAGACATATGAAAGCATAGATATTAATGAGAATGAGGATAGGGTTGAGTCCTTATGAGTAAGAATCAGGAGTAAGCCCAGGAAGGGTGATTTTGTGGTGGGACTCTGTACAGACCACCCAACCAGCATAAAGAAGCGAATGAAATTTTTTATAGGTAGTTGAGAAAGGTTTTGAAATTGCTGCCCCTTGTGCTCACAGGGGACTTCAATTTTCCCAGCGTCTGTTGGAAATAAAATACATCAGAGAAAGGACAGTCCTGGAGGTTCATGGAGTGTGTGGAAGATAACTTCCTGACACAACTGATGAGGGAGCCAACCAGAGAAGGTGCCCCCTTGGACCTGCTTCCTGTGATCTTGTGGGGGAAGTAAAAGTTAAAAGTTGTCTAGGGCACAGTGATTGAGTTTTCAATCCTTAGAAAAACAAGGAGAGGGCTTAGTAAAACTGCTACCTTAGACTTCTAGAGGGCAAACTGAAGGAGTTGGCACAAGAGCTAGCTGAGCCACTCTCCATCATTTATCACTGGTCCTGGATAACCAGGGAGGTTCCAAATGAACTGGAGGCTGGCCAGTGTGATGCCCATGCGGAAGAAGGGCTGAAAGGAGGATCTGGGGAACTATAGGCCTGTCAGCCAGACTTCAGTGCCTGATAAGGTTATGGAGCAGGTCACTGTGAGTGCCATTGAGTGGTGGGTACAAGGCAACTGGGGAATCAGTCATAAACAGCATGGGTCTAGGAAAGGAAGGTCCTGCCTAAGCAATCTGATCTCATTCTATGACTGGGTGACCTGCCAAGTGGGTAAGGGGAAGGCTGTGGATGCGGTCTACCTAGACTTCAGCAAAGCCTTCAGCACAGTCTCCCACAGCATCCTCCTGGAAAAGCTGTCAGCCCATGGCTTGGATGAGTGCAGTCTCCACTGGGTTAAAAACTGGCTGGATGACTGGGCACAGAGTGGTTGTGAATGGTGCCACATCCAGTTGATGTCCAGTGACCAGTGGTGTCCACCAGGGATCAGTACTGGGCCCAGTTCTTTTCAACATCCTTATCAATTACCTGGATGAAGGGATCAATTCTACCCTTAGTGAGTTCACAGATGACCAAGTTGTGGGGGAGTGTTGTTCTACTGGAGGGTAGGAAGATGCTGCAGAGAGATCTGGACAGGCTGGGTTA
Source organism: Rhinopomastus cyanomelas (assembly GCA_013400115.1). Lineage (NCBI taxonomy): Eukaryota > Metazoa > Chordata > Aves > Bucerotiformes > Rhinopomastidae > Rhinopomastus > Rhinopomastus cyanomelas. The sequence goes on along the minus strand of VXBP01005181.1, from coordinate 68,645 downwards.
GTGGGCAGAGGCCAACGGGATGACGTTTAACTGGGCGAAGTGCAGAGTCTTACATTTCACCCATGGTAACCTCCTGCAGGGCTGCACCCTGGGGGATGAGTGGCTGGAGAGCAGCCTGGCAGAGAGGGACCTGGGAGTACTGGTTGACAACCTTTTGAACAGGAGCCATCAGTGTGCCCAGGTGGCACTAAAGGCCAATGGCATCCTGCTTGTATCAGAACTAGTGTGGCCAGCAGGACTAGGGACGTAATTCTCCCCCTGTACTGGGCACTGGTGAGGCCTCCCCTCAAGTACTGGGTGCAGTGCTGGGCCCCTCTCTTCAAGAAAGGGATTGAAGGGCTCGAGAAATGAGGCTGATGAAGGGAATGGTGGGAAAGTCTTATGAGGTGAGGATGAGGGAGCTGGTGTTGTTTAGCCTGGAGAAGAGGAGACTCGGGGAGGACCTTATCACTCTCTGCAACTATCTGAAGAGAAGTTGTATTTAGGTGGAGGTCGAGTTCTTCTCCCAGGCAACTAATGACAGGATGAGAGGGCAGGGCCTGAAGCTGTGCCAAGGGAGGTTTAGGTTGGATGTTAGAAAGCCCTTCCTCACAGAAAGGGTGATCAGACATTGAAATGGAGTCACCATCCCTGGAGGTGTTTAATGAAAGACTGGACGAGGCACTTAGTGCCATGGTCAAGCTGATTATGATGATGTCACGACACAGACTGGAATTGATGATCTTAGAGCTCTTTTCCAGCCTCCTTGTGATGCTGGAATACCTGGTACCTAGGGGAGTCACAGTGTGAAAGGGAGGCTGACTGCTGGCCCAGTGTATAAGCATGGAGAATGACCTGCTGTAGAGCTGTCTCACACAGTCACTAGTGAGCTAGAGAGACTTCTAACAAATTCAGTTGGAAATATTATCATAGATTCTATGATTCTATTACATTTATTGACTAAGATAATGAGCACAAGAATGACCCAGACCAAGATCTACACCTAAAAAATAGCAGCCTTTTTTTCTTTTTTGCCCGTTTATGGTGACTGCTAGGTCTCAGGCCGACCAAGAGCAAAATACGTTTTTTTCTTGTTCAGTCTCCTTTACGTATCAGAAAGAAATACAGACCACCCTCAAAATGCATAGCGTTTTCACACTTCTGTTTTGCTGGCTACCAGTACTCTCTTTCTCTGTAAGCCTACCTCCATTTCATCTGACTTTCTGTAGTGGTTTAATAGGAGGCATAAAAAAACAAATAATTTCACAGTGCAGTAAGGTGCTGTTCTTCTTACGGTGCTGTTTGATATGAAGTAAGGAAAATCTCTCTGCAAGTCGAACGTAGCCTTTAAAAATGTTTTGAGGAATCAGCATTTTACTTTAAAAGCATGGAAGTGATACCACGTACTGAAATCACAGACACTCGTCCAAGGCAAGGATTGGGCAATTCTGTGTCTCCATGGGTGAAAAAAAAGCATGCTACTGTCAACTGTACTCAGATTGAAATAAGCTAGTGAGATATTTTGCGTTGAGACAACCTCACCATAGGTCACCCAGGGAGACAGGTCGATAACTGGTATCGGAAAGGTCAAAAAATTTTAGCTGTTGCTATTTATGACTGGTTTTAAAACAAGGACAGAGAATTTTTTTAGTAATAAACTTTTGAGCTCTGCCCTGTCTTCAAGAGAAACACTGAGACCCATTGAGAGGCATGAAAATTGATTCAGCTCTGACCTTTTCTAAAACTTTCTCAGTCTATAATGACCCCTTTAAATGGAAACATTTGCTTGCTCAGAAGGGCTGGAGCTGCGTGTTCAGGTGTGCCTACTGAGGTGTGCTTTTATATTTTTGACATTTTACTTGCTGTAGAATTTTATCTTCAGTAGATGAATGGGGCTGATGCATTTTCATAGTTGTCAGTTTGACTTGTGCTCCTCACTCCACAGAGCAGTTTCTCAGCCCTCATTTCTATGAGAGCAACATTTGCCAAGTAGTTCGTTTCCTCTTCCTAAAATCCTCATTGGGCAAATACAGCTTTTTCCTTCCTCCTTGTAGACATCACTTAATAAAGTAAATGCTGAAAATGAAAGGTTTCCTTACACACGTGCTAAAGCAGAGTTATCGATTCAGTGAACGTGAATGCTCTGTTCTCCAGTGGATGTGCTCAAATGTAGCTGGTGGAGAGATACTCCCTGCTTGCGATAGGATCAGGTAACAACTACATCTAGGATTGCTCCTCAGCTGCATCTGATGAGACATCCTCTGGGAGGTGTTGGCATCCTTGTGAATTAGAGCAACCCTTATAGCTCTGGCACTCACTTGGTTTTGGGCAGGCAGCTTCCTGCTGACTCAAGCAGCCGGTCCTGCTCATCATGGGGAAAGACATAGTGCCTGAGCAGAAGAAAGGTCAAGTCAGCCACTGATCAGGACGAAGCAGTCAGCTGACCCCCTAGTCAGCTGAAGCTGCTGCAGCAGATTCACCATCAGGCTGGGTAATTGCAAGGAGGGAGGGAATATGGAAGGCACAACTCAAAAAGTGAAGCTTTGTCCCAAGTGTGTGATAGCAGCAGCCTAACTTGAAAGCCAGTGTTTGTATTAATAATAGTCGCTTCGTTTCTGGAGTATCATTTCTCTCTTGTGTTAACAATGATATTTTTCCTTCCCTTGTAGAATCCTGTGGTTAATTTATTTTTTAAATGTTCTACAGTGATGTATTTATTTAAATGAATTATCTGACAAAGTGGTTCTTCATCAAATGTGTCACTTAATCGGCTATTTCTCTTTTAACCTGGTCCTTACAATATATTCTAAGCTTGGCTGAAAGTCACCAGCAGAGCACAGGAGAAGAGGAACTGCTTACTACACTGACACATTTCATTAAGGATGAAAACACATCAGCACAGAACACCCAGATTTTTGAAAACAGAACAGCACAGAACATCCAGACTTTTTTCTGTTGGCTTGTTTGTGTTGCAAATTTATAGACTAGTCCAACTTTTTTACACACATAGGTCCCAAGATAAAAATCAGCCCAAGTAGGTAGCAAGTCAGGCTTTTCACAATGCAACTGTCCAAAATTTAACTCACAGGAAGCAGCAGTTTCCTCCATAAACCACATAATGGACTCTGTTCGTGGGCAGCGAGGCACTGCTGATTGTGCTTACTTCAGGGTTGAATCAGGGGACCATACAGTTCCATAAATATTTATCGATTTGGGAGAATGCCTTTTGCAGTCTCCAAACTTTCCCTTCCTAGCACTACTTTTCAGAGGCTCTAAATGGTACTCTAGTCAGCATATTGAGTTCAGCCGAACTAAAATTCCTGTATAAAATTACAAACTTCTTAAGTATCTGTCCTGTTCTTACAGCAGACCTATCCAGAGTATCTCACCATAAATTAAAGCATGTAACTAAAATTGTCTGCAAATGTTTTACCGCTACTTTAACATGTACAAATGGAGACTGGAAACTATGTTGATGGGGTACCGACATATTGATTATACGGATGATTTTCAGATAGATTTATCTGGACATATTAGATATGTATGTGATAGAGCATGAGCGGTTTTGATCTGTTTGCTTGGGAAACACATTTACACAACACTTTCCGTCCTTGCATCGCTCCTTTCCCTCTACTCCTTCCTTCACTCTACCCAGTGAGCTTCTACTCTTTTTTTGTTAAAGTGACCAAGCAAAAATTCTTTTAAAATTCTGCTTACAAAATACAAATAAATCAAGATTAATCTCCATTTAATAGGTAACTCATTTGAGTTCTGGAAAATGTTTTAGTCCTAGCATGAGAAACTTCTTGAGTACACAGACGTATGAGTGTTGCCTTGAGGGTAGTTAGAAGAAGTTGTTTTAGTTTAAAAAAGATAAAATAGCACAGTAGTATTTTTCAAGATGGCAAAGATTTTTTGCCAAGATCAAATGGTAAGTCATCCATCCTATCGGAAGTAGGGGGTCACCCTGTGTTAATGAAAAGTTGTCTCAGGCTATCCATTATATTCAGTGACTTCCACCGTGACTTGCAAAATTATGTTCTCCTGTGCAAGCAAAACACAAGATTTGCATCACGCTGACCCAAGCCCAAGCTGCACTATGCCTAGGCTGGTAGCATCAGAATCGTAAGAGATTGCAGTTGGGTGCATTTTGATGCTTGAAAAATACAAAGTGATATTTAGGGCTCAATTTTTACACGGGGAAATGTGAAAATATGTAACTGAGAAATACAAAGTATTCTCTAATGACTTGTTCTAAATGAGTAAATTATACTTGCAAAATCAAGTACTGAAGCTGGAGATTGCTGTTTAAAGGTTCTATTTTTTTTTTCAAATTAGCTGTGTTTGTTATGCATTCATCAAATCCCAGTGCTCTGAGACAGTTTGAATATGTTGTTGGCATAATAAAGTCTCTAGAGGCTAGAGGTAGTAGACATTCCAGTGTAAGTGAGACAGCCTATTGACTTGAAACTTAACCACCTTCCCCATCACAAAATATATGCCAAAGCCTTTCAGACTGGTTTTTTACAGGTCCTCTTCTGGAAAACCTACTTCTAGGGTAAATAAAAAGCTTATGGTCACCTCATTTGCTTTAAAAATAAACAAAAAGTATATAAAATTTCAGTCTGAAAGGTAGAAAATGAGTTCTGACACACTGAGCAGTGCTCAAAGAGCAGTTGCCCATCTGAGATTTCAGTGTGCACTGGAAAATGTTTGTGCAAATAGTTCAAAACAGATGTTGCAAGAAGAGTCTAGAGGAATGACTGGAGGCTGAGAGCAATTGTTCTAGATCAAGCATTGTCCTTGGAAGGAGACTTTTAACAGTGTGATCGTGGTACTGATAACACTGCTGGAGAGATGGATTGACAGTCAGGCACATAGGTGAAATCTTCAGTGTAGCTCAGCTATGTCTGTATCAACAAGTTCAGTTCATTCAGCAGTGAGCTTTGAAAAAGCAGAAATACTCATCTCTCCTTGAACAAAATGAGAAGTGGTCAAGAATGTTGTCCAAGTGCTTTAAGAAAACAAAGTCCTGCTAAGACATCAGCCTTGCACAGACACTTTCAATCCGTTTCTACCCAAACTCCTAAGTCACTTCTGAGTGTGAATCTTGTACCGCCAGGATTTGCAGAAACACTTCAAAAAACAACTCCAGCACATCCAAGTTTCATCTCTGTACATTAGACTGGAGCAGGGGGAAATAGTTGGCTGGGAACTCTACACGTTTTCACGGACATTTAAAAGTTATTTTATAAGCCTGAATAATAAACACGCATCATATTTCACAGATGTTTGTCTAAGCAGCATTCATAATATTGAATTAACCTACAGTGACATTGTGGATAAAAATTAATGATCCAAAAAGCTTTTGTTGTAGTGCTTTTAACAGCTGTTTAAACTGTTTTCTTTTATGACCACTCAGGTTATTATTGCTCATCATTTATTTTTCTCTATGTACTGTGATGAAGAGGTGACTAATACTTCTCATTTATCTCTTCTTCAACAGGAGGGATATTTGAAACTGTGGAAAATGAACCTGTTAATATTGAAGAATTGGCTTTCAAGTTCGCAGTCACCAACATTAATAGAAACAGAACACTGATGCCTAATACCACATTAACCTATGACATCCAGAGAATTAACCTTTTTGACAGTTTTGAGGCCTCAAGAAGAGGTAATTATCTCAATTATGTGTCAGTAATGTATATGTTCTATACTGGAGTGGACAAGTTTCTAATTTTTTTGCCTATTATGAGACTTTTCTTTTTCTCCAAGGGAAAATTGTGGTTCAATTTACTGGCATCTAATTTACTCGTAGACCAAAACGGAAAGGTAAAAAAAGTCACCGCTATACTTAAGCACAGTGTATTTCTGCACCTCTAGGAGACAACCTTGATGTTTGCCAAAGTCTCACATGCAGCAGTCTGCTTCCTGGATTTACATGGTGTGCACACACAGGCTCATGCAAACAAATTGGGAGAAAGACCCCTAAGTCACTGAGACTGTGCAGATGTGCTTTGCAGTTCATTAGAACATCCACCGCTGTAAATGGTACAAGATATACCTGCTGTAAAGCAAAAGGTGGGTCTGCAAGGCATCTTAGGTTACCAGCGCTTGACATCACAAACTGTGCTAGAATGATGATGAATGATGTTGCCTTCTGAATGTTCAAGTTACTCTAGTTTCTTACTAAAGACAGGGGAACAAGGAGAATGCTTCCAAATAACATACAAAATAACTTGAAATTCTCATTGTTGCATTTTTTTTTTGAGTATCAGGTATATGCTGGAAATGTGTGCTATTAAAAATTCAAGTATTTATAATTCACATCCAGACAGACAGGACTTTAGATTCCCTGTAGGGTAAAAATCTCTTCTTTGACTACTGTGAAAGGAAGGAGTTTGTTGTAAACATATTTTTAAATCTACATGCAAGGAATCCATTCAGAGAGTAGTAATTTCTTGTCGTCATGAATTATTGATATTATTTATGCAATTTGCACACTAAAACCAGTGATTATATAAGAAACCACCTGAATTAAAACTTGAAAGCCTGTGCATTTTGTGCTGCTTGTAAAACACTCATTTGTAGACTGAAAATAAGAAAGAATTTATTTTCTGCAATATTCTATTACTATCAGAGAGTTAAACAATAATTTTAAAAATCTCAGCTTATTGAGGATGTCTGTGTACTTAGTATTTCATCCAATCAGTATAAATTCTGAATTTCTCACAAAGAACTACCTTATCAGAGTACAGCACTACAAGTGGGTACAGGCATTTCTAGTGAGAGGTGTCCCTGCCCATGGCAGAGAGTTTGGAAATGGTGACTTTTAAGGTCTCTTTCAACTTAAACCATTCTATGATTTTATGAACAGTTGAACCTTAGGAACATTTACAGCAAATTTTACTCATGGATGACAGTCACTAATATTGCTTCATCTTCTGTCTGTTAGCCTGAAAAGAGATGGAAAGAAAGAAAATGAAAAGACACCTACAGAAGGGATTCTTAGGGCTCATATACAGGCACAAGGAGAAAGAAACCTGTGTTGATACTAGCATTTGACTGATTTGGAAAGGTGTTAAAATGTCCGTGTGTTGGTTCTTTATTTCCCGGTGTCATTACTGGGGGCTTTTGGTTTTACTGCCTCTTTTGTAAAAACAGATTAACAGCAGCCATGAAACATGGTGCCTTTCAGTGCTTATATTCCTTAAGCAGCGTGAAATTAAGCAACTCACATCGGTAGAAGCTTGCCAGTCATGGAGGGAATTTGTTTAGTGTCTGCCTATTTCCTGACGCACTGCCATGAAACTTAATACATATGACTTCCCTTTGGCAAGCCCAAAGACAGAATACTACTGATTTCTCCCGAAAAATGCCGTTCTCAGAAAGACAATTTAGGAATCAATATAGCCTAAAGATAATGACCAAAGAGGTTGTTTTGGTTTTCATTTGTAGCAACCTCTCAGTGAGTTTGGGAGCTACATGGTTGTTCGTTCTCACTTTTAAATGATCGGGTTTGGTGTGGAATAAACAGTCTTGGTTCACATTGCATAAGTTCTTTGATTTTGCCAAGTAATATGTTGCTTCTCCCTCTTCCTGTCAGCGTGTGACCAGCTTGCTCTTGGTGTAGCTGCTCTGTTCGGACCTTCACACAGCTCCTCTGTCAGTGCAGTGCAGTCCATTTGCAATGCACTTGAAGTCCCACATATTCAGACCCGATGGAAGCACCCTACAGTGGATAACAAAGATGCATTTTATATCAACCTCTATCCAGACTATGCAGCCATCAGCAGAGCAGTTTTGGATCTTGTACTGTACTATAATTGGAAGATAGTAACAGTGGTATATGAAGACAGCACAGGTAAGTAAGTAGCTGTGTGCTGCAGATCACGTACTTCTGCTAGTGTACATACGTGAATAAATTATGTGAGTGTGCCTGTAACAGTTCGGTCTGGCACACCTACAGCAGTTTTCTCCAGAATATAGAAGGATGGAAGTCTCTTAAGTTTCAGCTATCCTGCTATTAATTTTAGAAAATTACTCACTTTGTCAAACCATAAGAAGTCAGCAAGAGGTAGCTCTTGGATTCAGAATACTTGATTATTTTTGCTTCCTATTTGTGTAACAAATAACACAGCTTCAGAATGTTAAATATTCTATCATGGAGCTGTTTAAGGATTCCACTCTGAATGAGGGGTTGATCTTCAAACGGGATGCATCTACAAACTGAAAATTCAAGATGCAGCACTTCTGATGTAAAGACTACCTTGTTTCTTGTCTCAGAAACAGTCAATCCACTTGTTAGCTGGGTACTAAAAACTGAATTTCGAAGTTGCATATTATGTAGATGTTTCTAGCCTGGGATTCTGAACTTAGAGAGGATCGTTATTCTTTGTGAACAAGAACCTTCCCCTATAGCACACAGTAGTCATGGGTGTCCAGTGACATACCATAGACTATCAATATTTATATATTCACTTTGTATTCAAACAGGAAAAAATTGTAACAAACAGCTTATCAGAGGCTGGGAGGTTTTTTTCCTCTTGATTCATGGAGACTGTGGAAGAATGTTGATGCTATGAGGAATTCAACACCACTGTTTCATGTCTGTACATCTGTAAACTTTACTACCCCTGTAGCTGGTACCACATACTGTACTGTATTTGTTTCTGATAAATGTATTCGCTGTTGTGATGACTGAGAGAACTGCTGCCATAACTACTCTTAGAAGGAGTTCTGCCCAACAGGATTATGCACCAAAATTTGTGCCAAACGTGACTGCAGAGAACATCTCTCTACAGCATAGACTCAGTCAGTGATAAAGGGTCCATAACCTGTATGCACAAGAAAATTTTACATGTAAACAAACCAATGAAAGCTCAGAGATCTTTTTGCCTCTCACATGAAAATGCAGGAAACGCTAAGCAAGGTTTTCTAACTGATTGATTTTTGCAAATTATAAGGAGCAGCAAAGGTATTTTTAGGGACATCATATCTGTAGAGGGGAAGAATAAGAGGTACACTGAGAGTTAGGATATTTTAAACTCTCACCACTGTCTTTCTGCACAATCAAAAAAATTATATTGTATGTTAATGATCATTGGTGCAAATTAAGTGTTGCACTGTCAGCCCCACTCTGAGACATGCATTCCTCCATCAGAAATAGTTCTACAGATAACATTTAACTGATACTTTGAATAAACCTGGACTAGCCATGGGCTCAGGCATCTACCTGAGCCTGTAAAGAGAGAATACAAAAAGATCTTTAAAATAATGACTTTTAAATCATGTTGTAAAGAACTATGCTGAAAAAATAATAGAACTCAATTTAAATCTATGAATGTATTTATTGTTGCATTGTTGACATCACAAAGAAGCATATTTCCTCCTGCATCAAAGAGGCAGGAGTCAGTCAGAAAACAGCACAAGTCAGTCTGGCCTTACTACAGTGGCTGCAGTGGGCTTCTTGCATTTCTGTTGTGATGGTCTAGCACAACAGGATTTCTGCTGACCTCCTAGCACGCTATGCCAAAATATACACATGAATAACCAAGTAGAGATTTTTTTCAACCTACCCTATTATCAAATTAGCATTCCAGAACATGAAGTTCAGTTACAAAAATTACCAATATTACAGAGACTTCATTTTCAGGGATATTTGCGAAAGAAATCAATCATCTAATTAGCTTAGAGTTGGGAAAGTAAACAGGTCAACTTTAATCAATATGAACAGTCTTTGGATTTAGAGTTTCGGTGACACCACTTAGCTCAAGGTATTTTATTTCTCACTGCTAATAGAATCATAGAACTTTTCAGGTTGGAAAAGATCTTTAAGATTATCAAGTCCAACCACTAGCCTAACATTACCAAGCAACTTGAGTTTGTTTCCTTTTGACACAGTCTCTCAGAGCATCCTCGCAGACCAACTGAGGCAGTGTGGTCTAGATGATCGGGTAGTGAGGTGGATTGTAAACTGGCTACAGGGTAGAAGTCAGAGAGTGGTGGTCAATGGGACAGAGTGTAGTTGGAGGCCTGTAACTAGTGGAGTGCCCCAGGGATCAGTGCTGGGACCGGTCCTGTTCAATCTATTCATTGATGACTTGGATGAGGGATTGGCATGCACTGTCAGCAAGTTTGCTGACGACACAAAGCTGGGTGGTGTCGCCGACACCCCTACAGACTGTGCTGCCATTCAGCGAGATCTGGACAGGCTGGAGAGCTGGGCTGAGAAAAATCTAATGAGCTATAACAAGGGTAAGTGCAGAGTCTTGCATC
>VXBP01005181.1:23173-58259 GCA_013400115.1 Rhinopomastus cyanomelas | reverse complement strand
GGTTGTGGAGTCTCCTTCACTGGAGATGTTCAAGGCCCTCCTGTATGTGTTCCTGTGTGACTTGGTCTAGGTGATTGGGGGGATCAGGGGGATTGGACTAAATGATCTTTCGAGGTCCCTTCCAATCCGTAATGATTCTATGATTCTATGAGTAACTGCTTTCAATGCAGATTTGACTCTGCTTTTGCTATATCTTACCTGAATTCAATTTTTTAAACTACCAGGTACTGAGAAGGCAACTACATCAAATTCCCCATCTTCTATAAGAATCCCTGACTTTCCCTACAAATTAGCCTGCTCCTCCACCTTCTGTTAAAGACTCAGAGGAACCAAATCTTTTCACCATATCCCTTCAATTAGTTTGCACAGGGAAGAATCTGAATTGTCACTCAATTTACTTTTTTTGAACTAGTGGTTACAAGAGACAACTAACTTTGTTAACCCTAACACAGTTTCTAAACTAAATGAGCATTTTCTCAGGAAGCAGTGAGAGTATTCCTTTATTTATAAGTATTGCTGAATTGCATATACATTTTCTAAATTAAAAAAAAAGGGGACATGTGGAGGTGGAACACTTTCCACTGACACATGTGGCCAGTATGTATACTGTGTATATACACAATTGGCTGCATTTATATTAGGCATGTTTGAACTGCTGAATACATTACACAGAACTTGCAGTAGTTCTAGACATCGTGACATGATAAGAAATATTGAAAGACTTGCACATATTTTAACATTTTACTCAAGTGTGGATTCACTCAATGATCTCTCTTGATCAAACCACTAGCTGTGAAGCTGAAAATCCAGCCCCAAAGCTTACTGCATCCATCAACATTAGAGACCACAAGATACTTCCTCAAGAACACAGACATTTCCCAACCCTGTTTCCAAAGGAAAAGAGGAACGTGTTTAGATGTCTGAGTAAATGACAGAATACAGACAATAGGCCAAGTTAGAGAAGATAGACTGGTTTACATCCTTACAGATTTTGTTTAGAAGCCCTAAATTAAAGTTTTCCCCTCAATAGTAGCAGCTGACACCCTCTCCAGGTCATTCATAGTTCACGTTCAGCCACTTCACCTTCCCCATGACCAGGTTCTACAGCATCTTTCATACTCAAGCTCCAGCTCCAGTGCAGTCCTGCATAGCTGTATAAGTCAGATCATCGATTTTTGTAGTGAGATCCAGGATATGTTGCTTCTGAGCCCTTCCCAGCTTGACTACTCCTTCCCAGCCTCATGGGCAGTCTGCTGCCTTCTGCTTGGTGCAGGCTGAGATCTAGATGGGCTCACCCAGCAAAAGAAAGTTACTGTCCTAAGCACCGCACTTGCCAAGACCTTCTCCACTGGGCCCACAGGAGTCAGACTAAGAACCTCACATTTACAACTTGTCTCAAATCAAGATTTGGTGGTACCATGTTTGGATTTGTTGAGAAGGAGGAAGAGAAAGGAGAGAACTGCTGGATGGTCAAACTCTGCTGCTGCAGTCAGTGACTGCAGACTTTTGCCTGATTCTTCAGAAAAAACTGCAGTTGTTTTCACTGCTTCTTGGACTTCTTCAGTACATTGTAACTAGGCTTTACCTTTGTTTCATGTAGCCATGAAAAGTGAAGGGAAGTACAAGGTTCAGGTTTCATGTGGCTGATGCAGATATTGTAAGGCAAATAGTGTTTTCTTTCCCTCAAAAAGGATATAGAAGTGGGTCAGCAAATCCTTTTCTTTTGCTCTGCACCACAGTTGCAATTAAATACTTTTCATTAAAATAGAAAAACAGCAGTACTCAGTTTGAGGCTGTGAATAAGAAGCAAGATTACTTGCATATTGGACTCTTCCTTGCAAAGCTCAGTTTTACCTCTTAGAGTCATCATTTGTCCAGGCACTGCAGTCAAGGGCTGAACAATTGAGAGCATGGAAGAACCAACTATGGCTGTACAGCCAGAATACATAAACTCTTCTACTTGTTAGCATTGGAAGCATGTTCACCATCTCATAATAGTGAGCTCAAATTATTTCAAATTTACACTGGCTTCCAGCCAGGCTCTGATCTCACAGCTCATACAGTAATTTACATTTGAATACTCACAATGCTTAATATTCTATATTGACTATATCTATATTGTTGATACTTGAAACCTGCGAAGAACAGAACCAGCCCTGCAGACAGAGGGAAAAATTATTTTTTTCGAAAGACATTGCTGGTGCTTGAGTGAAAGACAACAGTCCTTAGCATAGCAGTTGCTTGCCAACTTCAGAACGAATAGTGATACTTCATCTTGCCTTATATATACCATTAGACTATTCAGTCAAGGACATTCACACACAAGAGTGTAGAGATATCCACTCCTGGAAGGAGAGCAATGAGTTTTTCTTTGTGTTAATATTTCGTTTGATTTTTATTCAAGAAGTACTCCTTGCCGGCATTCTCTCTCTCTATGAGTACTTTTAGGCAGCCTTTTACTTGACTCAGCAGGAGTTCATGAGTTTTTTGTGGGCAAATGACATTCATAGATAATGAGAAAGAGACTGTAATCACACACCTCAAGGAACTCTTTAACTACCTTACTTAGATTTTGTAAGCAGTACAAATTACATAAGAGTGCTGAATTTGCAGGTAGAATTGCACTGTGTTAAAATACTTGAACAAATCTTCAACTGGTTGATCTTCACTGATTTCAAATAAGCCATGTAAATTTGTACTATCTGAAGACATAGTCCTAGAAAGCATGACTGGGTGGCTCAAAGCTTCACCCAGCCTATTCTTGAACACTTGAGGGGGCATTTACAGCTTCTCTGGGCAACCTGTTCCAGTGCCTCATCACCCTAATAGTAATTAATTTCTTCCTTAGGTCTATTGTCTTTCCTTTTTAAACCGTTGTCCCTCATCCTATCAATATACTCCCAGTTAAAGTCCCTCCCTGGAACCTTCTCCTCTCTAGGCTAAAGAAACTGAATTCTCTCAGCCTGTCCTCATAAGGGAGGTTCTCCAGTCCCCTGATATACTTCATGGACCTTCCCTGGATTTGTTTGAACAGGTCCATATCTGTCTTATGATGGGGCTTCAGAGCTGGAATTAGTACTACAGATGAGGTCTCACAAGAAAGCAATAGAAGGGGAGAATTATCTCTCTCAATCTGCTGGTCATGATTTTTTTTTAATGTAGCCCAGGATATGATTTGCTGTCTGGGCTACGAGAACACATTGCTGGCTCATATTCAGTTTTTCATCTACCAGTATCCCCAAGTCCTTCACCACAGATCTGTGCGTGGGATTGCACCAGCCTATGTGCAGGACCTTTCACTTGGTGTTGCTGAAATTCATGACATTTACATAAGCTCACCTCTCAAGTTTGTCAAGGTTCCTCTAAATGGCATCCTTGCCCTCCAGCATGTTGATCACACCACATAGATTGGTTTCAGCAGACTTGCTGAGAGTGCACTCAGTTAGGAAAAAATGCTGAAGCTACCAACTACATGTTGGGGATGCAAAATATGTTGAGACTTGCTTAAGTGACAATAAATGCTGATTTCCCAGAATGATTAATTGCATAATCTTGTATCATTTTTCAGGTCTAATTCGCTTGCAGGAGCTCATCAAAGCCCCTTCTAGATACAACATTAAAATCAAAATCCGTCAGCTGCCCTCTGGGAATAAAGATGCCAGGCCTTTACTCAAGGAGATGAAGAAGGGCAAGGAGTTCTACGTGATATTTGATTGTTCACATGAAACAGCAGCGGAAATTCTGAAGCAGGTAAGGGAAGTGATCAAATACATGAGAATAATTTTTCAGCCTGAAAGTTGTCAGCCTCTAAGGTGTTAATTTGCTAGGAAACCGTAAGTCTGAATGCATTTATCAGTAAGGACATGGGCTTGTTAATACCCCGGACAGATCTTGTTACAGAATACGTGGCAACATTTGAGTACTCCACAAGAATTCAGGGCTTCTCAGTTATAAGGCCCAGCAACAGCACTGATGTCTGAAGAGAAGCCCTTACTTAGAAGGAAATACGTGTTGTTTTTTAATAATTACTTCAGGTTCTGCTTGACTAGGACTATTGTTGCTTTTATTTTAACTTGTCCTGGTTTAATCAATACAATTGTTTGTGTTCCCCTACAAAAGAAAAAGGCAGAGCTACTTTTGGAGTGCTTGGTGATCAGCTCTTGTTGACTTACTGCCTCTACAGAGGGTGCAGAACAAGTCCAATACTGCCTACAGTAACAATGGAGCATTAATCCACTGCAGACAAGAGCGTAACTGCATTCATTTCCCTGTAATAAAGCAAGATTTGGTCTGCTGGCACTTCTTCATTACGTTTTAAACTCTGGTACTGAAAAATTATGGAAGGGAGAAAGTATCAGAAGAAAAACATTATTTAAAACAGGAAGAGAGGCTGTCATGAAAGAGTTGACATAGCCATGACCTAAGCATGCGAGTTGGGACACCCCCACAAAGCAAGGATGAATGCTATAAAGCCTGATATTACGGGACATGGACATTACAGGAGCACAAAAGGGCTGTTGTAAATTAGAATTTACTCTTGTCACTGTACCTTTCTAGACAATCAAAGTCTAAAGCACTGGCTCCTGCAATTCATTAACCTATAGACAATAATATCAAGCAAGTAATACATTGTGAATGGCATCTCCCTCTTTGCCCAGTTGGTAGGTGTGAGGGCTTGTTGGAATTACAGTTGGTCTAATGGGAAACACTGATCCCAGAAGATCACCAGGGAGGTTCCACTGATCTAAATGCACAGATAGTGGGCTGTCCTATAAAGATCGAATCCTACACTTCCAACCCAGAATGTTTTGCTGAAATGTTTAAGTTATGCAGAGAGCATTGTTCTGAGTCAAAGTAAGACAATTTATTGATGCGTTGGTCTGAGGAGCAAAAAGCCATCCTCTCCAGACTGGCGAAACTTGTTTTTTGTGAATGTAAACGTGCAGGATGGTTTCCTAAATCAGATGCAGTGCAGCTGCGAAGAGTTCACAAATTTCCATGAGCTGGTAGAGTTAGATTTATTGCTGTCAGATAAGTTGGCAATTACTAAATTTCAATATTTCCTTGGTGTAAGTTATATATCTAAGTGACAGCAAGGTCAGAGGCAGGCATGATGTTGGGAATGTGAGGGAAGAGCAACATCAGGATGTAAAATCATGCAACTGCTCTCTCATGATGGGGAGCACACTGCAGCAATTGGTTGGAAAGGGGAATGGACAGGACAGCTGCCATCTCTGCACTCATTAAAACATGTCAGCAGAAACAAACTGCCCCAAAAGGAGACTTCTGGGGGAAGACTTAAACAGACAACATGAATTTTTAAGGATGTCCGAGAAGAAAGTGCAGATGTCTGTCATGTTGCAGGAGGCACAAAGCTTCAAAAATACCAGGCCAAGTATGAACAGGGGCAAAAGAAAGAAAGAAAGAAATATAGCTGTAATGTGAAAAGAAGAGGGAGTGCTGAAACATACACGCTACGGCAGGGCAAATTGTGGGAAATGGGTCACAGAGACGACAGACTGCAGATACAAATAATGCTCTCCTGTGTCTCAAGAACCCAGAGAAGGATGGTGAATGACGGTGTGGAGGAAAATGGGAAAATTAAGAGAGGCACACCTGTGGGTCAGAGCTGCAGGAAAGGAAGCAACATAAATGCAGGCTAGAAAGAAAAAAATGGCTTTTATATGAGATAGTTCTGAGATGCTGGCAGCAGTAGCTCAGGTGTTGTAGTTCCTGACTGTCAAAGCCAGCTGTAAAATGGGAAGATGTGGAGGGCTCTGAACTGATGTGTGGCTCATCTGATTACAGGTTAGCTATATGAAGTACTCTGCTCACATTCTCATCACTGCACAAAGAAAACCGTATGTAATTTTACACTGAATAAAAACAAGTTATTAAAGACAATACTATGGAAATTATTTTAAGAAAACTCTGGGAAGTTAGTAAAGAATACTTTTTACTTTATAAATGATCCAGTAAATAGTACAAGAAAAGTGCATATCATTGTTAATTTAGATACGATTTCTAATAGGTGTAGAAATCAGAGTCAACAGTCGTTTAAATCTGTCCCTAAAGGAACAATTTCTTGTCTGCCTACTGCCTTTACAGGAAGGCAGCAGATGTTTAGTAGCCCATGCAGAAGAAAACAAATAAAGGAAGTGGAGATTTGTAGTGGATTGGGCCGTGGAGATACAGATTAAAGCTGCAGCAGGGCCACACAAACACATACCACTATTGCTTCTACACAGTTCCTGTGTCCACCCTATGAGTCTGCATAGGTTCCCTTTAAAATATTTACAAGGGTCTGCATTTCCCCCCCCTTTCAAGCCCAAGGGTTCCCCTTCTGCACCTCCACCTTCTTTGAGCAGTCCCCAGATAAGGTGGGCAGCATCCCTGACCTCCTCTAAGCCTCTGGGAAAAAGGCAAGAGGCTACATCTGTCCAGCACCAATCATGTTCCGCTGATGCAGAGCAGTGAGGCGTACCACTACCAGCATTTCCGCTCCAAGTGACCAGCCTGCCTCATTGCCAAAAGGCACAGGCGGGGGAGAAAAGCTGCTGCCCCTTCTTCCAGCTGTACTCTTGTGCTGAGGTTGACTTCTTCACTTGCCTCCTTCAACATGTTTACAAAACAAGGACAGAAGACAGATTTCTTCTCTTAAATGAGACAATCACTTGTTTATTTATATCTTCAACCAAAATACCATTTGGTCTTGATTCTTCCTTGTGCACGACAAGAACAAACCTAATTGAAACTAAAATCGAAGCCCACAGACAACAGAATAATCTGTTCTCTGAACTCACACATTTCCCCTTTTCTATGAAAGGCTGCAGAGAACACAGGCTTTTACAGTCCTCAGTCAGCTTAATGAGGTCTGACCCTCTTATCACCCAGATCTGGAAGAAGCAAGAGAAATTGTGATTATTAATTGCTGCCTTTTCCAATATTCACTTTTAATTTTCTCTCCATATACGCTCTTGAAGCTTGGTAACCTCAAGCAACTGAAGCTTGTTGGCTAATGGAGTTTTCCGGGTCTGTGACCTTCTCTACAGGGATCAGGATGTTCTGAAATTAGTTGAACCAGGAGGTCATGCCAGCAGGGTTTTCAAACAAGATATACTGCACTGACAGAACTGATGGGAAAAGTTGTGACTGGCCTGACAGTCCTGTAGTATACATGAAAACTTTTACTGCTGCAGCTTTAAAACTCATGAAGTCTGGCCAAGTCATCTGACAAGGAGAGAGATCTAGTAGAGAATTAGATGCCAAACCCCAGAGATCTGCAAAGGGAATGCAGAATATTTTAGCCTGATTTCACTACTTTACATTCATCTAAGTCCCACAGTAAGTAAAAGCTGTTATTATTTAAATAGGACATTTATAGCAGAAGCGTAATTATTTCAATAGTTACATGCAAAGGTATTTACATAGAAATATGTAGTTAAAATTCAATCTAGTTTCTTGTGGGCAGCTGTATACACATAAACCAGTCTTGTTGCCTTCTCTTCACTCCTCTGGGCTGCTCTTGTTCATATTCTCTAATGAGAGGACACTTGCTCTTCAGGGAGAGCCTGCATAGCTGCTTTGCAAAGTACTTCAGAGGTGTCCAAACCTAAAAGGAGTCTTTGCTGCTACACACAGATACACAGATCATGAGGAGCTGGAAGACACCTCCAGTGGTCATCAAATCCAACCCCACTTCTCCATCAGGATTATAAAACTTAAGACGTGTTACATAGAAATGCATTCCGGCAGGTCTTTAAAGTCTCCAGAGAAGTAGATTTCACAACCTCCCTGGGCAGCTCATTCCAGTGTGCTCCCACTTATACTCATTGCCTTTTGTCCTATCACAGGAGGCAAGTGAAAAGAGATTGTCTCTTTCTTCTTGACACCCAGTCTTCATGTATTCACAGACAGTGGTAAGTTGTCTCGTAATCTCCTCTCCAAGCTGAAAAGTCCCAGGTCTCTCAATCTCTTCTCATAAGGCAAGTGCTTCAGTCCCCTAAACCTCCTCATGGCCCTCCATTGAACTCTCTCAATCAGATCCCTGTCCTTCTTGAACTGGGGAGCCCAGAACTGGACACAATATTCCAGATGTCATCTCACTAGGGCAGAGTAGAGGGAGAGGAGCACCTCCCTTGATCTGCTAGACACACTCTTCTTGATACATCCCAGGATTTCATTGGCTTTCTTGGCCACAAGAGCATAGTGCTGTTCCATCGATAACTTGTCCATAAGAACTGCAAGGTCCCTCTCTGTGGAGGTGCTCTCCAGTAGATTGTCCCCCAACGTGTATTGATGCATTTCATTACTCCTTCCTAGGTGAACGACTCTGCACTTATTAAACCTCATTAAAGTCCGCTTTGCCCAGCTCTCCAGTCTGTCAAAATCTTTCTGAATGACTGCACAGGCATCAGGTGTATTGGCCAAACCACCCAGCTTAGTATCATCGCAAACTTGCTGAGGAGGTACTCTATCTCATCATCATCAAGGTCATTAATAAAAATACTGAGCAAAGCCAGACCCAGCACAGATCTCTGGGGGACACCACTGGTTATAAGTCTCCAGCTAGACACTGCACTATTAATCACCACTCTTTGGGCTCTGTTATATAGCCAGATCTCAATCCAAGTCACAGTCTGTTCTTCTATCCCACACTTACTCACAGGGATGGTATGGGGGACTCTGTAAAACTGAGGTAACCACATACACTGGTCTCCCAGTATCTACCCATTTACTTACAGTGTCATAGAATCATTAGGGATTGGAAGGGACCTCGAAAGATCATCTAGTCCAATCCCCATGCCACAGCAGGATCACCTAGACCAAGTCAGACAGGAACACATCCAGGCGGGTCTTAAACGTCTCTAGTGAAGGAGACTCCACAACCACCGTGGGCAGCCTGTTCCAGTGCTCTGTCACATTCACTGGGAGGAAGTTCCTTCTCATATTTATGAGGAACCTCCTATGTTCCAATTTACAACCATTGCCCCTCGTCATAGAAGGCTATCAGAATAGTCAAACATAATTACTCCTTGGTAAATCCATGCTGACTACTTCAGATTATCTTCTTGTCATCCATATTCTTAGAGATGACCTCCAGAATGAACCACTCCATCATTTTCACAGGAATGGTGGTGAGACTGACTAGTCTGTAGTTGCCCAGATCTTCCTTTTTATCCTTTTTGAAGACTGAAATGATGTTTGCTTTCTTCCAGTCCTCAGGTACCTCTCCTGTTAACCACAGTCTCTCAGAAATAATGGAGAGTGGTAGAGCAACAACATCAGCCAGTTCTCTCAACACTCTTCGGTGCATCTCACCAGGACCCATAGATTTATGAATATACAACTTATCCAACTTTGTAATTGATCACTAACCCAGTCCTCTTTGACTATTAGAAAATCTTCCTCTTGCAGGCTATCTCTTCTGCCTCCAGGGTCTGAAGTTCCCAAGGGCTGGTCTTAGGAGTAAAAATCAAAGAAGTTATTTAGCACTTTTTCTTTCTCTGCTTCATCAGTTATCAGGGTTGCCATCTCATTCAGCTGTACATGCCCACACTATCCTTACCCCTCCTTTTACTGTTAATATATTTATAGAAGTCTTTCTTGTTTACTGGCTGTTCCCTGGCCAGTTTTAGCTTTAAAAGGGCTACTATGCTTTTATCATTGTCTCTCTCCCAGCAGTTCCTAGAAGATGCAGTCCCAGTAACTCTTGTGTTGCAAACTCATGGGTCATTGCTGCTGAGAACATACAAGTACAACTCAGCAAGCTGTGCCCTTAGAGTGTACCCTCAGCATGTTTGCTGATGATACAAAACTAGACGAAGTGGCTCACACACCAGGAGGCTGTGCTGCCATCCAATAAGTCTTGGACAGGCTGGAGAGTTGCGTTGAGTGGAGAGGAACCTAATGAAGTTCAATAAGGGTAAGTTTAATGTCCTGAACCCAGGGAGAAATAACCCCATGCTACAGTACAGGTTAGGGATTGACTCCTGAAAAGTAACTCTGCAGAGATGGATCTGGGAGTCCTGGCTAACCATGAGCCAGCAATGCGCCCCTGTGGCCAAAAGGCCAAAGGCTTCCTGGGGTGCCTTAAAAGGAGTGGCCAGCAGGTCAAGGGAGGTTCTCTTCCCACTCTACTCTTCCCTGGTAACGCCACATCTGGAGTATTTTGTCCATTTATGGGTTCAAGAGAAACAAGGAACTACTGGAGAAAGTCCATGTGGTCATGGATGGCTATGTCCTTTTCACAAGGGACAGATCAGCAAGGCAAGGGGGCGGAGTTACTCTTTACATGAAAGGGCATCTGGAATGTTTTGGGTGCGGAACAAGAGGCAGGCTGGCATGGGTGACCGTGTTGTGGGTGTCCATTACAGGCCACCATATCAGGACAAGGAAGTTGAAGAGGTCTTCTATAGGCAGCAGACAGCAGCCTCACAACTACAGGCCCTGGTTCTCATGAGGGATTTTAACTACCCTGATATTTGCTGGCAGACCTACTCACCCACAGTCCAGGAGGTTCCTCCAGTGCATTGGTGACAATTTCCTTATGCAAATGGTGGAGGAGCCCACTAGGAGAGGGAGCACTGCTGGATCTTGTACTCAACAACAAGAGGGTCTGGTTGAACCAGTGAAGGGTGAGGGCAGCATTGGATGCAGTGATCATGAGATGGTAGAGTTCAGGGTTTCATGTGTCAGGAACAGAACACCTAGCCAAATCACAGCCCTGGACTTCAGGAGGGCCAACTTTGGCCTTTTGAAGCAATTGCTAGGGGAAATCCTGTGGGACAGGGTACTGGCAGGCAAAGGGACCCAAGATAGCTGGTTAACATTCAAAGACCATTTCTTTGAAGCACAAGAAAAGAGCATCCCAAGAAGAAAGAGGTCAAGGAGGGGACCTGCGTAGTTTAACAGGGAGCTGCTGTGCAAGCTGAAGAGGAAGAAGAAAGTCTGTAGGTCATGGAAGGAGGGGACGGCAACTTGGGGTGACTATAAGGCTCTGGTGAGGGAATGTAGGGATGCAACTAGGAAAGCCAAAGCCTCCTTTAAATTGAACCTTGCAAGAGTGATGAAGGGCAAGAGAAAGGGTTTCTTCAAATACATTGCAGGTAAAACTAAAACTAGAGGCAGTGTGGGTCCCCTGCTGAGTGAAGTGGGTGCCCTAGAGACAGAGGATACAAAGAAAGCAGAGATACTCAACACCTTCTTTGCCTCTGTCTGTACTTCTGGATGTTGTTGAAGCCCCAGAGTGCTGAGGCTTCAGTGTAAGTGGAGGCAAGAGAGAAGCCTGCCTTGGTTGATGAGGACTGCGTTAGGGATAGGTTGGGCAAACTGGATGTACATAACTCCATGGGCCCTGATGGAATGTACCCGTGTGTGCTAAGGGAGACAGCGGAAATCATTACTGTTCAAAGGTATGTGTGTATCCTCCCAGCTTTGCTTACAGCATATTATTTGCCATTCAATAGTCTTATAAAATATTTTCATCAAAGACACATTCAGGAGGCAAACACTCCACTCAATCTACTGCCCTTGGATTTGTGAGGAAAGCAATAACAGGGCTACATTGGATTAACTAGCAGCAGTAACATGGCTAGGTAACACTTCCCAAACATCTAGGCTACACACTTTGCAATCATTCTTCTTAATGTATCTGTCTAGTTAATGTAAAGTTGTTTTTTAAGGCATTATATGGTCAGCATAGTCCTGTTTCTCGATTGTATTAGTAGTCCTGCATCGGCAGATAGCAGTTTATATTTTCTGGTAACATGTTGTCAGCTCTTCTGCCTGAACTATAAATAAAAGTGTAATTAATCATTAATGTAAACGTGAATGTTTGTATTCTCCTATTTACCTGTATTAGTATGCTCTGGCACTGAAGTGGACCAGTTGTGAAGAGCAGTTCACCTGGGCTCAAACCTCATTTGTATAACCTCACAGCTGTTATGAACAACTTATGAAGTAATTAGATTATTTCAATACAATTTCAGCTCAAAAGAGACCTGCAATATGAAAATCTTGTCTGGTACTTCCTCCCCTTGACAGTGAAGTCATACAATGGTTCCAGGGAGCAGAGCTAAATCCAGCCAGGTTAGCTGAGAAACACAGTAACACAAAAGTTGACTTTGATGCTACCACGTCTGGTTTTCTGTCCATAAATAGGGAAGGAGCATCAGTCCCCAGGATGGCTAGATTGCTCATTTCTACAGGTAATAAAATAACTATATGAAATGGAGTAGAAGAGGATTAATAAAATAAGAAATAAAAAAGGCAATTTTGACATGTAAATTCAGTGGAGCATTTCAATAAAATGCTTGCCTTCCAGCTTGATTTTTAGTGGTTGGAAATGGATTGGTTGGTAGTGATTAATGCAGAGCGGTTTTTATTACCTACTGAAGCTTAGAAAGTTCAGGTTCTTTGCTTATTTTTAATGTAAGGAACTGCAGTGCACTATCACACAACTGATTTTTAGAAGCTTTTGCCATGAAAGATAATTTTCACAAGCCAAATTGCAGTATTTTCCTGTCTTTCAAACAGTTATTCAGGCACTCCTAAAACATCTTAAAATACTATTAATGGCGTATGTTTATGTTACTGTGATCAAGACTGAGTAACATTTAACCTTTGTCTGTGTTGCTCTCATGATAATGAATTCTTCAGTAAGTTTCCTAGCTTTTAACTCCTCCTCATCGTCACAAGATCCCAGACAGGGCAGACTGCTTGCTTCATGGCAATAGCATGCATGGGTGTGGCAACAAGTGTAGATGGTGGTGGGCTGAAACGGCATCATTACGTGTTTTGTATAAACAGCCTCAAAGATTTTTGGAGAGGGGCTGAGAGGAAAAACACATGAGGGCTGGGAATAAAAACCTTCTGCCCCAGTTGGCCAGTCAGTATGCATTTAAATGTCATCTTTACTTTGCAGAGCTTTGAAAAGTCTGACTCTGGAAAATTAATCTGGAGCAGAAATCCTTTCATGCTAGAGTTTTTGACAACCTCCTGCAGACCTGTGTTCCCTAGGTGGAAAAAAAGGCATTTGTGGAAGCTTTCTTCTTGTTGTTTTTCTTCTTCACTGAGCACTCCTCAAGTGTCTTGTCCTCATATAGTAACACAAAGTGAGAAACCCTGCACCTGAGCACTCTTCCTTACAAATTCTGTTGTCTGCTAGTAAATTCCTTTTTGACACTTCTAAATTGCAAAATTTTACTTCAAAAAATCAGCTTCTTGTTATTGCTAGTAATTTTCCGTGTTCTACAAGTTTTGTGAACTCTTTCTGGAGTAGAGGTGATAAAAAAGTAATGTAAATATGATAGGATGATTTTTTGATCCCTAAGAAAAATGTAGGGCTTATTGTAAGTTTTCATGACCTGTACTGTATTTTTCCAGATTAACCCGAGCGTTTCAAAAGACTGAAAGAATCCAAAGTACACTCACCTTTCAATTTATTTCAACAGATCCTCTCCATGGGAATGATGACTGAATACTACCACTACTTTTTTACAACACTGGTAAGGAACACTAAAGAACTGGAGGTGAATTTTCTCTGTTACAGAAAAGATAAATAATAATTTCCACTTTTTCTAGGAGATCTTTTTTGTTGTTATTCAAGGAAACCCTTGGAGAATAAATATTAACACTCCTTAGTAATATCAGGTTCACAAGGAAGCTAAACAGCATCTCTGGTACCAGCTAACACTTTGGTATGGTAAGAATTAATTGCAGTATTGTGTTTCACAAGAAATGAATCAGAATGATCAGAATGAAACAAAATTATGAATGAATGGCTTTGCAATGGAGCTGAGATCAAGCACTACCAGTGGTGCAGTTTGTCTCTAAAATGTTTAATGTACTTGCAGAAACCAAATCACAGACATATAAAATCATGTGAGACATTCTATATTAAAGTGACACCCCTATATTTTCTGTTATGGTGTAAGCCTATAAATACTGATTTCAGCACAATTTTCCTGTATTTTAACTTACATTTTTTATATATATAAAATATATATAAAAATATAACAATATATGATTAAAGTTCATTTGAATTTTAGAGTAGGAAGACAGCAAAGCACTAGTATTTCTATCACAGTCCAGTCCTAGAGGGCTGGATTATATCACATACATTCAGCTTATTCTTTATTTTCTTTCCACATAGCATTTTACATGTAAATGAAAATTCCTTTTGAATCCAGTAGTCAATTCATTAGTCAAAAAAGACTCCTTAGGTGTTGAGAAGTTGAAGTGGTACCTTGATACAGTTCTCTTTGAGGCCATTTTAGCATCAAGAAAAATGTGAAAATTTAGGATTTACTGTGGGCCTTACAGTTTTGTACAATAAACAATCTGACAGAAAAAGTAACCACAACTGCCAGTAGGCATGAGGTGGTACAGAGCATGTATTAGCACAAGCAGTAAGCAGTGCAGATGGTGTCTCTGCTTTGTGGAATTGTAAATGTTTACATTTTTGTGGTTGCTGTGGTATTAAACCATGGCAAATACATTTGTCATTTTACTGACCTACCAGGATCAGCAAAAAGCTGTTTTGAAAAACAGCCTTCAGGCTTTGAGAAGCAGTTAACGTGTTTCCACTGCCTGATAAATACATCTGTAGAGTGTGGCTCACAATTGTATCCCTTAGAATACCCATTATTTTCCTCCCTGGTAAATGCAGAGCACTGAAGCGTATGGACTTACTGCTCACGGGCAGTCCGTTACATCACTGACATGTCCATTAGACTTCCTGATAGCAAGTAACCTGAAGGAGACAAGGCAGGACACAAATGGGATTTCTAAGCAGGAAAAGTGTATCACTCTCAAATTCTCTTGGAAGTTTCCTTCCCCAGGTTGGGAAATAAGCTTGACATTGGCCAGCTAATTCCTCATGTTGATTTCTCAGCGCTATAACATCATTAGAGTACTGTTACAAAATTAAAATCCAATACTGCTCTGCAGATTGGTTGCAAAACAGTGTTGCTGTGGGGAACTTACTTGAATGTTCTGAAATACATGTGGTTTGTCACTAATTTCACACAGCTGCAGTTTCAGATTTATAACTGAAATGGTTGTGACTAGGCTTTGGGGGTGAGCAAAGCATTCACCCTCAAAAAAACAGGGTAAAAAACCAACACTTGAGCTTTCAATTGAAAATCAAGTACAATTTTGGTGAAAGTGTACCTTCTAAACATTTTGCTTTAAAAATAACTACAGTTGGTTCTGTTTGCTTGCTTAATGGGGATTTAGGATCTATTTGCATTAGACCTGGAACCCTACAGATACAGTGGAGTAAATATGACAGGATTTCGCCTGCTCAACATTGAGAACCCACAAGTTTCGTCAGTAATTGAGAAATGGTCAATGGAGCGTCTGCAGGCACCACCAAAACCGGAGACTGGCCTCCTCGATGGCATGATGACAGTAAGTGAACAACCACAATAACGCAGAGTCGTCTGCAGCACAATTTGCAATGCTGTTCTAGCAGTTGTGAACCAGTACCTTTATTGCTTTATTTCACTACACGAGTGCCGAAGCACCATCCCCAAAAGAGAGTTCCTTTTACCTGCTTCTACACAAAAGTGTGTTTACCCCATGAACCAGTGTTGTACTCAACTGTGTGACAAAACACTCCCAGACAGCAGTAGAGATGAGTATCAAATCTCCCTCATGGTGTCATCCATCTAACATCATTCATCAAATTGCTGCCAAATGCACTTTTCTAATAATATTCTACATGGAGTGAAGAACATAGCAGGAAATAAAAACTTTCAGAGCAGGTATACAATTTATAACAATTGTATATATACAATTTATTTTCCTGCAGGGAAATATATTGTTCTTGTGGGCAGATAATAGCATTTTTAAATTGGAAAAGAACACTTTCTCTTCATTTCCATCATCTGAAGGAACTCTGGCTTTTCAGATATAATTTAAAGATAAATGAAAGACATCATCAAGCCTGGAAATTAGGAATTCCTCCAAGAAATAAAGCAAAGAACAGACAGAATTTCCCAGACAGCATGACTCCATTCATTTTTGTGGAGTGAAGGGTTGCCATCTTTTTGCCATATGAGATAATGTATCTCATGTACTGAAAGGAGTTCCAAGTGATATACACTTGATTACAGGTGATTTCAGGGAAAATTTTGAAACACCCTGAAGAGAAATGTATCCTGTGTGCTCTCTCTAGCATTTCAAAAATACTGCTTGTTTAGGCTGTACCATTGTGCTCACTCATACGCAAAGCAGGGGAGAAATCTGTCCCTGAACTTCTGACGTGAGCACACAAGACCTGCAAGTGAAGCTATTCACAGTTACTCACCTGCATTCGTCCAACTGTAGAACTCTCCCTTGTATCTCTATAATCTCTTAGACATCTTGATGCTCTGAAACAACATGAGCACCAAGAAGAGCATATTACTATTTCACTGTGATTGTTTAAATATTCACAGCAAGTTCTGCTTACTCAGTTTGATGGAGAGCTGCAATACTGCTGTATTTCATTAGACAGTAAGACTGTGACAAGCTGCACTGTGTAAGGAGATCAGGATTACATGTTCTATTGTTAACTCAGGATTTCTCCCTTCTGGTTCACACTATATTGTTTGCCCTGATGTCAGCTTGTGGGAAGTCAGCAACAAAGACAGTTTTGAGTTTGTGCCGCACTTTATGCCCAAATTGAACGCAGAGGCATAGAAGTTCAAATGAGATTTTTGGGTGTATTTGCAATGATTTAAATAAAATACGAAAATCAGGAAGACAAGTTGAAGGAGTTGCTCTTAGTCCCTTTCTTCCTATGCACAAGCACAGACACAAGTACAAAACGATTTGCTTCCGAAAAAGAGGCAATCTTTTTGTTCCTCCATGCAACTCCCAAGCTCTAAACAACAGTGAAGGGAGAAATAATAGACTAAGGGAGCTAGAATACCTTTCCAGTTACTGCGCAGCAGGATGAATGAGTAACACCTGATTCAAATAGCCAAGCCTAGCTGTGCTGGCAACATACAAATACTGCAGGGTGCATGCATCATGTGGTCAGGTAACAGCTCTGGTGGTCCCAAATAGGAGCACAAAGTGAGGTGCACAGATGCATTTTCACCAAGTTTCTTGAGAGTCTCTAGGCCTGGGACATAAGGACTGGGACTCCTGTGCTCAAGTAAAATGTAATCCTCAATGTGCATGTCACCAGTTTACTCTGAAAAACATTATGAAGTCCACTGATAGTCATGTGACTATTTCCATTGATTATGAGGGATTTGGGATAAGGCCTTTAGACTCTGGGTACACTTGGACCAAGTTTGAAGTCACTTCACTGTCAGAACAGCTGTTACTATCTCCTCCTGTATGCCTCACCATTTGTAATGTTTCTAATGTGCTCTGATTATGGAAGCATTGCTTTGGGCAGATCCCCAACCAGTGCATCAACAGTGATTCCTCCTCTGCAGCATATCAAGATTAGTTGATTTTATTGTCAGCAAAAGCCTTCAGTGCTGATTGTATTTTTCTTAGGCAAAGAATAAAATTATTAATTTTTCAAAGTAATTGCATCAAAAAGGAATAAAAAATGGATTAACTTTGCAGTTCATATATGGAGGAGTCTAGTTTCAGATCTGCAGAGTTAGTACCTTTTTTAAGGCACTTAATTATTCAGTGGCTGTACAAGAAAGGCAAGCGCTTCATCTTTACAGCATCTCTGTCTATCAGGTGAAACATGGCCATTCTCACACATGAACTCACTGAAGGTGAAGGCAACGGTTTCCTGACCATAAAGGATGACAGGATATGTCCTCTCAGTTTGAGGCTTACTGGGAACATTTTTAAGCCAACAGACCCGTTCCTGAAAGAAACACAAATGCACAACTAGCATCCAGTAATTTTAAAAATATACAGGTATCTAAGGGCTGAGTTCATCTGTCCTTCCTTAGATAACTAGAAGTTAAATGAGTAAGTCCAACTTAATAATGAAAAGAGGTACCTCAAAAGGACAATTGACCTAAGACAGTATGGGAAGTGTGGCAGAGAAGCAGCCCTGGCCAAATCCCCGTAGCACCATTTCACATGTCTGTGTCAAAATGCCGGCATCCTTGAGAGCAGTAGACGCTCAATCTGAGGGGATATTTATCAGGTGCTCAGTAGGATTGACTTCCCTGACAAGCAAGACTTGTTTACCCCTTAGGAAGGAAAGCAATCCCATAAGTACCATGTGAAGAGTGGCAATGGGGAGCTAGTATGTGCCCTATATGGGCAGCCCTTCCACATGCCCACACACCATCCCACTCTGCTCTGCAGACTGGGCAGAGACTCGCTTGAGCACCTGCATGGTGTTTTCAAATGATACATCTTGGTGTTCTGAGAGTTTTTGTCAGATCCCATGACAAAACTGCAGAAGATTGGGTACTACGAAGTGAGAAATGCCTGAGGATGAGACCTGGGCTGCTGTATCATCTGAGGTTTCATGGCTGCCTGTGCGCTCCACCCAGCACTTGTCCTCTCTCTTCCTTTAGCTGCCCTATGTAGTTTTCCTCCCAATGACCACCAGAAAATACTCTGAAGTTAGTATAAACTGGGAGAAAAGTTATTTACTTGCACCTCAAATTTCTGTGGAGAGCCCAGTAATGGCGTTTTCCGTAACAGCAGCCTGAAGGAACAATTGTCAGTAGAGAAAAGCAGGGACTTGGCACAAAAATGTACAATGAAGTTTTTCTGCCCTTTTCATGCAGACTGAAGCGGCTCTAATGTACGACGCTGTTTACATGGTAGCGGTGGCTTCCCAGCGTGCCTCCCAAATGACCGTCAGCTCCCTGCAGTGCCACAGACACAAGCCATGGCGTTTTGGACCCAGATTTATGAATCTGATAAAAGAGGCAAGTGTAGACCATCTGCTTAGATCAGCATAATCCTTCCTTTCTTTGTTACCACACTGGTTTGTGTTGTTGCTCCCTGCTCTTTGTTGTACGTTACGCTCTGGTGTATCACACTGGGATATCTAATTCTTCCTCACCTTCCTAGCACAGAAGCATTGATTTACAGACCAAGGCTATGGCCTGTATTCTGAGGGACACTTTATCTGGTCTTTGGAAAACAAGAAACAGCTAAACCATAGGTGCAATAAAATGTCATACTAGCACACTGTATAGCCCGTAACCCATATTTTTTGCTTGGTTGCCATTATGGTTATGCTATTATGATTGTATATATTTTCTAAAAGCGTGCAACATCTAGCAATAGCCATTCTAGAAATGTAGAGTATAAAAATCTGTCCTTTCTTCACCACTTAACTCCAACAGTTTTGCAGATTGCTTGCTCATTAATCAATATCTAGAAACTGTTTCAGTCAGTATTTCGAAAGAAGGAAATGGCTTCATGAAGTGATGCACTATTCAGTTCATAAGAATGCATCGCTGAGCTAGCCTGATCCACAAGTGTACTAAAAATGCAGATTTCAATTCCATTTTTATTATGATTTCCAAATGGAAACTTCTCCTTTAGGGAAGCATATGGAAATGAAAACTGGAAATTATACAGTGTTTCCTATGGATATTTCATCTTTTCCCTCCCATTCTTGTCAATGACAGTGTGACTATTCTCAAAGCCATATTTATTAGCATTTGTGTGGGTGGCACACAACCTGTAGGCAGAGGTACAAGGTAAGTGGTGATGGCACACTGGGGCAAACACCTGAAACCAAAAATGTAGTAGGAGCAGTTGAAAGACAACACATGGTGGTTACAGAACATGTAGAAGAGCTGTCATCACCTTCTCTAAACCTTTCTATGTAGTTTTTTTTTAGACCTGCCATAGGCAATACACAACAGAAAGCACTGAAAGTTACTGAAGTTACTCTCCATATGGGGTGCTTTATGAGTTTAAGGTTTCCTTGTAAGCTTCTGTCTTTGAAAATAAAAAGCAAAGACAAGAGTTACCCCAGCACTTGGGGACCTGACTCGAGAATTAAGGAAGCTCTGAGATGCTTTCTTCACTGCTACACAATCATGGCAACACCCAGAGGAATCAAGGAAGCAGCACTGGTGAACATTATTTCTCTCACACTGACATCAGCCATGCTACATCCAGCTCCCCCACCGGGGAGGAGGTGGGAAGACTGTAGCTGGAACAGTAAAACACAGGATAAAATTGCCAATTGTCTCCAATAAAAATGAACTTCTCCTTCCCTTCTGATTTGATCTAAGTGGCTCTTAGTGATCTAACTTTGCGCTTCTGTTTCTCAGCTTCCAACTAAGTGAGATAGCATTGCTGCTCACTCAATTTCAGGTGCATTTTAAGAATAATGATGAAATTAAAAATTAGCAAAAAACTTTGTATTGGTGAATGAACCTGTATAATTATTACTACGGTGTTGATCTACTTATTTTGGGTGATGCTAAATGTATAGCATAAGTGCTCTGAATTCTAAGCCAGAAGTACTTTGACCGAAAGTACCAGACATACAACAGCAGATCCAGCTGAGTGCTTAAACTGTTATACAGTTCATGCTTATCGTGTCAGCTAGCTTCTCTCGGATATAGTGAGATATATGAGCTAATTACTGATCGTTTTGCAGATAGTGTCTTTTATGGTCAGTAAAACACTGATTTAAATAGTCTGAGAGTTTTGTCTTCCTGCTTCTGCGGCAGCCAAAAAGGATAGTTGTTAAAAGTCGAGGATGAGGTTTAATATGGCAGCATTCCATTTCCTGAAAAGGCTATAATAGATGTTAGTGATGAAAGAGCAAAAACATCCGAACCTCCGTGGTTAGTGTTAGGACCTGGTTTGCTCACAGAGACTGCACGCAGCAGCGAGAGCACCGGTCCCCGAACGCTATTTTGTTGAGGTTTCTGGGTGACCTGGGGGGTTCCCTGAACGGGAAAACTTGGGGAAGTAGGCAGGCAGGCAGCTGCTGAGGTTGAGTACTCTCATGAGACAAGCTGGGCAAACACCATGGGGGGTGGGAGCTGGAGCCTTTAAGGGAGGCGAAACCGGAAGTCACGCTCAGACCGCACGCAGCAGCGAGAGCGCAGCTGCTTTAGCTGCTTCAGCTGCCGGGTGGGGGGGAAATGGTAACTGCGTGGCAGCAGAGGAAGACCTGTATTTGGTCACCACTGCAGGAGAATTAGAGAGGCTGAAATAGAGGTAGACTGGTGGAGCTAGGCTCAGCAGTCTGGACAACAGCTAAGTAAGAGCCAGATTGACGGGGGGCCTGTATCCTATAGTTCTTATGTGGAGGCCAGAAGCCCAAGTGAAAGGGGTGAGTGGAGCCAAGTGCAGGGTCATGTCAGAGGATGAACACCACCTTTGCCTGCCTCACCTCCCCAGTTGCCACTGAGTAATAGATATAAGCCCCTATTGGAAGACAACCAGTCTAGTAAGGATATAGAGGATTAGAGAACCCACACTGGAGGTCCTGGCAAGGTCACATAAATCCAGGAAGGCTTCCATTAATATGATGACCTCCTCCACAAAGAAGAGAAGGATCCTAGTTATTGGAGACTCGCTCCTGAAAGGGAGTGAGGGCCCACTATGCAGAGCTGACCATCATCATAGGAAAGTCTGCAGTTTACCTGGGGCTNGAGGTTCCACATCAGTCTGAGAAGGAACTTCTTCACCGCAAGGGTGACGAAGCACTGGAACAGGCTGCCCAGGGTGGTTGTGGAGTCTCCCTCACTGGAGAAATTCAAGACCCGACTGGATAGGTTCCTGTGTGACTTGGTTTAGGTGATCCTGCTGTTGCAGGCGGATTGGACTAGATAATCTTCCAATCCGTAATGATTCTATGATTCTATGATTAGGGACAGTCAGCATGGCTTCACCAAAGTAAGCAACAAAGATGATGGAGGAAGTAGGACACCTCCTTTATGAGGAGAGGCTGAGGGAGCTTGAAGAAGGGGAGACTGAGGGGTGACCTCATTAGTGTTTATAAATATGTGAACGGTGAGTTTCAGTAGGATGGCGCTAGGCTCTTCTCAATGTCACCTAGTGATAGGACAAAGTGCAGTGGGTGCAAGCTGGAACATAGGAAGTCCCTTATAAATATGTGAAGGATCTTCTTCACAGTGAGGGTGAAGAAGAAGCCTGGAAGTTTTACCAGAGACTTCAGAAGACCTGGGATGGACCATAGTTTCCTAGCTGCCATAGTTTCTTAAGGAAAAGTTTTGTTTCTGATCACAGAAGAGGCATCATCTGTCTGTCTAGACATGCTGCACACACAGGCACCACAAATGTCTTGAAATAAGAAGTCAAATTATTCTCACTGGGCTCAAACGCAAACATTTTAAGTTTTCTTAGAATAAATAAAGATCAAACATTAAATTTAAAATTCAAGTACTACTTGAACCTTGTGACTCAGAGTCAGGGTCTGAAAAACCTCTTCAATACTTAACTCTTCTGAGAAACACTCCCTTACTCCTGTAGACAAAAGTTATATGCACTTCTTGGCTACTTTGGAATTTAAGCATCCACCTATGCAGCTTGTAGCATCATTTTCTTCTTTGTCCTTTTTTTCTTTAGCCTAGAAGCTAAAATAGTGGCTAGAAGCATCAACACCTATTTTTGAAAAGCAATCTAGCCTTTCACCATATAAATCTTCTTTACAAGAACAGAGATGCAGGCGCCTGATTCCATTTCCAAAAATAACACATTAGTTCCTGTATTTCAAGATCATATCACATTAGCAGAGAAGCCAAGCATCTGATATGTAATCAATAAATGTGAGCATTTCATGGAAGCAAATTGCCCTCTGAGGAGAAATTGATCTCTAAAGATCGTATTTTTTAAAATTTCCGTCTTCATGTGTAAGAGATGGGAGTTTTGTCAGAACAATAAAAGACAGGCTGGAAAAGAAATACTATAATCATGAAATGCATTGATGTGTGCCCTGTCCTGCTGTCTTGTCTGTATTAGCATACGAAAGCACAAGTGTTTCACCGTTTACAGCTCAGATTTTCATACGTTCCTGCATCACTCATATGGAAAGCCTCATAGCAAATTTGTTGTATTAGTGCTTTGCTGTTTTACTTCAGCATGCTTCAAAATATTGTGATGTTTCCACAAATTTCTAGATAAACCAGATTTTTCTGAGGCATGATGATAACACTCCAGCATCTAAGATTAAAATCCTGTAGATTCAGAGCTAGGATTTAGATTTAACAGGACAGGGATACACCATTCTGCAAGTCTCCTCATTTTTAATGCAGCTTTCCTTATGCCATCCGTTAACACAAGTTAAATGAAGCAAATAACAAGGCACAGTACAAAAGCTTGTAATTTAAGAGCTGTATTGCTAACACACATGAAGAAACTATGGCACCACTTATCATCGGCCTTTCTTGTATCTTTGAACAATTTAATCTAACATGGGGGCTGCCAAAAATAGATTCTAAAAATCACCTGCAACTTGGAATGTGTCAAATACTTTCTTCTATAGATAAGCTTCAGCTCTGGGGATAAAATGAAGACTCTATGAGAGACAAATATACCTCCTTTAAAAGAAAATGAGCTCACTCAGAAACCTACAAGGCATAGAAGACTCAGACTGCAGAAAATGTTAGTTCTGGACATTGATCCTACTTCACTGAGAGCTAAGCATTCCCCACCACAGAGGAACTTAGTCATAACCTACTACTGATAGTAATGTTTAAAACAAGGAAAATGTGATTTCACTTAACTAACAGTAAAATACTGCCTGCGTGGAACCTGATCTTAATGCAACTCAGCTATGTAAGACTTGTGTGTACCATGCACTACAAAGTCTTTATCTAATCTCCCTGGCTAGGGGAATTTTTCCTGAAAGCCTCCTCTTAAAACCACAGTCCTCATGCCATCAACACCTGTGAGTACAGGCAGTGGCAATACTCTTACTAGAAATGATAGAATGAGAGAAAGGTTTAGATTGGGAAGGACCTTAAAGATCATCTAGTTCCAATCACCTTGGGCAGGGACACCTCTCACTAGACTGTCTTGCCCAGAGCTCCATCAAACCTGGCCTTGAACACATCTGTCACACCTTGTTTACTTAGTAACTTGTGTCTTCTTCCTTGGGAATGCAAACTGAATAGGAATTAGTAAAACAATTCAGCAAAGTCCAGGCCACTAGTAGACCAATGCTGGTGGGGCACACTTAGCCACTGTGAGTGAGAAATTAAGTCAGAATGACAACAGCTCATCTTTTGTTTCTCTTATCCTGGCCCTCGGTAGCAGAGGCAGTGTCTATCACGTGAAACTAGGAAATGTGCAACTGACTTCATGATGGACTTTCTGAAGCTTTCCTGTTCAACATGGAATGCCATTTGTTTCTTGTATGTCATAGAGAACTTAAAAGGCTGAGGTAAAAGACATCACTCCAGCAAGGCTGATGGGTTTAAGTTGTCACACTCCAAGATTCAGAGCTGAAGCCTGAACAAAGCAGACTCCTTTTCTTATTTTCTTAGTGAATTCTCATGCTGTGCAAAATTGCCCTGTCTTTGGGGATGTGTAATAGGTGGTGTTTTATCCACTTTTTCTTCAGTGTATCTTTTTTCACACGGTGCTAGACATATGTAAGTCACGTTTGTATAAACTGTCATAATCTTGTGCATGACTATAAAATGCAAAACATACTGTAGAGAAGGTAAATAATAAAGAAGTCAGAAAACTGGGGTTTTTTATCAGAGTAACAAAGCCACATATGTTTCAAAAATACTTGGATTTGACTCAGTGCTTAAATGGTTAATTTAAAATGCAGCATTTGCTATGGCTTCAGTGTCGTTACTACTGATAGTTATAGGGAAGGGTGCTTTTGTGTTCATGCAGGCACGGTGGGATGGCCTGACAGGACGTATTACCTTCAACAAAACAGACGGCTTGCGGAAGGATTTTGATTTGGACATTATTAGCCTCAAGGAGGAAGGAACAGAAAAGGTAACCAGATCTTTCATAAAACAATGACAAAAAGCTAATTTGACAGGAATGCAGGCAAGTTCATTCTCCTCACCTTGAATCTCCTGTTTTGGGGGGGAAAAATGCCATTTTCAAGATTATTTAATTCAAAGTTAAAATAGAACTGCTAGGATGTTTTATTATTTTAGAATGTGTGCCTTACGTTTCGAGGTATGGAATAGGAATTTGGGACCAGCAATCATTATGTGAGTGGAAATAATTATTTTAAGTGCACATTATCCGCAGTGCTTGATGCTATAATGGTGTATGGTAAATCTGTACATAGAGGTAAAACCTACAGCTAACTTACATGTACTACTTTTAATTAATTTGACATGAGGAAAAAAGGAATGAAGATTCTTCAGTAACAGTCTCAACAAGACTTTAGCTATTAAGCATTCTTTGTATTTGTGAGATTAGATTAGTTCTTTTTTCCTTGCCCTGGCTGTTAGCCAGCAAACACAGGCTTCCAATGGACACCACATGGCTCCCTCCACTGCCACTTTGGAGATGGCTGCTGTGGATGTCCAAAAATCCCTAATACAGGTAACACCACTATCTGGTTGTCCTTTGCTCTATGTACATGGGCTTGACTCTGTATGATCATTGCTGTTGGGTTGAGTGAGTCTTTACATGTAATTGCTCCCACACAGCTCTCCAAACTGGTTCTCTTTTCATTTTTAATGAGCACTGTTTATTTTTCTTTGTACCAAGGCTGCTGGAGAGGTTTCTAATCATTTATATAAAGTATGGAAAAAGGTTTGTACACAGACAGGTGATGCAAAAAACCTGAGGGTTGGGTCTTCAGATTCATCCTTTGGGTTTGATAGTGACTCTCATATTGCAGTTTAGAGACAACATTCTATTCAAGAGTATAAATTTTTCTGGTAGAATAAATTTTATATCACCTAGAGGCACTGTAATTCCAAATAGTAAAATAATCTTGGCAGGATTCGGCTTCTAATTCATTTTTTAACCAAAAAAAATTATTTTATTTCTTGGGGACTGTGCTTTTCAGCTCGTTGCATAGAGCTTCCTGGCTGTAGCAAAAGCAGTCCTCAGCTGTTACCCTTCCTGATTCACCTAAGATTCACCATGAGGGGTAAATTTGCACCCTTTCAAATGTATATTAGCACTAGCAGAAAGGATTTTTTTTAACATGCAAGGTTGGGTTGGGTTTTTTGCCTCCTATGAAATGTGTACTATGGAGGCAACATATGAACAAGGTTGACTCAATATTTGAATGATTGTCTTATTAGCTACTCAAAATAAGACAGTGAGTGCTGTCATTCACTAATATACAGAAAGTAGAATTAAGCTTGTTTATAAAAGATCTAAATTACCCCAGGAATCTCATCCCTCTTTTAAGATGAGGTAGCTCTGGCTGGTAGGAAAGGTGCAAAAGTGAGAGTCAGAGACCAGCTCTACACGCTGTTCGCCTCTGTAGGTACGACGCATGGTTGTCATTCTGTAAAGAGAAGGAAGTCATTGCAATCATGTTTAAATAGTACTAGAGTCTCAAGATACACAATTATTATAACACTTGTGGTAATATTTTGTACAGATCTTACTACTTCCCACCCCTCCCACAAAATCAGCTTAAAAAGTTTTTGACTTCGTGTTGTTTCTGAAGAATTTTAACGCTGCAGAGTAGACCAGTGTAAAGAATCTGGCAGCACTCTTTCTGTGTTCTTACAAAGCACACACTTAATAACCTTGTTTCAATATTCAGGAAATTAGGCTAAGGCACAGAGGTCCCTTTTCCCTCATTACTGGTGAGTAGATCATCCTTCCTGACGTGCAGAAGGCTATTGAACCAATCTCAGGTTTGACTTTAGGCATTTCATGTTATGCTGAACTGATTTAAACCAAATTACAATTGGTTCAGAGCACAGGCCTGTTGAGAAGAGCATGTGACACCTCTCGGACTTGTCACTAAACTGCAGTAAATCCACAGACTCACCATAGTGATGTACGACCTTGAACTCATTCTTCCAGTGCCCCTTCGACCTTCTCCATTACTCTAATCATGGTTGACCTGTAGTGCCATCCTCTTATCCAAACACAGAGTGGTCTCCTGGTGTATTTTGTATGCACTGTGACTGTGTCACTCCATGTTCTTCATGGTTGTTCTCCTCTTCCCTCCTGCCAGACAATAAAAGCACGTCAAGTCAGAAACAATGAGCAAAACAGCTTTTGATTTACTCAGCTACCCTGGTTTAACTGGTTATTTACTGTTTGCTAGTACACACTGTCATAATACCCAACATTTTATTTCCTGTGTAGCTTTGGAAACAAAGGGAATGACATAAATGTTTTCCAAAAAAATTTAAAATAAATGATGTGCCTATCCCCACCAAGCATAACTTGGATAAAAGCTTTGTGAAAGGCAAAACCAATAGCATGCAGGGAGGCGGGCCCTTAGTTTGCTTGAAACAATAATAATAATTGAAATGATGAAGTTCTTAGCCAAGGTCCACGCTCAGTGTGCACTAACTGATCTGCTGGGTTTTGTACAAAAGATGCTCCATTTCTGCTTCAGATAACAGCAGAAGAAAAAGAGTCCAGCTTGGGTCTGAAATTACTTAGCGCGTGACAGCGGATAGAGACCTTCTATATGCAGTACTAGTCAGTGGATTTTGTCTTCTCTAGCTTGTCAGCTTTGCTAACAACCCCAGCAGGGAGGATCTGAAAGCTGATCCTCACGAGTACAGCTGAAACATGCTGGAAGAGCAGCACAGTGATGTGAAGGGCTCTGCGGGTGGCAATGTCAGTCCCCCAAACCATTCGTCTGGTGCTCTCCGGAAGTGTCTAATACAAGCCAAATTGCCTGAGCCAGCTCCTTGCATGGAGTTTCTCATATCAGCCCTCAACTGTCCAGAGGCAAAAATGCTTGAAGATGCTTTCAGCCAGCATTTATATTAAATATTTATCTGAATAAATAAACACACTTATAATTTCTACCTTCACACAGTGTGGATCCAAATCAACTGAAATCATGAAGATCCTTACTTTGAGGCTTTGAGTTGGGCATTAAATACTGTAACTCTTCACTATCTCTGGAGCTAGAAAGTAATTTGCCTTGGCCATTTACACTTACTGAACAAATACTGATCAGAGCAAGAAGTGCTATCAGCTTGCTAACACTGTCATATATAGTAGTTAAGAAAAGACAGAATTATCTTTGCCAAACCTGCTGAAGTAGAACCTGCACGGTAGAACATGCTGACACTTATATATTCAAGCTTTTGATAAGTGGCATTGTTAGAGAGAGAGGTTGTGCCATCTTGCCAACCTTTCAAGTCTACCATTTACAAAATTTTAAACAGACTTTTTGACATTTTTTAGCAGGAAACAAAGTCAACATGTTCCACTTCTATAGCAAATTGGCTAACATGACATGGTATTGACGTACCTTATATTCTTACAGCTTATTAATTTTCACCTGCTTTTAAAAGGGCAATGTACTCCCTGTGTTTCCTAAATCAGCCATTTGATGTTGCTGCCTTAATCAGACCTATAGCTGTTTCCCTTCTCTAGCATATTGTATTGCTGGTGTCTCTTTGTGTGGTGACTAGAGCAAATTCATTCTTCCTACATGGTGACGGTCTAGGAAAATGTTGTGGCCAGGCAGCCACTCACCCACTCTCTTCTGTGCAGATTGGGGTTTGGAACTCATACAGTGGCCTTAACATGACAGACAGCAACAAAGAGCGATCGACCAACATCACAGATTCCTTGGCTAACCGGACGCTTATTGTCACCACCATTTTGGTAAGTCTCACGGAGTGAGGGTGGCACATCAGCTTCATTGCAGGATACAGAGAGAGCTGACAGTGAGCTGTGGGGCTCTCTGTAACCACCTCCACTCTGCACTCCACGACTTTTTTCCTCCCATAGCAAACAATGCCTTGTTAAACTAGCCTGTTTTCAAGTTTGGTTTTTTTTTAATTTAGACTTAAAAGTGGCATACGCGTTCATCTGCACACAAGATTGATGTAAAACTAATTCAGAGCCAGTGAAAGACTCTCAGGAACCTCTCCATACAAATTTGGTTAGCTTACTTCAATTATTTAGGATGAACCCTGAATATTTCTCTTCCTTGAAGAATTAATTCATGTGAATATGAAGAATTAACAAAAGTG
The DNA here is from genome assembly GCA_013400115.1 of Rhinopomastus cyanomelas. Classification (NCBI taxonomy): domain Eukaryota; kingdom Metazoa; phylum Chordata; class Aves; order Bucerotiformes; family Rhinopomastidae; genus Rhinopomastus; species Rhinopomastus cyanomelas. The sequence continues at coordinate 29,211 of VXBP01005181.1, read as the reverse complement.
AATACTAGGCCTTGTAATCAGTGCTTACGTGTCCTTCCTTTATACTGAAAATGAGATAAAGGGGGCTGAAAGAAAGCAGTAGAGCTCTTTTGCCACATTAAACTACAGAAACCTGCTTGCCTGGGTCATCATCTCTACAAAATCCTTTAAAAAGAAATGTAACAAGGTACTTCTCAATCTATCCGTGTGTTCATTCTCTTACATGAATACCTTCTATTTTGTACATGTTCAGATTTTTTTTTAATAAAGATTTATTTCTTACAAAGTTTATAGTTCCCCTTATGATTTTTTTCTCTGTTATTTAGGCTTCTCTCTCTTTCAACTGTCTGTGATCTTTCAGATGTCCCTGAGGGTGGGACACTGTAGAGTACAGATATTGGTCTGATTTTGCAGTTGCTAAGCACTACTTCAGTTAAAGCTCCTGGGTGCAATGAATGGTCTGTTCCATGAAAAATTGGGGCCCTTATCACTTAGTGATTCCGTCAATTTGTTAACACACCTAAGCCAGCTTTTAATGGACGTGGTAAATTACTGGTTTCCATCTAATTGCAATCCATTTATAAAATATTTACGTCACTTAGAGAAACTGATGTAATCTGAAACAAACCTCCTTACTATTTCTACATGTCTACTGTCTTTTTCTGTAGGAAGATCCCTATGTTATGTACAAGAAGTCTGACAAGCCCTTGTATGGAAATGACAGATTCGAGGGTTATTGCCTGGACTTACTAAAGGAGCTATCAAATATTTTAGGCTTCATCTATGAGGTGAAACTAGTTTCTGATGGTAAATACGGAGCCCAGAATGACAAAGGAGAGTGGAATGGGATGGTCAAAGAACTCATAGATCATGTAAGATGCAACACTTCTTTTTTATTATCCTTTCACCTCTAGTATTTTATATTAAGCCAACTCAAATAAAAAGTTCACTATAGATTTCTGTTTTTTAAGCCACTGGTCTGTCTTTATTGCCAACTGACAGAGTAGAAAGTTGCATCAGTGTGTCTGAACCAAGAGCTTGCAGGTTTTGGAGGGAGCCTCAAACTACAGTGGGGCCACAGGCACTGTGCTAGCATGGGTCCTCCCCATCCTTCATCTACGAACTCCAACAGCAAAGACTGAGCTTCCAGTCCAAAGCTGTCCTGTGGCAACTTTTGATCTGTCAGTGCAGATCCTGCCCAGATGTTTACTCATCGTCTGCCCCACTGCATAGGACCAAGCCCCATGACCTTGGTGTGACTACCTCTGCTTGTCACATCAAAGACAAAAAATGTCCCTATTCCTGAAAGATTATGAAATAGAATGTTGTGTAGCAGATAATACCCTACAATGTTAACTTTTGTTGTACACTTAATATTTATAGTAAAATTTGGTTTATATTTAATACTTTGGAGAAAAAATGGAAGAATAGTGCTGTGTTTGCTGAATGTCAAAAAGAATATTTTCCCATTTGTGTTTTCAGAAAGCTGATCTGGCTGTTGCTCCTCTCACTATCACCTATGTAAGAGAGAAAGTAATTGATTTTTCCAAACCCTTCATGACGCTGGGAATCAGTATTTTGTACCGGAAGCCCAATGGGACAAACCCTGGTGTTTTCTCCTTTTTAAACCCTCTTTCTCCTGATATTTGGATGTATGTTCTCCTAGCCTGCCTTGGAGTCAGTTGTGTCCTCTTTGTGATTGCAAGGTAAGTCAAAGATGTAGTTTTAGAGGCACCCGCATTACCTACATCTCCTCCCACAAGTGGTGCATAGGCTCTGGGAAGTAGATGTAGTATAATGCTATCCCAAGGGTTTTATCTGTTTCTAGAAGGTAACATTCTAGAGAGTCTCTTGGTATTTTCGCGTTGGCACTGTTACCACTTTTATGTCATGCACTGAAAAAGATGTGATGATCTCAAGGCAAATCTGAAGGCACTTTCTTTTACAGTGAGCTCCCTTTTATAGGGTCCTTTGTGTACCCCAGAAATTTTCAGCACACTATTTCTGGTTAGCATTTGTTAGTAGTTTAGTAAACTATTGGTAAAAATACAGAGCTTTTTCTGGCTTCCTTCTAACTTTCTCAAGCTTTCTGTGCTTCTGTTACCTTCTTGCCTTCTCTCTTACCTGTTACCATGACACTTCATTCAGAATCTTCAGCTAGGTGCATTCTTTAGCTGCTGTGTTTAACCATGTGTTTGCTTCTTCTCATGGCCTAAAAGAGAAAGCCCGATCTTTTCCCACATCTCCCATTTCTTTATGAAGTTGAACAATCATTACTGTCTGTACGGCATTGTCAATAATTTTTCTTATACAACCTGAAACACAAGAAATACAAATTGTTATACATATAAACCCCAAGAAAAACATAATTGCTAAGTGTAATATTTTCCTTGCCGGAGTACCTAAATTTGGAAATAATTTGCCAAGCCAATCCCAAGAATTGTCATTTTGTAACTTCTGTATCACCTTTTCTAATTGCAATATACTTTTTGATACTGATGACGTATGATCTGACAAATTCATACAACACATTCCTTCCAAATCTTCGCAGCCATGTCCAATAATAAGAAATCTATGGCTGCTCGGTTTTGAAGGGTGGCATGACAAACCAAATCCATGTCTAAAAATGACCCTGATAGAGCCACAGAAGTAGCATTACTCTGTTTTGCCAGCCAGCATCCTAATTTATTTAACAAACCTAACACTTTAGCAGCTGCAACTCCAGGTGCTAACAAGACTGTTTTTACTATCTTCTCTGTGTTCCAAAAATCAACTTCATCCTTACATTTGCTAGCAAATACATGCATGCTGCTTTTAATTCTACTATAACATCTATGCTTACTGATTATCATTTCAAATTTGCAGTCAATAATGTCAGTCGACCCAAGGAACATGGCCCACCCTTAAGGTAGGCTGGAATACTTGCCCAGGCACGATCTCAGCATACCAGAAATACCTCTTTAGGTAATGTCAAGGGCATATTAGTTGATCTTGATATGATATTTGATGTACAATTACACCATAGTGATTGATTTCTGTATACTGCCAGGATGAAGTTTCCCCACCAACTATGCGACAGGTTTTTCCCACTATAACCAAAGCATAAACACCAATCCGTTTGTACTGATCCTAATAATTCCAGCTCTTGAGGAGACAATGATTGCTTAGGTAAATGAGGAACGCAAATGTCCCGAGAATCCATCATCCGTTATCCTGGTGAATCATAATGACTCAGTAGCTGAGCCGTTTGAGTCATATTCTGCCATATCTGCTTTTCCGCTGGTATTCCTACTAAACATGTCATGAACGGATTATCTGGAGTTGCCAGGCACAGTGTGTCTTATCCTGTCATGTTAGCCAGCGGCACCCAGATGTTTGTCTGTGGTTGAATCAGAAGGTATATAGGCATCACTCCAAGACTGATGGCGACTGTTGGCAAAGATGATGATATGAGGGGCTTCACTGTTCTTGCCGGTATCCATCGTGGTCCTGTACCTGTGGAAATAGAAGCTAACCTCGACCCCTGGTTATTAATGAAAAAGGACCTTCTCGTTGGCCTGATTCTAGATGCTTTACCAAAACCTGAGTCTTTTCTTTCACCTATTATTGACTGCTTTGTCTATTCTTGCTAACAGAGTCACTCCCTACATTTCCTCTTTTTTTTTTCAGTAGCAGTAACCATGTCAACAGGGCAAACAAACACCCCATTGTCAACTTACAAACAAACTTATAGGTAAATCCAACGATATACAATGAGTTGTGGTGTTAGGATAGGGGTCCAGCAACTGGGGCCTCTCATTGTGGATGGGGGTGGGGGAAGGAGTCTCAGACTGCAGCTTCTCAGCAGCAGGCAGCAGCAAAGCAGGGGGTAGCTGCTGGCTGCTGGCTCCCTTGAATGCTGGCTTTGGAGGATGCCTGCACCATGGCTCCCTCTCTGGTCTTGCTACCGATCTCTCTCTTAAAGGAATCCCACGGTTCTGTCCATCTCAAGCCTATCAGTGTTTCGTGTATGGTTTTTTGATCAGTCAAAGGTAAAATACAAGTAAAAGTTTGTTTCAGCTGAACTTAATTGCAGTAAGACTTAGTGTTTGACCTGGGGTTTGAACTTAAAACTACTGTAGATTCAGAGTCTCATGCTTTAACCCAGTGACCTAGCCAAGCACTGTATTTGGTTACAGCTCTGAGTCACTCTGCTCTACACCGCTCCGGCTCTGCTCGAGGTCTGACCGCCACGCACGGCATTTCCACTCAGCTTTTTCTGCTGCCACTCTCTCCGTCGGCATCCTGTGCCTCATTTGCTTGAGCCCCACGTGCACCTCCAACCTGGGCCAGCGCCATCTCTACGGCCGCTTTTGTGGCTCCGGGCCATTCCGCGCTGCTTCATGCAGTGGCTTCTGAACAGCAAGCTTGCAGCTTGCAATAAGATAACATGCAACTCTTAAATATTGAGTAGTTAACACATAAATCTCAGCAACGATATGCAAAAAATTCTGAGTAGAATGAATTCTCTAACTGTTCTCTTTCACTGTTTGACAGAGATCTTTTACCAAGTTATAGGGTATGGCGTGCCATCGTGTTTCTTTCTGCAGCTCCTAAATAACGCCAAATTCTTGTAAAACATCTATATCACCAACTTCTTTCATCTCCGTACGCACTTCTGCCCACATGTCTTTATTACCTTTTCTGTGAGCTCTGAGTGAATCAGAGGAACATAAATCTAATTGTTTCTCAAAAGTCCACTCCCTCGATCGAATGGATCATCAGTATCCCAATTAACCAAAGAGCCTAAAGAAGCTGAAAATTCTAAGAAGGTGCTGAGTTCCCTTTTTTCTTTGCCCTTTCTTTCACTCCTTTCATGCAATGAGGAGTTGCTTAAGAAGGCATCAGACACTTCCTCACTACTGACATGCGCTTTCAGTGCCTCATGAATTGTTCTCCAAAGAGCTAGGAGATTTTTTGCCATAGCATCTCCCTTAGTAGCCTGATCCCATGAACGGATTCTGGCTTCATCCCAGGTTGCTGGATCCACAGTGTAATTAGAATCAATCTGAGGATCATGCCTCTCTACCCAACGCAACATTATCCGCAAGTCAGAGTCTTTAAGCGAACATTCCCGCTTAGCTAATAATGTTTTTAATAATTCTAACGTGTTTGTCCTTCTCAGAAAGAAGTGTTACTCATGTCTCCAGTCCTCAATCGCTCACCATCTCTCTGATAATTAGGCCGTGCATTGGCTTCTTCAGCGCCACCTCGCCAGATTTAGTAGTTTGGTTGGGCTGCACAGCCAGTTTTGAGCAGTTTGCAGCTTTTTCTCCAAGTGTCGCTGTTTCAGCAGCATCTTCCTTAGTCCAAGAGTTCTCAAAGTTCCTGTCCCTGTTTAGGCACCATTTGCCATGCATTGAAAAAGTCGTCCAGGCAGTGGTGATCTGAAGGCACTTTATTTTAAAGTCAGCTCCCTTTTATAGGGTCCTTTGTGTATCCCAATAAATTTTCATGCAGTACATTTGGCTACTATTTGTTAGTAGTTTAGTAAACTATTAGTAAAAAACCAGCTTTTTCTGGCTTCCTTCTAACTTTCTCAGGCTTTCTATGCTTATGTTATCTTCTTGCCTTCTCCCTTATTTGTTACCATGACACTGGGTTTAGGATCTTCAGCTAGGAACGTTCTTTAGCCTCATCCAGCCCAGCCTTAAACACCTCCAAGGATGGGTCCTCCACTACCTCCCTGGGCAACCCATTCCAGCCTGTCACCATTCTCACAGTGAAGAACTTCCTCCTCACATCCACTCTAAATCTACCCATCTCCAGCTTTGCTCCATTCTCTCTGGTCCTGTCAATACCTGACATCCTAAACAGTCCCTCTCCAGCTTTTTTGTAGGCCCCCTTCAGATACTGGAAGGCACAATAAGGTCACCTTGGAGCCTCCTCTTCTCCAGACTGAACAGCCCCAACTCTCTCAGTCTGGCCTCATAGGAGAGCTGCTCCAGCCCTCTGATCATCCTTGTGGCCCGCCTCTGCACTCGCTCCAGCATGTCCACATCCTTCTTGTAACGTCCAGA
>VXBP01005181.1:8115-22594 GCA_013400115.1 Rhinopomastus cyanomelas | reverse complement strand
CAATTCAAACTGTGCCTTGGCTTTCCTAACCAGATCTCTAGCTGTTTGGGCAGCTTCCTTACACACCCCCCATTCTAGCTGTCCTCCCTTCCACTCCTTGTAGAGTTTTGTGTGACAGCATGTCCAGGAGCTCCTTGCTCAGCCAGGCAGGCCTCCTAGCATTCTTCCCTGCTTTCCTCTTTGTTGGCATACATTGCTCCTGGACACAGAGGAGGTGATCCCTGAATACTAACCAGCTGTCCTGGGCCCCTCTTTCCTCAAGGGCTTCATCCCATGATGCTTTGGCCAGCAGATCCCTGAAGCAATCAAAGTCTGCACACCTAAAGTCCCGGGTCGTAAGCTTAGAAAACTTCCTGTTGCAATATATTGCAATGTGATGAGTTTTTACTTACCTTAGTGGCTAAACAGAGAGAAATACACAGCAAAATGTGTCAGCCTTTCTGTGTCAGTACACACACCTCAGCAGAGTAGATGATGAAAAGCAGTTTATATTACTTGTGTGTAAGAAATTCTCGTTTCCACTAACAGCGCATACAAATAAAAGGTAAGAAAGAGTATTTGAGCCAATTTTTGCTGAGGAAATCTTAATTAGCTTAGCTAATTTCTCCCTGAAAACACAGGATATATTGCTGGGAACTTGAGGGGACAATCTACAAGGTGAGGGATACAGTTTTCTCCCAGTGCTGCACTGAGGTGCACCCTGCCTGTCAGTGTCAGACTCCCAGTGATGGCCCTACTCAAAAGCAGCAGGAAATAAGCACGTATACACTGATTTTTCCAAATGAAGCCAAAGCTCATAAAGTTCTCAAGGGCAGGTTGCACCACAAATTTTCGGGTCCAGTAGACCACATGTACAGAGGGTCACTCTATAACTTTATCATTGAACTTTGCCTCAAAAACTCTAGACAGCTGATATGATTTGAGATGTGCTTTTTTTTCTACACTCCTGAATAAACCTGGACTCCAGAGTGGCATAGTTATTATCCTTTTCTTCATACAGTGGCCTTGGGGTTTCATTTCCAACTCTATTTGTTTTGTGCCATCTTAACCTTAATTTTTAGCTGTTTATAATTGAAAACGCAAATATTTTTATGAATACTTCAGAGATCCCTGTTTTCATTCTTTTTACTAAGGATCCCTAATTAGGCCTTTCCTACTGCTCTAGTGTATTTTCTGCATATACAATGCATTTCCTATTAATAAAGTGTTTGGAAAACAGCCTGGGAAAACATTTATAGAATTAAATATAAGAACTGAAGTGGTGTATCACTGGAAGTCTGTGCACTCGCATCACAGCAAAAGTAAAGGAAATGCTTCAGTTTTTATTGAAAATAATGGTGTTCAGCTTTAAGCAGTCAGTGAAAAAGTATATATTCCGTGGGATACGTACATATATCTCATTCAAAGGTCATAAAATTATTTCAGTCTGAATCATTAATTCTGATAACATAGCGTGTTGTGCCTGTCTTCCACTTCTGTGTGAGACAGATCAAATTGAGCTGTTGCTGCTTTCCTCCAATTTACTGTTTCCTTTTAATTAAAAGATACAGCCCTGCAAAGGCTTTACTCACACAAGAAGTTCGCTGAAGGTGACTGACCACAGACTTCTATTTCTCGGTGGTCCACTGAACAGCCAGGTGGACAGCCTACATGAGCACTTTGCTTGTTTGAATGTTTCTATGCTAGTACCAAAGTACAGAGATTTGCTGCTTCCTTTAAATTGCTGAATGTGAAGAAGGAGGGAAGGTCATGGGTTAACTTATTAATGTTGGCCCTAGGTTAAAGAAAGAGTTTATCCATCTCTGGCAGCTATGGAACTGTGTGCAATTAGTCATGACTTCCCACAAGCTCTTGCAGTGGCTCACTGTACCATAAATAATAACTCCTACTGTAGACAAATCATGATCTCATTCATGACTAATATTAAATCTGCTCAGCTGTGACAGACAGACTTTTCTGCAGTTGGGTGCCCAGACTGAAAATACCCCACAATCCTCTCCACCTCAGAACAGGCACAAGGAAAAACAAAGCCTGAGTTATCCTTGGTGCTCTCATTTTTTAAAACCACAGCGTGAAATTTGCAAGAATAAATAAGCGCCAGTGTCTTTCGTCTGTTCACGGAGCTGTCTACATGCAGAAGTGCAACCAGGATCATACCAAAGGGAAAAGCACAGTGCTCACCAATCACTGGCTGTGAAACCTGTTTGTTTTTCTTCTTTGGCTGTTAAATATTGCTCCCAAATCACAATGAAGCCCTTGGACAAATACATAGATTTGCCTGATGTAACTGTGCTCTGTTTTGTTTCCAAAATATTTCTAAAAAGCAGTCACTCCAAGAGCAGCATGACTAATGAAGTCTGACTTCCCCACAGGTCTTTGTCTTATGGTGAATAGTGATTGCCAACTGAAGGTTGTTTGACTGTTTGCTTGCTTTTCATGCAGCTGAAAGATTTATGGGGCATCTTTCCTGTGTGGGTTAACTGACATGTAATGAGTTGTGAGCTCACGCCGCAGCTTCTCTTCTAGTGGGGCTACTACTGCAATATTTCACACCACTTGCAGGAGCATAATAAACTCCAAGGCTTTTTTGTCAAATGTGGCTAAAACTAGCTAAAAAGCTTGCATGTCGTCAGAGGGGTAGACCCACACACATTCGTAACACGCAGTGCAAAACTTGACTTGTAGCAACTTTAATCCATCAATTTTCTGTTTAATTCTTTTTCTAATGCAGATGCTTTTTTGAACTGATGACTGAAAGTCATCAGATCACAGCTACATAGGCTGAAGAAGTAACAGAGAAGTTAATTTAGTTTATAAGCTTGAATTTAGTCCAAGAAGTTTAGCTACTCTTGTGCTCCACATCTAGACCTGTTCACATGTCCAAACACACCAAGATTTCTGTAACATTTGTCAGATATTTCATCAAGTTCTGGTTAGATTGGTTTTAAGAACCTCAGGAAACATTCACTTTTAAGAGGGACACAGTAACCCGAATTTTGACATTAGTTCACAGAAGACAAATACTTGGGAATAATTTTCATGGACTGGGATGATCTTCCTGATATTTTCCCAGACTTTTCAGCAGCTGAAGTTTTTATTACTTATTATGCGAAGGATTACAGCCTCACAAAGCTCTTTTCCTAAGTAGTGGGTGAATGAAGAAGGTGCGTTCTCCCAACATTTTTCTTTACTGCTGATGTCATATTGTCAATTGACATGGATGTCAATGGTGGTAGAGCTAGGCAGTTGAGGTGACCACCAGTGATGAATAGCTATGGCTGAAGGCCTGAAGAGGCCAAAAACAAGGGGCCAGGAAATCAGAAGGCCTGAGTACTGACTGGGTAGGCAGTAACTCTGAGTAGGCAGAGTTGTTCATACTTCTTATTGTCCTGTGTTAACATTCTGTGGGTAAATGCTCAGCATAGAACCTCTCCACTTCTGTGGCAGTTGGCAGCTCAGGCAACCTACAGGTTCTAATTCCGATTCTCTTGTTATGGATGTGTTTTCCCGTGTGTATATAAAATGAGCCAGTAACAATTTTTTACTACAGAACAGTTTCTTCAACTTTTCTAGCATAAACTTGAGACATACAGCTTGGTGATTGCTTTTGTTTTAGTTGATGTATGCAAAACTATTGTATCTTGTACCTGAAAATCGTGTCTATTATCACTAATTTTAATATTTTCATACTAGTGATGGTAATATTGTGCAGCTAATGGCATCCTAAGCTACAAACCATTTCAATTAGTGGGTTCATTATTATCAGAGTTCATCACTTGAGCTAAGCAAGGCACTCTGCTTGCAACCATGCAGAAATGTAATAATTATATTGTTGAGAGAGTAATTAAAATGTATTGGCCTGACATTGTCAATTAAAGCTATATTCATAAACTTCATCCAAAAGTATGCCGCAGTGGCAAGCAACAGCAGCAAAGTACCCTGGGGGAAAATGTAGCTCCGCTGAGGACTATGCAGAGCAGAAGGGGCATGCTCTGTAGTTGCAGGACAATCTGGGGGGAATAGAGTTTTTCCATTAAGGGCAATGCTTTGCATCATTCTTGACCAGCAATGCCAACAGTGTGTGCCTATGGCTTTTGGGCACCGAAACTGCTCCTTAATGCCTTCACTTGACTGGTGGCCTTTTCTTCTGCTGCCAGGGCAGCCTCAAGGAGAGAGAGAATATTCAGCATCCAGCACCTCAGCTGCATACTGCTAACTGTGGTTGCCTTAAAAGGGCTGCTACTCCATCATTATTTTCCAAACACTTTAACCAGGAGGAGCTAAATGGCTTCCAGATTTTCGTGGGACTCTGCAAACGTGTGCTTATCTGTCTGTCAGCATTACAAGCAGGGAAGCCATGGGGTGCTGCCGCAGTCTCACCCGTCAGGGCTCTAACCCAAGAGCAGGAAGAGTGAGTAGTGCTGTGCTCGATACAGGACTGTGGAAATGGCTCTTGGCATTGTGCTGCTCCTCCACAAATCGCACGAGGCAGATGCGAAACGTCCTACAGACAGCCTTTCAGCTAAGGTTTTCTTGTTCTTGTTGCCTTCATTAACCGCCTCACATTGTGCGTTGCTCAGCAGGTTTGCTGCCACTGTGTGTACTCTATTTGATGTTCACAGATTATTTCTGTTAACTGCCACAGGTTTACACCATATGAATGGTATAATCCCCACCCGTGCAACCCAGACTCAGATGTGGTGGAAAACAATTTTACTTTACTAAACAGTTTCTGGTTTGGAGTTGGAGCTCTCATGCAGCAAGGTACACCGGTTACACTTCGTTATTGCACACGTCCCACAGTCTGCTCAAGGGCTTCTGTGCTGGTAAACTCCACCCTCTGTTAATAAAACATATACTGTAAAACCTGATCTCAAAAGTTAAGTAGTAGAAGAAAGGAAGAAAACTATGTGACACTGCAGCCGGGAGCAGACAGAGGAGGTGAAGCTGTTAAACCCAGAACAGGGCTGCAGCAGGAGGAAGGAGGGAAATCAACTGAGAGAAAGGGAAGAGGACAGGGATGCATCGGAGTTTCTGGAACTGAAATGTAAAACATCCGCAAGGGGGACATGAAGTGCTTCATGCTGATCTTGAGAGGTTTGGCAACAGGAAAATGTTGGGCTCCACCCCAAAGGAAACAGTTGACAACCTTAGCTACCATCGAAAAGCTGTCAGAACTGCCAAAAAGGGGTGTTAAGTTTATTGGCACTTATCAAACAGTATGTTTAAAACCAAAACCAAACCTTTCTTTCATGGCTAGAAGCATTAACTAAACTCACCTACAAGATGCTGTTGTTGATGATTTTGGAAGCAGCTAACATTTTACTCAATCGACCAGGAAGGGCAGTGAAGCTTACTCCACATGGGAAATCAAACAGATATGTGTACTAAATACAATTGTTTGTGGCATGTATGTTCCAAGGTTTCCAGTCAAATCACTACTCACCAAAACTGGGGTCCAATGAAAATAATGGAAATATTCTCTGACAAGCATTTCATCTTGGATCAAAGCTGAACAAAAAAAACCCTACCCAGTGATAACAACAAAAAGTCATTCCAAAGGCAAGCCCAGCAGAACCTTGGTATGAAATTCTTAAATATTTAAGTAAGGAATGTAAAAACATTTCTGTATTCATCCAGGTACAGTTTATTCTTCCCTCTTTAAATAACATGAGTTGCAGTAAAAAAATAAAAGGAGGATTTTGTCTGAGGTGTGTTAGAGAATGAAGATTCTGTTGGATCTAAGATACTCACATTTATCGGTGCACTACTATTTGGACAGAATATAGACCTTCCTCACAGAAATTACTTTGAAGGAGGTTAGATGAAGGAAGAGCTGTCCTGTTTTGCTTTTTTGTTTTGCTTTTCTTTTCCTCCAACTGATCAGTAAAGTGCAGGCTGCGGTTTTACAGTATCAAGCAGATGTGTGTATCTAACTGTGATTGCCCTGTGTGTGAAAGTGCCCCAAGACTCTGTGTTTCAATGTACTGCCTTTTTTGGAGTTTACCATCATCCACAGCAAACTGTGGGATGCAGTGTCTGCTCGTTACCACTACCTTGGGTACATGACAGTCAGCCCCAACCAGACTCTGCTTCTCTTTCAAGAAGATTAAAAACAAAAAAGAAAGAAAGAAAGAACAAACATTTGTAAGGCAACACAAATGTTTCTGTGTACAGACTTGTGGTGTGTGTGGTTGTAAGTGCATCATTGTTAATGTGAAGCATTTGATCATGATGTGAATTGTTGTGAAAATCTGCATCTAGTGTTACACTCTTTCTTGTTGGCAGCAGCTGCTTGTTATGCTTGATTGGAAGCCACTTGTTACCCAATTTTAAAATGTGATGATCAGACTTTCTCTTTTCTACAGAGCGTGAGCAAAGTCTGGATCAGGATTGGCTGTCATGTCTGCCATAAAAAGGCACTAGAGAGAGACTTCAGCAAGTATTGTCTCTGACCCTAAGTCTTGCTAGCAACATTTTTATTTAGACATTACTTCCCCTGTTTTTCCCATGCAGGTCTCAGATGTGTTACGCATATTCTGAAAGCACCCAAACAGGGCACATTTCATCCAGTTCATTCAGAGAAGCTATCCATTTCCGAAAGCAAAGCTATCCCATCAGAGCCCCAGTTGAGCTGTGCAATGGGTCAGACCAGGACTATCTGGTTAAGGAAAGTGCTTAGGGTTGAAGCCAGTGGGCCTGGAGCATGTATTAATGCTTTTTGCTGAAATCAAGGCCTTCAACTTGGTGAACATTGAACTAATCATGGGAGTGGTGCAAATTGGTGCTGGACCCACTAGATTCATCTAGGAGCAGAGTGTGATGAGTACCACTTGAAAGCAAAGAAGTAGCTCACTTCATAATGAATAGACTGGCATTTTGAGATTAATTTAACTGAGTATGTTCTGTTGCTTTTTCACAGTCAGCTTTTTGCTAGGGAGAGTCACAAGAGTTTTGGCATTTCACCCCACAAATTCAGCACACAGTGATCTCTGCCTATGCTCTTGTCGTACTGTGAGGCTGCACGGGTGGATTTCATGGTTGCTTTTTAAGGGCTCGGCAAGGTATCCAGCTTTTAAGCATTACTGTGATGTAGATGTCAGAACTAGGTATTGCAGCGAGGTGCAACTGCAGAAATTGTATTTTATAGCTGTCCAAACTTAAAAGAAATAATACCTTCAGGATGACCTGAATCAGCAGTCCTACAAGCTGCTTTTGCAGGTCAAGCCCAGCTTAGAAATAAACACACAGGTTTTCTGAGAGCAACAGTACAAAAAAATTTCATTGTATTAACAAAAAATGTAATCTGAAAAGCAAGAAAGTACAGCAGACCACAAACATAAAACCAGATAGAGCTACAGCTCTTGAAACTAGTACATTTGGACTCAGAAATTTCAAGTGAGAGTATTTGCTTTTAGACCACTGGCCTGATCTGAAATCCGTGTAGCAGCAGGGCTGTACAGGGCTGCACAGGCAGTTTGGTAATTCCATCAACCTACTCAAACCCTTGGGCTACGTTTAGCTTTGACCTATAAAAGATGTGTTTATGTGTTTGCAAAGCTACGTTAAATCTGTTTGCTAGTTGTTTACCAGTTGTTTCAATCTTTGCCCCGAAAGCCGTGTTCAAAGTCTTGGCAACGTCCGAAAATGCTCACAGGAGTGTGTGAAACCATTAAATAACTTGGGAGAGATAATATGTCAATATTTGGCCAGCAGTAGAACTGTTTTCAAGATCAAAAGCTTTATACGTGCATAGTATTTATAGTATTTTCTTAAGTCCATCCTTGATCAACAAAATAATTATGCAGAGGCTTAAATTTGAAGTCAAAAGCATTCAAATGGCTGAGTGCTTCACTGAACCAGTCCTTGAGTCCCAGATAGTGAGCTAAGTACACCACTAGGAAAATCAGCGTAAAATTTTGCAGTCACTTTCGTTCACTTAGTGTGCTGTTCTGTGGGGTTTTATGACAAAGGCAGATGATTTTGATAACTGTAGGTGTGACACCCAGGCAAAACTACTAGAACCTTTTCGGCGGTAATGAGTGTTAAATACGCTGTCCAAAACTTTGTGTGGACCCGTAGATCCAAAGAGTATGTCCATTTACTCTCAGATTTTTCAAATGTAAACCACATATTTGTAATAAGACATGTGTTGTGTTTGGAGCTCAGGTTCACACAGGCAGTTGAGTTCACTGAAACCGTATTGAACACCCTGTTTCTGTTTAGGTGTGTTGGTTGGTTGGACAGGACAAGTTTCTTCTGTGAGATATTTCTTCCAGGCAGTTTGTAGGCAGAATAGCATTCTGCTAAAAATCCTTTTAATAAAAAAAAATTTTCTTAAAGTATACTGTGAGAACAGAATTGAGGTCATGGACAAAAATTCTAGCATAGCTTGCTGGAGATGTAATAGGTTAATATCATAGTGATCATTAGCTCAAAGATGCAATGGGGCTTAGGCCTAAGGATAATCCCATTTGTCATGTTTCATGGCATACCTCCCCTTCACAGTGTGTTACCATTATAAATGTTAGCTGTGCATCTGTGAGATTACTGTTTAAATCATTTTATCATACTGCAACTCATAGAAGCATTCTGTGCCTCAAAACAGTCTGTGGTATCAGGAGAGGCATCTTCCAACGTTATTTTAACATGATTGTTTTGATGATATTGTAACAGGATCAGAGCTGATGCCCAAAGCTCTTTCTACCAGAATAGTTGGAGGAATATGGTGGTTTTTCACCTTAATCATAATCTCATCCTATACTGCCAACCTGGCTGCCTTCCTTACTGTGGAGAGGATGGAATCCCCCATTGATTCAGCAGATGATTTGGCAAAGCAAACCAAGATAGAATATGGGGCTGTTAGAGATGGATCCACAATGACCTTCTTCAAGGTAAGTGTCACCAGCCAGTTCTGTACAGTCAGACTGAATCATGACCCTCCAGCAAGAAATGGTGAAACAAAATCACATATGAAAGGATTAGTGTAAAAGGCAAATATATCACTTGCCCAAATCCATGCCATTCTTTGATGGGAGGATCTTCAGGGAGTCAGAGTGTGGACCTGGGGACACTCTTCTGCGGGTTGCTTCTCAGGGTGGGATCACAGCTTCTTCCAGCCAATTGGCTAAAATCGCCTCTCAATGTCACATTTGGATTGCAATACTTTTGCAGGTAACCAACATGCAAACTTGTTTGTCCCCTTCAAAAAATGATGCGTGATCACCATACAGACTACTAATATACAGGCTACATAAACACATGAACAAATCTGTACGTAAAAGACTGTCTTCTGTGCCTAATTGCTTTGTAAATAACTACATTCTTCATTTTTTCCCCACCAGTAGTATTAATTATATCCAAAATGGGTTACTCTCCTAAAATGTCAACGTAAAAGCCAATAAGCTATAAATATAGCTTATATGCACAAAAATCCTGTGACAAATAGAATTAATTAGCAGCTTTATGGGTAGTCTCAGCAGGGTGGTTAAGCTCTGAATGAGCCAGTACCACACTTTCTGCCGCAGCATCTAAGGATGGTCTTGACAGATAGTCAGATACGCAGTGCCTTTGAAGAGACACTGTGGGGAAGCTGCACGTGGGGTGCAATGACAATTGTGCCACACACAAACTCTCTCCCCTGCTGCTCCAGCCCAAACCCTCTGCCCTGATGTAACCACAAGCCCTTGTGCTTCTGCATGAGACAAAATGTTCACATACAAAAGGAGATCTTGGCTGAAGTATTGAGGTTATCTCTCAAAATGAATAATGCTCATCAAGGATGTTTCAATCATGCAACAGATCTTGTGGAAGGATGTCCCTGCTGGAACTGTCAAAGGTGAACTGCCCTTGTAATGGCTCTCCCGTGGCTGAATAGAAATGTTTCAGTGCTGAAAGAAATGCATAAACTACAGTATTTTTCAGAGCCTTTTTACAGTCGGTTGTTGAAATGATGAGCTGATATTTCTGGGAACTACAGGCCTGTCAGTCTGACATCAGTAGTGAGGAGCTTATGGAATGGGTCAACCTGAGTGCCATCACACAGCACTTACAGGACAACCAGGTGATCAGGCCCAGACAGCACGGGTTTATAAGAGGCAGGTCCTACCTGACTAACCTGATCTTCATCTACAACAAGATGGCCCACATAATCGATGAGAGAAGGGCTGTGGACATTGTCTACCTGGACTTTACTAAAGCCTTTGACACTGTTTCCCACGGCAGAAGGCTTGGATAAGTACACACTGCACTGGATAACAACATGGCTGCGTTGCCAGACACAGAGTTGTGGTGAGTAGACCTAAATCTAGCTGGCAGCTGGTCACAAGTGGTGCTCCCTAGAGCTCAGTATTTGGGCCAGTTCTCTTTAACATTTTATGAATGGTGTGATGCACTCTCACTAAGTTTGCAGCTGTCTCCAGGCTGGGCAGTTGTGTTGATCTTGTGGGTAGGGAGGTTTAGACAGGCTCAATCAGTGGGCCAAGGTTAATTGTATGAGGTTTAACAAGGCCATGTGCTGGATCTTGCATTTGGGTCACAACAACCCCACAGTAGGCTACAGTCTTGGGATTTGTGGCTGGAAAGCTGCATGTCAGGAAGGGATCTGAGGGTATTGATTGACAGTCACCTGAACATGAGCCAGCAGTGTGCCCAGATGGCCAAGAGGGCCAATAGCATCCTGGCTTGCATCAGAAATAGTGTGGCAAGCAGAGAAGTGATCATCCACCTGCAGTAGTGAGGCTTCAGGCTGCACCTTGAATTTTATGTTCAGTTCTGCACCACTTACTACAAGAAGGACACTGAAGTGCTCTAGCATGTCCAGGAAGGGGAAATGTGGCTTGTTAAAGGTCTACAGCACAAGTCCTATGGGGAGTAGTTCAGAGAACTCTGGTTTTTTAGCCTAAAGAAAAGGAAGTGGAGGGGAGATCTTACAACTCTCTACTGCTACCTAAAAAGAGGTTGGAATGAGGCGTGGGCGGTCTCTTCTCTCTTGTGGAAAGCAAGAGGACCAGAATAAATTGTTGTAAACTGTACCAGAAATTTAGGGTGGGTGTTAGGAAGAATTTTTTTACTGAAAGGGTTATCAAACATTGGAACAGGCTGTCTAGGGTGATGTTTGAGGAGTAACCATCAGTGGAGATACATATTTAATGATACAGATGTGGTGCTGAGGGATGCCTGGAGTGAGAGGATGAGGACCAGTGGTTTCACATTAGAGAAAGGCAGATTGAAATGGGCTGTTTGGAAGAAGTTCTTTAGCAGGAGGGGGGGTTAGGGTTAGGATTAACTTCTGGAGGTTTCAACATCCCTTCTAACCCTGACTGACTCTATGACTTGGTCTAGGTGATCCTGCTGTGGCAGGGGGATTGGACTAGATGATCTTTTGAGATCCCTTCCAGTCCCTAATGATTCTGTGATTCTATGACCTGGCAGTGCTGGGCTGGAAGTTAGACCTGATGATCTTAAAGGTCTCTTCCAACCAAAGAGATTCTATGATTCTGTGACTTCCATTAAGATATGCTGGGAAACCCATCTGGAGATATTCCTGGAAATCATGTAAAGCAAGTTCCAGGCTCTTATTAGCAGTATAATGCAGGGAGTAGCTGTGACAGCTTCTGAAGATTCCATTAAACTTCCTTGATCTAAGAACTCTTCACTGCCCAATGGTGGTCACTGCCATTATTATTCCAGTCAAACTCAGCATCATAGAGGAAACCTGTCACTTCCTGTTATTCTAGAGGAGATAGGTTCTGAATTTCAACATGAAAAGTTCAAACCAACTTCTAGAGCTGGTTCCAGCTTTGCACTGGGGTTTTTTTTCCACCATTAATTCCCCCAGTTATAATTTGTAGGCTTAGATGAAGGTAAGCCTTTAAAAAAGAAAAATCATATGAACTAAACATTTATGTGGTCTACTAGCTTATTTGTGCCTGAAATACACAAACACAAGTGAAGGAACAGTGAGTTTAGTACTGAATGGAGACAGATTCTCTGGCGGAGTGAAGGTGAGGTATTGAAAGATGTATAAAAAATACGATTTATCACCCTTGTAAATCAGTGAGACACACAGTATTATATACAGCATGCTACTACTTTTTCCCAGAGCCATTCAAGATCTTCACAAGATTAAGATTTCTTTATGCCATCCAAAACAAACAAAATCCTGGAGTAGATCTCTGTACAATAAATACAATAGACATCTTTGTAAGCAACAGGAAGACTGTGAGCTCTAAGAGGTCATGACTTTGCCTCCCTTGGACTGTAAAATACTGGCCATAGTTCTTGAGCTAAGTGAGACCATGCACACAAACACCAGTGAGAGGTCTGGGAAGTAAAGGTTTCTGGGCAGCAGTTACTCCAGTAGTTTAAGAAAAAGCATCTTTGCCATAATGGTTCTAGAGAAGACACCTGAAAAACTCTGCCTCTTTTTGGAGAGCTGTGAAACCCTGATCTGGACTGGACAGTTTTCCCCACACTGCGCCATGCTGTGACAGGCTCTGGGAGCTCCTCAATGCCCAGGAGTACCCTTCGACAGCCATGCACCTGCAATGAAGAGGCTGGAGAGGCTGAGCTGGAGTGAAAGGACCTTTCACGATGGGCAATTTGTGCTCCAGAGAGAATCCTGCCATCTGGGGGTGTGCGGACAGGGAAGAGGAAAGAAGGAATCAGTACAATCAGACAAAAGAACAGTAAAAATGTCCTGCAGGAATGTAGTGCAGGGCTGGGTCACACTCAGGAAGGATCATTGTTTGAAGTGCTTCCTCTGTAATCTAATGGCCACACATACTGCTTACATTGAGAAACATGAGGAGAAACAACACTTTCTTTCAGACATATATTTAAAGCAAAACCATGATGCTCTGGGTATTCCTTGCTGTGGAGGAGAGAGAAGCAAGAGACTGTCTATCATGTAGGACATAAGATGCAAAAACCAGATGAGTCTGATTTTCAGGACTATGAAAGACATACATGGCAAAAGGATTTCTGAAGGCATCAAATGCATAAGATTTGAGCATGAAGAAAATGCTGAAGACCAGTTTCTGTTTAGTCTTGTTTATAATCTGACAGTTGTGTTTGTCCACTGATTTAGAATATCTTACACTGATATCCCTGTTGGAAGAGCATCACCAGAAAAAAAACATTGCTAAAGAGGCATTATTTTCAAGAAAGTTCCTACAGTATCTATTCCTTCTGGCCAAGTAGCAAGAATGAAAACAAAACCAGTTGTGTGTATTTGTGGGGGAAAACCAAGGAACTTCAAAGTCGGCCACCTTGTTGTACACAAATCGCAGATCTGGCGGTACCAAATGAAAACACCTAGAAAGCAGGGCCTGGACAGTTAGGAAGTGTTCCAGCAAGGGAATGGGGTTCTAGGCAGGTGAGCCAGCAGAAACTCTGGTAGCACTCACCATCTGTGTACACATCCAAGTTTGGGAAAAGTCCAGCTGAAGACAATGTGTTTCACACCCGTAAATCATGACACACACATATTTCTCCAGACTGCTGACCTGCTTTGTTTTCAACAAGTCTATAAATCTTCCATTGGTTCCTTGCCTCTCTGTGACAACAGACCTTAATCTCATGTTGCAACCTTTGCCAGCTCCTGGCTTCTGATGTGCAGGACATGTTTCCACTGAAATCAAACAGAATTTAAAGTCCAGGATCTGGTGATTTATTCTGCAAAATAAGTGAGTTGGCAAATTAAGAAGCTACAGTTTTCTTCCAAATACCTCTGAGTAAGGAATATATCATTCTAGTAAATGAATATCAGAGCCAATTTGCTGCATTAATTTATCATGAATTTTCAAAAAATATTCCCCAGAGGAACAGCAAAATCGGCTTTTACTAATAAAGAGCCACTTAACCATCCCCAGAGTTTAGTGGTATCCTGTGGTTTACTGAAAGTTCATGGAACTTAGGTGACATCCACAGGTATTGAATTTACAGCATGCAGGCTGATCACTTAAAGCACAAAGATCCATAAAATCAGCTTCTCACTGGAATTCCCCCAAGCACTTAAGCATACAATGAGCCTAAAATCAGCCATCTCGGCTATAAACCAAAGACAGGGCCCAAAGAAGTAACGATATTCTACCCCAGATTTTGGAAAATGAAAGTGTGTGGATGGCCTTCATCTCACATTTACATGAACAAGTTGGTTTGCTTGTGTGTTGTGGTTTGAAAATTGCTAGCGTTTTCAAACGTACAGCAGTTCTGCTTTCATGAAGAAGAAAAGAAAAGGAGTTGTTTTGTTTTGGAGGACTCCTCCCCCGCAGGGCACTTGTCCTGGGGGAAGGTGTTGCTGGTCCTGGACCTGCCCCGGATGTCCGTGTTGGGTGAGCCAATGAAAAAGCAGAGCGGGCGGGTTTGTTTTGAGAAAAGAAGGAAGTAGAGAAAGAGGAAGAAGCAGGAAGTATGTAGCCCGCTCGTGTGTGCTGCAGGCCCTCTTGGGCTGCAGCTTCTCAGCCGAGCGCCCCCC
>VXBP01005180.1:52099-81999 GCA_013400115.1 Rhinopomastus cyanomelas | reverse complement strand
CTGGCTCCATCCTCCTGACACCCACCCCTGACATGTTTATAGACATTAATGAGGTCACCCCTCAGTCTTCTCTTCTCCAAGCTCAAGAGACCCAGCTCTCTGAACCTCTCATCAGAAGGGAGGTGCTCCACTTTCTTCATCACCCTCATTGCTCTACTGTGGACTCCCTCCAGCAGCTCCACATCCCTCTTGAACTGAGGGGTCCACAACGGGACATACTACTCCAGATGTGGTCTCACCAGGGCAGAGTAGAGAGGGAGAAGAACCTCTCTTGCTCTGCTAACCACCCCTGTTCTGATCCACCCCAGGATGCTGTTGGCCCTCTTGGCCACAAGAGCACACTGCTGGCTCATGGTCATCCTGCTGTTCACCAGGACCCCCAGGTCCCTTTCTCCTACACTGCTCTCCAGCAGGTCAGTCCCCAACCTGCTTTTCCAAAGAGTAGTTTCCACAGTAATAAATATCATCTGGTTGTACAGCTGCACTGTGATTTAGGTGCTGAGTTTCTGTTTAGTACAGAAAACACAGCAAACCAGTATCAATGAAACCCAGACGGAATTCCAGCAGGTTCCAACGAATGGCTACCACTGCAGTGGGGCCGGGGGGATTAAATATTTCAGAGAGTCTGTGAATAACTCAGAGTAACACTACAGAAAATGAACTGCTAATTGTTTATTGTACTGAACACGTTCAGTAGCAAAAGAGGAGGAGAAACTTTCTTGTTGCAGAAATTTAAACTGCTGCAGGAAATTCCTTCTGCAATTCTACCTGAAAAGCATAACATTAATTATATTTTCTATTTCTCCTGGGATAGTTCAGGGTAGAGACTCAGTAGGAAGTTACGTCAAGTGGGAATTTTATCGCTCATGTGACTGTTTCCTTGGGTACCCTTGAATTCAGACGTTCCTGGCTCTCTGTTTCTTGCTTACCTTGCTTACCAGCGTAGGCAAAAAGATGAGCTCAGGCTTAGGTGCGCTTCTCCCACAACTCCAGTTCAGAACAGACTAAGCAAATACAACATTTGTACTGCCAGGGCACTGGGAAAGGGCTTGTGTTTCGATGAAAGGCAAGTCTACAAGTTATGGCCTAGGGAACGTTTAAAAGGTGCTGGCACCTTTGAGCTAACATCCATGTGCACCCTCAAACCACTGCCTGCAGACTGTGCTGCCAGTCAGCGAGACCTGGACAGGCTGGAGAGCTGGGCAGGGAGAAATTTAATGATATATATTTATATTTATCATTAAATATATATATTTATATATATATATGTCATAGAATCACTACGGATTGGAAGGGACCTCAAAAGATCATCTAGTCCAATCCCCCTGACACNCTTAGATAGGATGATGCTCTTAGCACCATATCACCACAGGATATAATGTAAATAAACATAAAATCCTTATGATACTGGTCAAGAAGATATTAGTGATTCTGTGCCCAACTTGAGAGTGGCACATGACCAAATGCTGACCTTCTAGAATGCATCACCTTTCCTAAGACGTTTCACGTTTAATTTCTAGGCTAAGACAACCGTTTCAAAAACGCTGAGTGAACATTCCTGCCACGCTGTGCACCATTTGAAATGCGATTTGTGTTCTTTAACCAGCCAAACAGATTTCAAAATTTCTTGAAGAGCATCAGCTACTGTAATAAATGAATCGTCAAAACCAACAACCAATCCGAACACATAGAACACAACCGGTTTCCACCGTGGCCGTGAGGTTTTTCAAGAAGCAGATCCCAAGTCAGAATTTCTGACAAAGCGTCTCCGGTCTGCATCTTGGAACCGACAGTCTGTGAGTGTAGGCAACCCCTCGGCATTCACACGCGCTATCAAAGAAACAACTGAGCATAATGTGGATTTTTCTTACGCTGACTGAAAACTCCTGCACCAGGAGAACCACGTCCATTGGGAAAACAGTACAACTTGGAACGAGGCCAGATGAGACAGATGGCGGAGAAAAGGGGATCGGTGAAACGCTCAGTCTTGGAAAGTTTCTGTAGCGACGCAGCCTTTTAAAAGACAAAGAAATTGGCTAGTTTCTTCAGCTCCTGGTTTTGCTAGAAACAGAGAAACCAAACGCATTTCACTAAATTAATCCATACAAATGTAATCACCCGTGTTTTTAGGAAGGAAAAGGCCAGAAAGATTCAGCGAAGCGAGGTATCAAAATGTGTGCATCCTCTTCACATACAGTCCAAGCTATTTTCATGGGTTTCCCAAAGGAGCGCACCCTGTATATAAAGAGCCCCGAACAACACACCGAGGAGCCATGCCTCTTAGCTTCCTTTATTTTTAAGGTAAGTTTTGAAACTAGGGTGAGCTGCTTCCTATTATTGTTGTGATCTGTGTGACCTTCTATAACTTTCAACATTTTAACCATGACAAAAACATGACAGTTTCATTTCAGGTGTGATCAATAGGCTGTGCACTTCTAGTCACTGTTCTTCATGTCTTCATCCTGGAATGGATTGCCCAGGGAGGTGGTGATGTCACCATCCCTGCAGGTGTTTAAGGAACGAGTGGACACAGCGCTTAGGGATATGATCTAGAGGTTAGACGCTAGGAGAAAAGGTTGGACTCGATGACCCTGGAGGTCCTTTCCAGCCATGATGATTCTATGTGACACAGTGATGCTCACAACGTTCTGAGATAAAGACATGGTCTGGTTTTTGTTTCATACACCAACTGTACGGGTACCAACTGAAACCCCAAAGTAAAGATTTAACCAGATCTATCAAAAAATGATTTGAGCAGATCAGTTTCTGGTGCCAACAACACACACAATTTTGATGTTGCTCTGTCATCCAGCCACTTTAACCCGCGTGACTCCAGGAGACCAATAAAATTGAGACTAAAGCTCTGACTCACACAACTGCAGCCCCAGTGCTCAGGAAAATAGTTGGCAGTTAATAATACAACAAGCGTCTGTTACGACATCGCAGGAAATCCTGGCAAAGTGCAGTGAAGCCAGTTATCTCTTGTAGACCCTCCGGACTCTTCAGAGCAAGTATTTTGGGTAGCCAGACTATCAGGGCTTCTGCAAACAGTTTTATATGAAACCCGAGTCATGCCTACGTACGTACGTATTCTCTGTGTTGCCTCTTATCCAGCTCAAACACGTGGGAAAGAAGGATCCCGCTGTGGCAGTCGTCATGATACACAATTAATGACCTTTGTGCTGCCACAAATAAAGTGTTAAAGTAGCACTTCAATTTTAGCAACTTATTTTGCATTTGCCCAAGTTATTTTGTAATAGGTCACTGCTTTTGGTCTTAGAAATCAATCTCTACTATTTTTTCTTAACATTTTAGATAGCAAATGCGACTACTTGTGTTAGTTTAGTTTCTTTGGAGTACAGAGCCATAGCTTCAATGGAATGTATCTTGGCTAGTAGTAATGAAAATAAGTATCATTCATTATTTACATGCATTTTCTATTAAATTCTTTTATAAATTCTCAGATGTTGGTTCTTTTGTCCACTTACACTGGGAAAAAACCCATTTATTCATAGCAAGGCACAAAGATTCACAAATGCCAAGACTCAGCACAAACCTGAACATTTTACATACTTCTGCCGGAAAGTAAACTAAAACAAGGAGGACATACCCATGTAGAGAAGCCCAGTGACCAGTGTTTTGGTTATGAGGGAATTGTATTTCTGGCAACACCTTGTTCCTTCAGATTTTAAGATCTATCTTTAAACAAAACCCTCTCGTAATGAACATTTTCTGAACTACCACGAAGCCTCAGAACATTCACCTTCATGTGAGGTTGGCACGTACTTTCAGAAGTTGGTTTAATCTTTCCTGTCTGAAATTCTTCTAAGGTACACCTAACCCTGACTCACTCAGCCTCAAAAATCAGCAACACTCTCATCCTGACGCCCTGCTCTTTCTTTGATTAATGCCTTGGCTTATTTTTAATATCTGCGTACTTTGCAGCAGCCATTTGGAAAAATCCGTGGACAGTGCCCTCCAGCATGCCAGCTCTACATCAGGTATTCCTCTTCCTTTGTACTCCCCTACTGCCCCTGGAGTCTCTAATCTTCATCCTACCCTGCAACCCCCTTGGGTCTGCTCTTGGTTTGTCTTCCCCACTCCCAAACGTTACCTCTTTTGACTCCAACCACCAGCACCTCAGCACACACGCCAGCACAAACAACCTCAGTTCCCCAACAGCTTCGTCTGTCTGTACATACATTCTCGTCCGTGCACTGACAGCTCCCTCCGGGTCACTTGCCGACGGTCAGTGTTGCAGAAATAGAGCTGTTACTCTCCTCTGTCTCTCCTTCTCCATCTCCAGCCTTGCACAACGCCTCCTGTCACAGCTACGGTGGACAATGCTGCCGTCCTGCCTGATGCTCAAACACATAACCCAGACATCACATCTTTACCTTCCACTTCTCTATAAGTCTCTCCTGATAGCTCTGTATAACCTACAGAGCCTTGATGCTCAGTTTCCCCACCAATCCATATAGCTAGAAGTCTTCTCCAAGCTCATATCATCTGATAACTTGGTTATTCCAGTCTTGTTTCTTCCAATCCTGCCAAATGCCACCTTGTTAGATTTTCAAATGAGAAGAGACACACTTTATCCTGCACTCACTGCCCTTCACACTGGGGTGGTGCTTTTCAGAAATCCCTGTTATCTCTTCAAACTCTCTTTCACCCCTTGCACCAAGCTCAGAAAGCTGCTGTGCTATGCTCCCAGACCCACACTGCCACCGAGTCCTTCTTCTTTCCCGTCTCCAAGTCTGTGTGCTGTCACCTCTCATTTTGCACCTACACTACCAGGTCTTTGGGCCAGGGACAGCCACTTCTGATTTTGCAGTGCCACCCAGAGAAAAGCCCAATTTACAGCCAGGACTTTGGAGAACAAAGACCAGTACTGTAAACCAGAGCAAAGCGTTACTGTGGTGAGAACAGCTGTCTCTGTCAGCACAGCTTTTCTTGCTGCACGAGGGAGAGAAACTCCCACAGACCTCTCTTCCTACTTGCAGCCTCTTTGAACAACATGGTGTCTGCTTGACCTGCAGAGAGTGTTTCCAAGGGACACCTCCGTGTCTCATAATTTTGAGCTGGTCTAGCAGTCAACCAGCCCTCTTTCCCTCATCATGAAAAGAATGAGGTAAAGCTTTAAGAGGTGCAGCAAACAAAAACAGTGTCAAAACAAGGAGGGGACAGATATAGAATGTATTGTATTTAAAGCAAACCCTAAATTTGACAAAGGTCTGCTGTTATAAAGGAAAATAGGTCTAGTCATCACAGGATGGGGCAGAGATCTACTTCCAGTCCCACCACTGAGTTTTTCAGCCATTCCCAACCACCTGCTGGCAGTCCACACTCCTTCTCTGGCTTGCTTTCCAGTACAACTAACATGTTCCAGCTGTTCTGTGGCCCCGGGCCTTAACCCTTGCTTCCCCTTACTAAGTACGTACTGTCTTCCTCCTTTGGGAATTCTGGAGAGGTGAATAAGGCAAAAATGTCTATTCTGGACCTCTGAATATTTCACAACTACTTGTTATTGTAGCTCTAGCAGGACTATCAAAGTGAATTATAAGCAGGCTTTATAGCATTCCCTTTCAAATGTACACCTTGGGAAGCACAATACGTCCTCGACACACAGGTTTGGTGTATGTGTATACACTTTACACACACACATACGGATATATGGATACACCCTTCCTTTTTCTAATTGTACAGGAAGGCTGCTACCCTGGTTTCTTTATGCAAAGAAAAAAAGTTCTTATTTTGATTTCAATAAACTAAACAAAAAAGTTTTATGACAAGTTCATGTGTGTCTTCTTGCCATCCCCTCTGTTCCCAGACACCGTGGTTTATACGGACAATCAGGTACAACACGCACAATGAGCACTTACTCTTCAGCTCTGTCCATGGTTCCCATCTCTTCGGGGAAGGGCTAAGTAAGTTCTTGCTGCCTTTAATTCTTCAAGAACATTGCGTTACTTTACATTTTCACATCCTCAGGCACCTGATGTTGGTCAGTCATTGTAGCTGTTTCAGTTGGAAGATACATCTAGTAGTATCTGTCAATAACTCAAAACAAAGGGAAAAAGGTTCTAAAACGTGAATCTAGGACGTGGTCGGGAGAGACTACTTCCACTTGTGCAAGAAACCTTTCAGCAGTAAGAAGTGTGCAAAGGATGCACAGAGGCCAACATAATGCTGTAGCATATGTTTAAACCCCACTTCACCTTCCACTCGGTGCTGAAAGAAAAGTATCAGAGAGTGATAACATTGACTTGCACCTTATTGGAGGTATTTACATGGGGATTGGACTAGATGATCTTTCAAGGTCCCTTCCAATCCATAATGATTCTATGACTCTATGACAAGCCATCTGTCAAAAGGAAAGAAGCTGATTCAGTGTCATCTACAAAATCTTAGTCTGAGGAACAGGCTCAGTCATTAAATCCTGCTCTGGCAGGGGGATTGGACTAGATGATCTTTCGAGGTCCCTTCCAATCTCTGATGTTCTGTGATTCTGTAAAACAAGGTTTGGTGATCATCAGACTTATTGACAGGAGGCTAACACACACCTGGTCCTACATCTGAACTTCCATGTAGTAGAGCGTTGTTACTAAAAAAGGAAAAAGAATTGGAATAACATGTTTCACTGTTAGGAAAACAGAGCAACAAATAACATTCAGTCCAATTTTCATATTTTTTACTTGTATATAATAAAATGTACCTACATTCTCAGTCTTTAAAAACAGCTGTTGAATTGTATATTATTTTTAAGGGCATCAGGAACTCTACAGAATGGAAAGCAGTTAGAGCACTGAATGTTGACAGGAAGTACTTCAACAGATGTAACAAAACACGGGTAACACGGACTACCCTAAGGCAATGTGGGAAATGGTTCAGGGATACTCTGACATTTTGAACTCTGACAGAAGCTATGAGTAAACATGGAAAATCCTGTGCAAACCATAAAAACAATTCTGTGGGTGAATTCTCATCTTCTTTACTGAGCCAAAATCCAGAGGCTTTTCCTTGTCCCTAGGAAAAACGATCTATGAGATACGGAACCTAATTTCACAGAATCAAGTAAAAACTGTTCCTTGATTCCTTTTGCCTTTTGCAATTTGGGGTTATTAGAAGTTGCCTCCTAAGCTCTCTACATGCAGAGTCCATTTGAAACTTTTCAGTATGATATGAGAACCTTGTGAAAGAAGAGACCCAGTATTGTCTACCAGCCTGGGCTACAACTGACGTTTGAGACAGCTAAGATGGCACTCACATAGCTTGTGGTATGTGCTTCATGTGGAGGTGCTACAATCGCCTCTGAAAAGTGGGAACATGAGAAGAATTACTGATTTAAGAGGTCTCGTTACAAATTTTTTTTTCTGTTTGACTCTGTAGGGAGATTTGTGGGAAAACTGGAAACATTTCCTACTCAGACTTCTTTTTTATGGAAGTTGGTATGCTAGTAACACAGCCTTCAAACACCACGCTCTGGAAATGGCTGCAGGAAGTCCAAGGGACAGGGACACAGGACAAGGAGCCTAAATTGTCTATCTCCTCTTTACTGCTTTGAGTAACTGGTGCCCTGACTATAAGCCAGACTTATGCTGACAATTACATTCTTCTAACATACAACGATTAAGTTGAGCAGAGATGCTTTAGCATGCTTTTGCAAAGCAACGCATCA
The DNA here is from genome assembly GCA_013400115.1 of Rhinopomastus cyanomelas. Classification (NCBI taxonomy): domain Eukaryota; kingdom Metazoa; phylum Chordata; class Aves; order Bucerotiformes; family Rhinopomastidae; genus Rhinopomastus; species Rhinopomastus cyanomelas. The sequence continues at coordinate 74,321 of VXBP01005180.1, read as the reverse complement.
ACTTCCAAAGGCAAAAGCTGACCAGTCCTTAAAAGCACAGTGGTTCTTCTCACAAGCTGCTAAGGTTGTTTAGAAGTATTAAAAGGCTTAATCTCTGGGCTAAGTGGTGCTTTTCAGATGATATTTTCCAATTTTTATCATACTCAGATGGCCTCAAATGGTGATTCGGGCAGCTGGAACCTGGGGGCATATTTGCTTCATTACATACATTATTTTGTCAGCTGGAGCTGATTTTTTATTAATATACAGATGGACACAGAAATCCTTCAAAGACCTTACAAACATATTTTGTTTTAAATGTAAATACCACCCTGTTATCATTAATAGCCACCCTAGCTTGTTTCTGTTAGCATTCTACGCCTTATATGCCAATAATCTCAGGGTCTTATTTTACCTTATATAAACTTTCATTAAGCCTGAGGAGGGCTCTTTTTGTCTTTCCTGACTGATTCAGGTTTAATTGGCCTCCGAGGATAGTAAGCTGCTTGAGGGTTCTTTCAGAATCTGTGTTCCTCTGCTTCTTTGCCAAATTTTTTTATTTCATCTAGCAATTTGTTTCTGTCAGCTTCTTTCCCCATTTTCCCTGCCAGAGACAACGCTGCTGCATGTTCTTCCTCTCGTGTTTCCCCACCACCAGTGTCCTCAGAAGAAACACTGGTTATCAGGTAGCTACAACTTTTCTTCCAAAGTTTATTCTGAAGACTTTTGCTATTCCTCCCTGACCGTGCCATTTACTCTCTTTCCAATAAGGCAAAACTGAGCAAGGCATTCAGAACATGATTGAACCTAAGGACAGACACAGCGTGGAAAAAAAACTAAGAAAATCCAAACTCCTTCTTATATAAGGAATTCAAATTATACAGAAAAGTACTAAACTTTCAACTTTCTTTCTCTTCCTTAATAAAAATACAGAATTTGTGGAGCTCTTTTTCCTTCTTTCTGTCAAGGAAGAAGAACATTCTTTTAAAATTAATTAAGAATTTTAGTATCATTGTGCATCTCCTTGATTTTTCGTTCTCTTCTGCGTGGGTACAGAAGCCTCCATTTCAGCAACATGCTTTTTCCACAAACAGCACCGCATCTGTTTTTTGCTTCCCATACCTGTAACTCTGCTCTCACGGTCTCAAATCTAGCCCCATTCAGCGACAGCAATTAGCAGATTTCTAAGCTGGTAGCTCACAGTTTGCTCTTTCAGGCTGCCTTTGTAGACAGTTCTTCTCTGTTCCTCTGTGCAGCTCTATTTACTTGACAAATTTCCAACCACAAAATTCATAGCAGTCAAAGCCACCTCTCTTTCCATAGATGTTCACAACAAATTAATGGTGAATTCCTATGGCTGAGTTCTTGGAGAGCCAAGGTAAGATGGATTAGACCTTCACCCAAGGATTCTGATCTCTCACAAGTGACGCTTGGGTTTTCAGTAGTGTAAGCTGCAAATTCTGAACCCACTACATTCTCAACTGTGCTTTTACGTTCATGTCCTACTCTGATGAGCAAGAGCCTTCCATTTTTGCAGAAGATGCAGTTATTCCAAAATCTGTTAAAGTTCCGGACAGCAACAGCATCAACTGTATCGAGAGTAACCAAGTAATTTACTCTGCAACATTATTTTACACCTGAGACCTAAAAACTTGCATGAACAGTTTTAAAAATACTTGGTATTTTCTACAACAGGAAAGAGGACAGAGAAAATATACCAGAGGGATAAAAAAACCAGGAGAGAAATCATAGGAAGGGGCAGAGAAATAAAATGTTAAGAGACAGATGATGACAGAAGGAGTCTGACCCATATGTGGCAGATGTTTGCCATTAAAGCATCTGTCTCAGATGCAAGTTCCTTGGGGAAAGGCTCCATGCACACAGCTTGCTTTATGTGCACCGGTGTGGGATGACTGCACGGCAGTACAGTAGTCCAGGGTGTGCTCAGCCTATCACCTAAGGCTTGGAAAAAAGGAGACTGAGGGGTGACCCCATTCATATTGATAAATGTGGAAAGAGCACGTGCCAGGAGGACAGAGCCAGGCCCCGCTCAGTGGGTGTCAGCTGGAACATAGGAGGTTCCATATAAATATGAGAAGGAACCTCTTCACAGTCAGGATGACAGAGCCCTGGAACAGGCTGCCCAGGGCGGATGTGGAGTCTCCTTCTCTGGAGACATTTAAAACCCACCTGGATGTGTTCCTGTGTGACTTGGTCTAGGTGATCCTGCTGTGTCAGGGGGATTGGACTAGATGATCTTTCGAGGTCCCTTCCAATCCCTGATGTTCTGTGATTCTGTGATTCACACCTTGAATGAAATTCTACATCCACTGAACATCAATGTTTCCTCACAATCTTTGAGACAAAGTGAAATAACTGGATTGATATTTGAGACTGCCATTAGAATGCTTCCTGTAGTCTTCCTTGAAATGAAAGGAATGGAGCAGAAGAGCATTGAAGTCCCTTTCACCACCTTTGTTTTCCTTAGAACATGCAAGTTTTTTATGCTCCAAGAAACAGAGTTTAAGATAACAAGCAATAACATTTATTTGCCTTAGTAAGTTCACATATACAGAGGACATATATATCAAAGAATAGAAGAATTCTTTTATAAAGAGTGAAGCTCCACATTACCCAACCAGCACCAACTACTGTACCTGTATCTCAGGTAAGTTTTGGGGTTGCAGGCCCACGTTTCCCTTGTCTGCTCTGCCGAAATCTCCTGTGTACACCGGGGCAGACTGCAAATTGTGCTGACAAACAGAATAGAAACAAGAGTCAAAAGCTGTTGGCTTCTTTGGGCTTTTCTCCTTATTGCTCCTTAAAGCGCTTCGCAGACTGAGCACAGGTTTAAGTGCGCTCAAAGGGAAATGTAACGTTAGGTTCCAAGAGTCACAAACACGTACTGAGCAGCACAGAAGACAAACAAGGCACATCGTGCACGCACACGCCATTCAGACTGTCTTTAAGCACTCTGGTTGCAAACTGCTCATATTTGACAGCTTGAATGGGTTGGGGGTGCTGGCATGGTGTTTTGGTTGGGTTTTTCTGGCCTTTATGGCCAGGAGGGCCAGCTGGATCCTGGTACACACTGAAGAAGAGTGGTCAGCAGTTCAAGGATGGTTCTCCTCCCCTTACACTCCGCCCTAGTGAGGCTGCATCTGGAACACCGTGTCCAGTTCTGGGCGCCCTGGTTCAAGAGGCAGGGAACTACTGCAGAGAATCCAGTCGAAGACTATGAAGATGATGAAGGGGCTGGAACATCTCTATTATAAGCAAGGCTGAAAGATCTGGGTCTGTTTAGCCCAGACTGAGAGAGGATCATATCAATGGTTACTAATATTTAAAGGATGGGTGTCAAGAGGGTGGGGCCAGACTCCTTTCAGTGGTGCCCAGTGACAGGACAAGGGGCAGCAGGCACAAATTTGAACACAGAAAGTTCCATCTGACCATAAAGAAAAACTACTTTACTTTGCAGGTGACACAACACTGCTACGCTTATAAGCTTAGTAGAATATTTAAGTCTGAGTGTTTTCTGCAGAAAAAATTTGAAGTATGGGTTTAAGAAGTTGAAAAGTGTCTGCACACCCCGCTCCTCCCCTCTTGGTGACTTACACCTTCTTCTTTGCTTTTCTCTGTCTTGGTGTCTGTTCAGAGATGCGTCACTGCTCCTGACAGAAAATGTTACTGCTTTTGAAAACGTTATGGCTTCTCAAGTTAAAGAAAATTCAAGGCGAGCAGGAAGAGTCACCTGGACCTAGAGAGACTGAGAATTCTGAGTGTTGAAGATTTATGAGGATCAAGACCAAAGTCAGACAACTGTCGTGATGTCAGAGAGAAGTAGGAACCGTGTATAATAGACGCTCCAGAAATTTTTATCTCAGTTAACTGTAGGAGCAGTGTGACAACACTCCAGTGTCTGTGTCTATATATCTTACACGTTGTTTCTTCTGATGTGTAGTGGGAGAAAAGAATTAAAATGTCTAGGTGCCTTTCTTCTCCAAATAGAGTAAGTTGTTTCATTGCCTGCAGCTTTGTGAGTGGTTTTGCTAAACCCTCCCTTTGTGTCTGATGCTTTAGCTACAAGTTCTTGGCTGAAATATAGCCAAGGTCTCTAACCCATAACATTAGTGGCAACCCCGGTGGAGTATGTGGGAATCCAGATAAGGACCCACACTACTACTGCACTATGACAGGACAAACACTCAACCAGGGTGTCCAGAGAGGCTGTGGAGTTTTCTCTGAAGGATACTAGAAATCTGCTATAGGTGAAAGTGATCTAGCAGATGGGTTAGGCTAGACGATCTCCAAGAGGTCATTTCCAAGGCAGCCTAACATTCTGCTTTGATGTATGGCATAAGAACAATCCTGCACATATTTTAAAACCTACACGGTGACCGAACAGGAGATATTCACAAAGAGGTCTTTTACCCTAACGTTCACAGATGTCGAGGTCCCTCGCAGTGGCATCAGACTCTTTGTCCCCTTCTTACATGTTCAGCATTCAAAAGCATGGTCTGCAGTTTGGTTTTGCACAGTCTTTCTCCTAAGAAGGACAAAGTTTTAAACATTTGTACCCAAGCTTTCTGCCTCCCACAAATAAACAGACAGGAAACATCTGTTGCTCTTGCTTGAAGGGGTGAGTGAATCGAAGTGGCTTCTAAGAAATTTGGAGAGCTACAGAAGAGGCATGTGTTAAAGAAATGAAAATGAAAGCAGCAAGAGGATTAGTGCTGGGAGAGGACAGTTTGTGTCCTTTCTTCTGCTACTGAAGTTGGAGCTGATCCATGATTGCTTTGTATCCTCATTTACTATTATGTGGTATCACACACATACAGAGAGGGGAAGCTTAAAATACGCCAGATACTCCAGTCCTTCCAGATTTGGAATATTTCTTATTCAGGGGAATATTTCCTCCTCGGAGGACTGTTAAGATTTCCAAGAAAGATTGAAATCACGCTTCTTGCTCCAAATCTCAGATGAGCAAACTCTTAATTTGACCTATAAAAATGCTAATTAGCACAAGTGAAAAAGGTACTGTTTTTATTCTTCAGGTAAATACTGATGACGGGGTCATTTTCTAGAAATGAAACATAAGAGAAGTCCCCAAATGATATTAAATACTGCTGTAATTTTAAAAGGTGTGCTATTTAGAGAAAAGACTTGAATAATTCCTTTGGAAGGGTTTTGGGCTGCTAAATAATTATGTATTTAGGACACAGAAGGTGTAAAAAAGTGTGTGAAAAAACCCCCTACAAACACACACAAAAAAACTGCAAGCAAATCCCATTATCTCAGACGATAGCCTGGACACAAACCACCCCAGATGGAATTACGGGTTTAAACCGAGAACACAAGGCACAAAGCCGCGACCACCCTCCTCAGCGGCACGGCAGCATACCAACCAAACCACTTCAACGCTCACCAAAGGCTGCTTGAAATACGAAGGCCGGCACCGTATGCTCACCCCATTGACCCACATTCCCACCACACGGGCAATCTTTCCCTCCTCAGACCCACATGCTGCTTGTGCTGCCCAGTAACGGTCAAGGGCTGCGGAGAGCTTGGCGGCCATAGCGCCTGCCCTACCGCTAGGCCATAGATGCCCTGCTGCAAGCAGGACCTAGGCCAGCCCTATGGACTGGTGTCCAAAAGAAGTCATGTTACTCAAATAACCCTCTGTTGGAGTGTGTGTGTGTCCACGAAGGTGGATCAGTGATGCTGTCAGGCTGTGGAGGCCTTTGGGTCGTGACAGGAGCGTACAGGTGGGGTCCAGGCCTACACCTCTGCCACAGGCTGGCTGTGGCCTTCTTAAGTGGTCAGAGAGTCACCAGCTCTAACCATGGCAGGCAAACAGAGCTTATCACAGAATCACACCTGCATGGCTATGTCACTGAGAAATAACCTTTTCCCTCAGACAATAAATAAAGTCATCACGTAAAGGAGCTGTGTCTTGCCAAGGACCAAGCCCCTCTCCCATTCTTAGTTCCCAGTCTAGCTCTTTAACCTTGGTATCCCTGCAAGCCACAGGACAGCACCCTGCCAAAACACAGCTCAAGCTGCGGCACACAGTCCAGTTTTAGCACACATCTCTTTTTTTCTCCACTGCAAATCACCTGCATAGTTCACATTGCCTGATAGAATCTTTCTTAGTCCTCAAGTAACAACGCATAGGTATGGCCAACCTTAGTCCAGCACATGCTCCCTTGCTGGGTTTATGGTTATCTGGTGACCTGGTCCTGCTGGGAGTCTGCTATACACCACCCAATCAGTTTGAAGAGACTGACGAATTACTCTATAGACAACTGGCAGAAGCTGCAAAATCGCAGCACCTTGTTCTTGTGGGTGACCTCAACTTGCCAGACATCTGCTGGAAATACAACACAGCAGAGAGGAAACAGTCCAGGAGGTTCCTGGAGTGTGTGGAAGATAACTTCCTGACTCGGCTGGTAAGTGAGCCCACCAGGGGAGGTGCCCTGCTGGACTTGTTGCTTACAAACAAGGAGGGACTGGTGGGTGGTCAGAGGCTGCCTTGGACTCAGTGACCATGAAATGATAGAATTCTCAATTCTGGGCCGAGTAAGGAGGGGAGGCAGTAAGACCATTACTATGGACTTCCGAAGGGCAGACTTCAACCTATTTAGAACACTGGTTAATCAAGTCCCTTGGAGCACAGTCCTAGAGGGAAAAGGGGTCCAGGAAGGCAGGACTTTTTTCAAAAATGAACTCTTGAAGGCTCAGGAGCAGGCTGTCCCCATGAGTCGTAAGACAAATCGGCGAGGTAAACGACCAGCCTGGCTGAACAAGGAGCTTCTGCTGGAGCTCAGGAGAAAGAAGAGAGCCTACCAGAAGACAGCAACTCAGAAACAGGCAAAGAATGTAACCAGAAATAGCAGGAGCTCAGGGAAGGGGAAGGGCTTAGTGTACGGTCCCACAGCAGGCCACAGCCAACACCACAAGGCATGTCTTCTTCCCTTTTTGAGCAGCTCTTGTTTTCACCCTTAAACCTTCAGGAGCACCTTATGTAGAAACAGAAGCAGACTCTAGTGCCAGGGAAAATAAAAGTTCACAGAATACAAAAAGTATCCAAAACCCACAATGAGCAAAAGATTTTATTCATTATTATTCAACCATCTTTCTCTGTGACTGATAATGACTCGGGCAGTGCCCTAGACTGAGAGGACATAAATCAATTTAACCAGTAAATGTAAGTTAATCCCACCAGAAACATCACCGTGATGTCTCCACCACACCCACACAGAATCCCAGTTATTTTTCCTGCAAACTTGTACTGTGGTGTCATTGCCACAGCAGCAATGACTGCTTGCAACACGACAGAGTAGACTGTTACTCTCCTAAGTGTTTGTATGTCAAACCAAAACTCAACCTGATGGAAAAAGTAATTCCAGTTTGGAAGCCATTTGTGATAAATTAGTCATTTGTGGGTTTTGTGCACAAATTATAAATAAAATTCTGTAACTGGCACAGGGAGTAAGTTCCATAGAAACATAAAGGAGAACTTGAGAATGTGGATGGGTGACCCCGCATACATTACCGTCAGAGATTCCTTTGAACAATATAACATTTCAGCAGTATTTTCGTCCATGCCTGGAACTCAGCTCAACCATCTCTCTGATGATTCTTTTCTTGTCAAGAGCCAAGAGGTTCTTACTTGAAAGACCTTTCTGAGAAAGGCGTGTTGGGTTATACAATGCCACGTCTCAACTAATCATTACCTCTTGAAAATTACCTGCTACAGTGACCTAGCAGCCTATCATCCTTGTAAAGCTACCTTTCTTCAAGTCATTTTGGGAAAAATGCAAATACATTTTAAGATAGCACAAGATTTACTTCTCTACAGATCTGTATGCATGCCACTAGCGTGCCCAAGATTTGAACTTTCAGAAGGAACAGGACAGCTGTGCACAAACAGTAAATAGTTCCAAGTCTTTCCTGGGAACATCTTTCTGGTGGTGTCCATCTCATGTCAAGTTCAAAATCTGTGCCATTTGGCTTCTTGACTAAAGAGAAAGCATAGCAGGGGAAGGAAGGAGAAATTGCAGAGCATTCTTTTGCTGACTCAGCAATGATAGGGCTTGAAAACTTGCACTAACTTGTCCAGACAGTGTCAAGATGTGAGAGTTCTGGAGTTACACAGACACTCTCTGGTTTAAGCCAGAAATTGTGGGGTTTTTTCTCTCTACTTGAAGATTAAAGAAGGAAATCTATGTAGAATCCCCTGTATGTTTCCTTTTGATAAGATTTTTCAAAAAACAAGAATGCAGAACAACCTGATGCAAACCAACAGTAACCCACTGGTGTGGAAAATGTCTAGCAGAAGCACCGAGGTTAGCAGTGGGTCTTTCTCTGCTGGGTGATCAGAGAGCTGTGTATTACTACTGTGCAGATTTTATGTTTTCCTTACTTTCAAAACACATGAGCACTAAACCTTCTTCATATGGGCAGTTAAGACCCCAATGCCCATGAAACTCTCAGATGCTAATACGTATCGTGTAGCTAGCTATGACTGTCAGACAATGGAGACTTACCATAGGCAGGTTTTCAGTGGTAGAAAAATTTCTGGCTTCTGGGTTAAGAATCTTCAAGTACCATATTGCTTCTGCACACACACATACACAGAAAAAAAACCTGTAAGTCTTGTTTACAACACAGCATACTTATTTCTCAAGTACAAAGGCTGCGACGCTGTGCTAACAATGCACGCAGCACAGTTCTAGGCAAAGACACAACTCGAATCTTTGGACAAAACCCCAAAATCACACTTAGAACTTTTTACTCTTACCTCTTTTGCTTGTTTTGTTGTTGCCCGTGGCCTCTTGGACATTGCAGGAATGGGGGAAGACTGACACATCTGGATAGAAGAGATGAAAGGCGCCCACAGACCAGTTTTACTGGAAGAGGTGTGGTCACAGGTTCTTGCGATAGCTAAACGATTCCGTTTGGAGCAATACCTGAGACCGCATAAAGCGCCTACACATAGGACTGAGATTCTAGTAGGTGTCCTAGAGATATAAATTATAGGAAAAGATGTACCTGAATGCAGTGAAATAGAAATGAATGGCAGTTCCAAAGAATCAAATGGAGGAGAGTCTTTTCACAGAAAACACCATCCGTCAGGTAAGATCCGAGTCGGCCACATCAGCTTTTTCTGCCCTGTTCTACGGTGCACGCTCCACAATCCAGGTCTAATGGTGGTGGTAATAAGCTGGAGGAAACACAGCCACCTGCTCCTTAAGAACTAAGAGCCACTTACCAGGTGACTATTAGCTACATTACCTCATTCACTGACACCCAGAACAACCTCCTAGAGAACACAGCAGTCAGTCCTCCTGAAGCCATTGGGAAGGCTTATCAAACCAAACAATGCCTGGTATGTCTTGCTCAGACATGCTGAAAGAGCAGCAGTGGAGTCCCTTCCAAAGGGAAAATCTAAATCTTCCAATCAGAAGTCCTGCTCCTGACAAGTCATTTAGGGATTATATCCTTCCCCTTGGCCATACTGCTCCCTCACATGGCAATGGTTAAAACCTCTTGTTCTCAGCAACAACCGTTACACTCTAACTTCCAAGATCAAACCATTAGTTCACTCAGCAATGGGCCCAAGAATTCTCTCAAGATTATAGCAAGTGTATGTGTACAGACTTTGCACTTGCTGGTCTTTCTTACTCCACCTAAAACACCTCCTCTAGTCACAGTTCCCTACAAATCAAGCCTGTACTGTGGATTCTAAGCATCAGGGAGACTTACTGTGTTTTTTTTAATATGCTGTTGGATAGGGCTTATGTTTCAAGCGTGCCCTGCTTAGCATAAAGCCAAAAGAAGCACCACTGCACCAACAGAGTACGCAGCACATGCATGTCTGTGCACATACAGGCCCTCTGAGACTGAGGAGGGAGCGCGTTACTATGTCCTTGCCACCATTTCTACTTTCCACCATCTAGCACAAAAGAAAACATCTCAGACCATCAAGACACATTATGACATCACACCTTTTTGGTTAACAAGAAGTACAGTAAACTCAAGTCAAAAGAAAAAAAAAATAGTGTTTTATTAACTACCACACTGTTATAATACACTTTAAACGTACAATAAGGTAGCCTTTAAATTTGAGGTGGTTTGAAGAATAACAAATGAACAGATTTCCAAATGTTTGTAAATAGGTGAACTGCAGTAATTGTTGTCGTACATTTTTTGAAAATGGTATAGCACTTACAGACTGGCTATATAATTCCATTTTGTACATTTCTCTATAATTGAAAATATAAACAGTAATTAAAAAATAAAAAGAAAATTCAGCATAATAAAAAACATATATGTTTATCAGTTAAATGTACTGGATACATACAATTTTTAAGGGAAGAAGCAAAAAAGGAAAGATGGCTGATATTTAAATGCAGATTGACTAACCAAAAAACTAAACAACAAACAAATAAAAACCTCATAAACCCCCTAGTTCACTATGATTATATCCATATGTTTGGGAGTACTGTCAATATGGAAGTGGTTTTTCTGCTGTGTTTGCATATGTTGTATCTTACTGGTAATTTACATGATGGCTTTTAAGGCCCTGGCAGACAGATGTTTTTTGGAAAAAGATTTGATAAAAATCACTGCTGAGACGCAATACACCTGATTTTTGGTCCTCCAATGTTCAAAAGAAGGGATATACTTGACATTTGCCTTACCACCCAAATGCCTCAATCTATACATACTTTATTTTTTTTTAACATTTTAAACTTTTTAAACATTGGTTATATTGCCCACCTTGGTTATTGAAAGAATATTAACAAGACATCATTTTGGCAAATTAAATCTTAAACATGGCTTTTCAATAGGATTTAAAAGGTGACTATCCCTAGAGTTCCATGTTAAAATGTCGTTTTCAAAATCTTACAAGAGTAATGCTTAAAATATTGTACATAGTTAACCTAATTAAAATAATTAGCTTCAAAATGACAAGTTGATGAGCTAAGTAAAGCCTACACTATGTAACATTTGCTTGGAAACTTGATTTGTCAGTTATGCATAATAAAAATTCCAGTCATCAAGAAAATTACAAAATTCCTTTTATCATAACATGATTTCTTTTCACCCATCAACTTCTTTTATCTTACAATAGATAAATACCAACATGTTCTCATTTTTTTTTACACTAAACCACACAGGATTGATGCATTTGGTTAGACTACCATTTCCATCGTTAAATTCTTTTTTTTTTTTTAATATAACTTGGTAAAATTTCATCTCTTCTAGATTCCAAAAGTACCTACAAAACCCATGCAATTTTACCATTTTAATATACTATGGAATATCATACAAAGTAAGGCATTTCAGTGTCATGTATAACCAAGTTACTGTCAATCCAAAAATTTTTGCACATCAATAAAAAGATATCTAAGAACTTAGGAACAATATTCTTCTCACTACTGTATAAAAATAACCACAATTAATAGGTATCTTGTGTAATATTTACTCCATTGTCTCGTTTCCCGAAACTGTGACAAGCTGTAAAGGTATTTCAGTGTTGGTAAGAATATCCTGATTGCTGGTGCCAGATGTATTAACAGTTCCTATTCCTGAAACAGAACCTTGTTGAATATTTGCAAGGATAAGTGTTGTTCCTCCTGCAGTAATCAAAGTATCATCAGGTGTTGCTTCCACTGATGCCAGCACTGTACTGCTAGAGTGAATACCTTTTTTATTCTGATGTGTTTTAATGTGTTTGGCGAGATGATCACTTCTCATGAAGCGTTTTGAACACTCTGGACAGACAAATTTCTTCTCACCTGTCACAGAAAGGTGAAAAAAAAGTTTTCAAAAACATTAAAAACATCACATGTACACCAGAGCTAGGAGTAACTTACTAGCTTTCAGTGGCAGAATTCTAACAACATCTATACTGAATAATCATAGAATCATAGAAAAAATCATAATAAAGCAATCCAACACAGTAAACTCGTGCATCAAATTTCTAGAGAAATCCTTGTTTCTGTGTCTCATCTCACCGAGTTTGGGAAGATCTTTCAGACCAGCTGAAGAATAGTGCCATCTCATATCGTCAGCCTGCTAACTTTCACTGAGGTTATTACAAATAAATAACTTTTAAGAAGGGAACAAGCCTGCCAAATGACGGGCAGGTTAGACTATATGAGCTCCTGCAGAATCCCACCTAAGACTGACAACAAGAGCACACAGGCTTTGAGATTTGAAGGGACCCCTGAGGTCTCTGGTCTCTCTCTAAGCACTGTAAGCTATGAGGTTAGTCCTGGCTGCTCAGGAATTTACTCAGTTTGGTTTTAAAAACCTGTAAGGATGGAGACTGCAGAACCATTCTGGGCACTTTTTTCCAGTGTCATCTGTCCTTTACAATGAAAATTTTTTTATTTATATCTGATCTGAACCTCTCTTGTATCTGTTGTCTCTTCCTACCACCAATGCAGCACCATGGAAAGCCTGTCTTCTCCTTCTTAATGGGATCCTCGCAGGTACTAGAAGATCACCATTAGCTGCCTCCCACCCACACTGTTCTCTTTATGGTGCTGAATAAGCACAGTTCCTATAGTCTCTCCTCATAAGGCAAAACCTCCAGGTAACCCTTGGTCAGCAGCTCTAATATGAACTGATTTTAGAGAAGCCACACTACACTAAAATTGATTCAATACGAAGCTCTGCTCTCCTTTTAAAAGCTAGTTATCCAAGCCCTCTCTGCAACACGTCTTTAGCTAAACGAACTAGACTCAAAGACTGCAAACCTGTGTGCGTCCTTCGGTGCCGCTGAAGCTCATCACTGCGAGTGAACCTTTTCCCACAGAACATCCAATTACAAACAAATGGACGCTCCCCAGAATGCCAGCGAAGATGAGCTCTCAAATGTGAAGTTTTCCCATACACTTTGCCACATCCTGGTATGTGACAAATGTGTTGCTTCTTTTTTCCCAAGTTGGAGCCTCTGTTAAAAAAAAACCAAGTACTGATTACATACATCTCTCCTAAATACTGGTCATACACGTAAGTGGGATTATCTATACCAAGAGACTTGCAAACAAACTCGAGTGGCTTCCCATTTTTGTTTCAAATACGATCTAAGTCCAGCACACTCCGTATGAATTCGATAGCTATCCCAACTCTGCAATATACCAGAAACTCAACAGCACATGAAACTGCATTTATAGAAATGTAATCTTTAACAAGCAAACATGTATATGAAGCTGGAAACATGGTCATTACAGCAGTCTGTGCTGCCTCGGGGCTTCAAGCGCCCGTATTTGATATTTCTTCCAGCTTGGGTTTTTATCATACCAAAAGACAGTTCTGGCAAAGAAAAACACAAATTACTACAACTGCCAAACAGAAAGTGGAGATTTTGGCAACAGAGGAGAGAACAGATGGGACTTTTGGCATCTTGGGGAAATCTGAGAAGCAGTTTGGGGTTGGTTGGAGGACACACATACTAACCTAAACATTTCCACTAGAAGAAGCATCAGTTTCTTGCTGATCAGTGTCAGCTGAACACTGATTTAACTGATTTAAATCAATTCTTTGGTATTTCAGGGAAAATAATCCACTCAAAATGAAACAAGTCACAGGACAAGTAATCCAGACTACTGAGCTTGATGCCTATTCCATGATGCTACCCCACTGAAATGGTAGGTGATCGATTCAGGGGAAGAACCTAACGCAAAAGTGTAACTATTTTTTGTGGGTAGTTTGTTTGGTTTTTTTCAAGAAAACCACAAGAGAGAAGTAAGAGGCTCTGAATACCTAGAGAAAACATCAGCCTGGCCAATGCAGGGCATCACAATTGATTTCAGCCAATTTAAGTGTTTGCTGCTGTTGAAAGAGTCACTCCAGGGAACAGACCTGGTTGACAGCTACATGAATGTAAATACTGGTACAAGGGGGAAGACTGGAAAATGCAGCCACGCATCAGGCCACCTTATTCATCAACAATGTTAACTTGGAATGGCTGAAGTGGATTCAAAAATCAGTCTTGGGCACTCCATCCTCCACAACTGATTACACAATTTTCAGCATCTCCCCAGTGCAATTTTTTTCCATAAACTGGGTGCTCAATTTGTTAGCCATCCAGTGGCTGGGTTTGCCATGCAACTACCACATGGAGACACTCAGCCCTGCATTCAGAACGATTCTAGTTTACATCTAATGAAGGTCCAAGGTAAAATGCATGCACAGTTTATGAAGTGAGCGTTTCTGGACAGGCATGAAAACTAACTCTAAAAATTTACAGCATCTAAAGGGAATTCTAACCTAAGCACACATGCAACTGAAGTAGTCCAGAAAGTCCATAAAGGTAAGGAGACAATAACCAATTAAGTCCTAGAAAATGTTTCTGATACTCAGTACAGAGTGATCTTAATAGTGCTTCATTAATCATTCTGCCTCCAAAGAAAACACCATCACTTTTACATACTAATTATTTGTCAGTGTAGACTTTCAATTCAGAACAAATTCAACAGCAGTAGAAACAGAGTCCAGGAAGCTGCTGTGGTAGCAGCAAACTCACATGAGCCCGTTTATATGAAGAGATTCTCCTTATCTAATTGCCATCCCTCAATCCTTGGCCCTGCAGGAAGTTCACCTGACTTGTTTATACATTTCACATAAAAAATTCTCCGACATCTGACCTGCCATCTTAAGCTTTTCTATCATAATTAGTCTTGGGAAATACACTTTTCACTTAATGTTCAAAAACAATGATTCAAATGTTCTAAAAGAAGATAACTTCTTAGGACCAGGGCAAACATGGCCTTTTTTACATCTCTTACCTCAGCTGAAATATCTGTCCTTGGTAACTTTTGCTAAGTCTAAACTGTTAGGTTCATACTTTTCCATGGCCTTCCCTCAAGTCAAGATTAAAAAGCAAAACTGACTGTAATGTCAGGCATTTACTTCGTACTATGCCACCTATACAAAAGCTCCATACTGAGACGTTTTGAAGATTCATCCAGTCTCAAAGGCATTTAGCAAAATGTCTTCATATTGCCCCTTTTCTTTTCTATTTTCTCAGTCTTTGCACATGGCTAGGCCACCACACAAAACTTAACGTACGTGTTACTGTTCCAGTGGCATAATTCAGCCCAAAACATTCAGCTCCCTGGACTCCAAGGAAGAAATTTTCTCCTCTTGTCTTACTTCAACCAATACCACACATAGGTGGAATAGCATACATCATTTTAAGCTACCCACCCCATTAATGACAGAATTCCTTAGTGGACTCCACAAGTCAAAGTTGGGGATTCACAGATGAAATCCACAAGACCACTTTAAAGAGGTAACTAAGTGTATTCACTCTACACTGTTTCATATAGGCATCTGTACATCTGCTTCATGTGTGCTCTAAACAGACTGGATATGAGCCAAGTCCTATCTGGACATTTTGCAGCTGTGACAGTTTGGCACGAAGCCCTACTGTGTCATGCTACGATGCCTTTTTCTTGCTGCATTGGCCAATAACCATCACAACTGAGTAAAAGGATATGACTCAGGCATAGTCCCTGACTGGGCTCTTCAGTGAGTATTTAAGGCATTTTCATAGTACATTTTATCTTTATAAAGACTGAAAGCCGTATTTCTCGGTAACCATGCAGAATGCAATGGTTTTAGCAGGAACACCTTCATCCACTGATGAGCTTGACTGTTAGTCCAGCAGTACTTCCAGGGGGAACATTAAAGGTAGAACAATACGCTTCGTTACTTTAAGAATGTGCATTTGAGAGTTATGTACTTGCAGTGGTACTCAGAGGCACGAATTCCTCTATAGATCCAGACAGTAACAATGACATCTCAGTGTAACTCCAGATGTAACTGAGAAGAGGGTGACATCTCCACACATAACGAATAGGAAGGTGAACTTTCCACCTAACTTCAGACACCCCACAGTGTGTCTGGGATCAGAATCATCCTTGAGATACATCTCTTTCTCTCTCCACTTGTTTATCCCCATTTACTATATACACTTGAAGCTACAAGGTCTTAATCTAACGATCCAATACATCACCATCTTCCTTTCCTGCATTCTCCCAGGCAAAGCAATGTAACAATGATGGTGGCTTCCTACTTCACAGAAATGATACAATGAGAAATCCTGTATCAGGGGTCAAACAAAAGCCAGCAACAAATACCAAAAAGAACTCCTCAAGTCCTCTATGCATCCAGGAAACAAAGCAAGCAAGAAATGCCAAAACTAAGGCTACAAAATTGATGAAATTATGATGAAGTATGCATATGTGAAGCCATACACTACCTTTCCCTATTCCATTTAATGCATAGGAGAGGCAGTACTCATTGAGTGAAATGCTATTCAGCTTCACACTGATTTAATGCACTCTTCTTGTCTTACTAGCAACGTATTATTTAAAATACTATCTTAAATACAGAACTATTCGTTACCTCTCGGTTGGTTTTTTTCCCCCCTCTCATCACGGGCACTCACAACACTCAGTGTCTAAGCAATTCACACAATCAATAAACATTAATGAATTTATTATCTTGCAACACTCCTGTGTAGTGAACTTGAACCAGCACAGTCATGTCATACATCCGAATATGAGGTACAGAGAAAGTAAAGCCAAAATTGTCAAACACCCACCAGCCTGTGGTGTTCAATACAGCAGAAGCGTACTTTTTTAAGAGTGCTGAAGATGTTCCCAATGCCTTCTCCGCAGGAATGAACTCACTTCTGCAGTGGAAAAGGTGGGATGGATAGCCAAGCACCTCCAAAATCAGAGAGCTCTGTTGCTGCACTCCCATATCTCATTCCCTAAATGCCTTCCAATTTCTGCAGTAAGCGAAACAGTTGCCAATTATTACACAGCCCTGATTCACTCCCTATGCATCATCCATCCCATCCATTAAATGGCACTGGGGTCATAAGGAAAAAATAGCATGCAGCTATGTAATCAGAAACCAAATGATGTAAGGGATTACAGTCGGCCAAGACACCTTACCTTTGGCTTTTGCCAAATTCCAAGTTCTCAATTTTGCAAACTTAATTTTAAAAATTTTGAATGCTAACCCAAGAAATTTTACAAAGGCCAATGTCCTATTATCTGAAACTTCACAAGTCATCAGCAAAGCTGAAAGACAAATCAAAACTCAGAATTACAGCACTACAGAAAAACAAGTAATCATGATAGCAGCTACAGAACATGACCAACATGTGTAAGAGGAAGAAAAATAACCCTCCAAGTGGGATTACTCCTTCGTACTAGACTGAAGGAATTCTAAATCCCAGTGTGAAAGTTGCTGTAGTAACTACAGGCACTTTCACTCTGTTTACCCACTACTGTCTCCTTCTACATCCTGTTTTGATTCCAGTTGTAAACTCTTTCAACATGCCAACTTCCTGTCCTACTTTTCCTACCTACAGTGTACATTTGATGTGTCCAGTCCTTCCTTTACAGGATATTTCAGATTCTCACCTGTCTAAAATCGGTCCTAGTTCTCATACCATATCTCAAAAATATTGTGTCTTCTGTTCAAAATTTAAAATCTGGTGAGAGAGCAACTATCTCAAAGCCACTGTAGTTTGGAATGACCATGACAAGGACAGAACATGTGAAATCTCTTGTTTCCTAAGAGCATGGACAGTGCCAATCACATTTTCAGTTGTCTCCCAGACTGAAGTAAATCTCAACCCAGGGTGTAATTTGGGCAGATCTCCACAGAGAGAAGAAATCAGAAATGTCTGTGCCTGGTTTCAGTGAACCTGAAATTTAACAACAGGAAGCTGATGGCCAAAGATGCAGTTTAAATTTAACTGTAGATACTGTTACTAACTTAATTTGACACACAAATGAATGGAAGTGTTTTTGTATGAAATACTTAAGATTTACTCTGCATGGCTGCCTAAGGTACTACCTCTCTGTGCTTGCAGACACAGTATCTAGAACATACAGGGAAAACCCACAAAGGATTGACAACAGACACATTCAGTCAATACTACTAGAACTATCACATCCACACTGACAGCTCTTTAAAGATACCTTGGTAAGTTGCATTGTAATTCTCACATAAATAGAGACTTTCATTTTAAAGGAGAAACTATAATAAAAATGTACAAAGTGTAGCCTACTGGAAATAAGCCCCTGCACATTTGTATCAAGCACAAACACACCTACATGTTTTCACTTTTAAAAGGTGGACTATTATACCCACTTCTCTCTTACATCCATAATCAAGATGTTTAAAACAACGTGTTTTGGAACAGATTAAAATCTTCACAGAAACACACAGTTGAAGAAAACTTTCACAAAATGTGGAATAATTAAACATGGCCTCCAACACAACCCTGAAGTTTTACAGAAACTGAAACTCATTACCCTCTTTGTTATCTACATCTCCATTTACTCTGAATGAAAACTATAAGCAAATTCAAAACTTCGTAGAGTTAGTATATAAACCTTGTTTTTCTTAGGAAACCAGTGAATAAGAAAACCAGTATAACTTTATTTTTGTAACACTCTAAAGCAATCAAACTGTGAGAAAAAAAAATGCTCAATCAGTGAGGAAATGCAGGAACACAGGATTTAATCAAGTCCTTGACATATGATAGGAAGCCAATCACAGATGTGCATAATCCAAAATATTTCATTTTCATATTATTTAGGGCAATGTTCTACCCCTCAACTTGTACTAGATGGCATCTAACCACAGATTTTGCCAATTAATCTCAATGGAGTTACTCAGAGAGGATGGAATAATCTGCCCATACATCTGCAAACCCAAAAATAAAGGTGTCAGTCCTTTATTGAACAAGATCTTTTGCATAAGCTTCTCGTTTTCTCTCATTTCAGACAAACGCTGTTAACTACGGCTACTCTTTTCCTCACTGATGGTTTTCATCATTACATGCAATATGACACTGAACACTACACACCTTCCACCACCTTCTTTGCAGTTGGGACACGTGCAAGCAACTCGTCGCAGCCTTTTTCCCTCTTGATGTGGTTGGTCCCCTTCCTCATCTACCACCTGTACTCTCAAATGTGTTAGATCATTGGTATTCAGTGTTGAATCACCACTGAGCTGCCACTCTTCTGGATCAGGCTCCTCTTCTTTAATCCTAATATCTGAGGAAAAGAACAAACACAGATCCATAAGTAGCCCATTAAATAGAGAGAAGGAAGCCATAATGATCAAATCTTTTTACTGTTGAGAGCACTATGTCAGCCAAAAGTCAACATCCTCTATACTGCATACTGCCATTGTTTCTGTGCCCTTGTCACCCAAGAAGTATTTTTAAAGCGTATCTTACTATACATTTCAAAGTTAAGACAAGTTATAACAAAGTATTAAAGTTTGAACTGTTCTTGGTAAGGAATGTTGTCTAGGGGACATTGCTCACTTGAAACTCGGAAAAAACAGGAACAAGAGTTGGACAGAGGTTGAACAACACAAAAAGCCCCCTAAAGTCAGGTTTCACATGATCCTGAGCAGACATTTATGTTTCACAGAGTTTCTCCATTAGTGTGCCATGAAGTAAAAACAGCCTTTTCCAATTATCTTCAGAAGTTTTCATTCAGTATGCACAACGATACACAAAGTAATATAAAAAAATCAATTAACTAAAAATGCACCCTACAAAAGACCAAGATACATAAGGAAAACAATAAAGTCATGGCTTTGTTCCATTTTCTCCTTCTCATCTCAAGTTTATGTCTCTTCCACTACAGAGAGAGAAGAAAATATTTAGGAAAGAGTGTAATTCAGCATTGTAAGGAAGCAAGCAACGCACAAACTACTTTAATGTTTTGATGCGCTAGTAGCCAAAAAACATCTTTGCAGTTTCGTGGCTGGAAAACCACCTCAAGTCTTTCTCATAGGATGGATATTTACAAGTATGTGCACCCCCTGTCCCTACAGAGCACTCATTAAAAAAATCTAATTACAGCATTACAGTACGCTGAAACAACAACAATTCTGTATTTTACTCAGGACTTTTTCCCACTCAGACACTATTCTAGATTCCAAATGAGCTCAAAGTCTTCAAGCCTGATTTCAAAAAAGACAGTTTATATGAATCACTTTAGAAAGCTGAACCCCAGCCACGTCTCTGGTTCACCAGAGTAGTTTACTTTGCATTTATTTTAGTGGAAATTATTAACCACTAGTACAAACTAATAAACAAACAAGCCATTGTTTTCCTTTTACTGAAATTCAAACTAAAAGCTGTATTGTATCTTTTTGGTTGTATTTAAAGGACTGTTTTCTCTTGCAGAACTAACTCAGTTATCATACACTGTATTATCCTTAACTCACAACGCACTCACACAGAAACCTTAAGTGAGCACTGTGGTCTCTAAATTCTTTCAGGGAGCCAGTGCATGAGCATCTGTACACTGAAGATACAAAGCAGCACAGACTGCATGATAGAACACAAGAAAAAACTATGCTGGATCAGATCACAAACAGCATCCTGTCACAGTAGAGATAAAGAAAAAATTTAATGATAAAATACGTAAAGAGGAAAAGTTTCTTGGTCCACATTCCAAATAATCTCAAGCATTCATCAGTTTAGAGACAAAGGATGTAGCTACAGAGAAAAATTTGCTTGGTGCTAATATAGTCTCAATCCTGTCTTTCCCAGCACCGTACTTTGCTTCCTTTTACTTCCACATGTAAAACCATTTACAGGACTGTGTTGTAAACTACATCACTGATGTAACTAAACAATAATTCTCTAGGAGATCACTGCCTTGGGAAGGAAACTCCAGGTCTGAAACCTGGTCACTCTAGAGAAGTGTAAAATATTTATCTGGTTTGGCTGCAAAATGCTAGACATTTAGTTTGCAGGAATACAGCAGGTTCTGAGCTGTGGGAATTCACGAGCTAACACACTCACTTTTGCTGACTCTTTACCCACACGGTAAAATCCAGCAAAACTACTGGGGTGTGAGGTGAGCTTCACTGTTACCCTAACAAGTTCACAACTTCAGACAGCAACATAACAAGCATCTTTCATGTACAGAAAACCTCTGTCATCTTCTGCATTAGCCACCAAACTACTATATTATATGGGTACTATTATATACACCAATACATTCACTTACAGCAACTTTAGAAGAATCACAGAATCATTCAGGTTGGCATTTAACTGAACTTGACCTCTTTGGGCCCATCCATCCAGCTAGTGTTTTATTCAGCTGAGCATTTGCTCATCCAAGCCATAAGCAGCCAGTTTTTTCATGAGAACTTCATAGGAAACACTGTCAAAGGCTTTAGGGAAGTCCACCACCTTTCCTTCAATCAATTATGGAGGTCATCTTGTTATAGATCAGTTTCATCAAGCAGGACTTGCCTTTCATAAACCTGTGCTGACTGGGCCTGATCCCCCAGCTGTTCTCTGTATTGCATATGACGGCACTAGAGATGATCTGTTCCTCTGTTCACAGAATCATAGAACATTGGGGCTTGGAAGGGACTTTGAAAGATCATCTAGTCCAATCCCCTGACACAGCAGGGTCACCTAAATCAAGTCGCACAAGAACATGTCCAGGTGGGTTTTCCATGTCTCCAGAGAAAATGATTCCACAACCTCCCTGGGCAGCCCATTCCAGTTCTCCATCACCATGAAGTAATTCCTTGTCATACTTATGTGGAACCTTCTATGTTCCAGCTCACAGCTGCTGTCCCTTGTCCTGTCATTGGATTGAGAAGAGCCTAGCTCCATCCTTTTGACATCCACCCGTGACATATTTATAAACATTGATCAGGTCACCCCCAAATCTCCTTTTTTCCAAGCTAAAGAGACCCAGCTCCTTCAGCCTTTCCTTTTAAGGCAGATGCTCCATTTTCTTAATCATCTTTGTGGCTCTGTGCTGGACTCTTTCAAGCAGTTCTGCGTCCCTCTTGAACTGAGGGGCCCAGAACTTGGTTCCTGGCACTGAGGTCAGACTGATAGGTCTACAGTTCCCCAGATCCTCCTTTTGGCCTTTCTTATAGATAGGTGTCACACTTGCTACCTTCCAGTCCACTAGGACTTCCCCAGATAGGCAAGACTTCCAGTAAACAATAGAAAGTAGCTTGGAAAGATAACAGAAAGAAGGCAAAAGCCAGATCTGCTCTTAACCCCACATGGCATATAATAGGAATAGTGAAGTGACAAGGCTGCCAGCACAGGCCAATTCAAGCCTCTAAGCAGTTCTTTTAGGACTGGATGTGTTACCACAATAAGAACCCTTCAGGCTGTTCAGATTCCTCT
>VXBP01005180.1:29367-50777 GCA_013400115.1 Rhinopomastus cyanomelas | reverse complement strand
AGCAGTTCTGCGTCCCTCTTGAACTGAGGGGCCCAGAACTTGGTTCCTGGCACTGAGGTCAGACTGATAGGTCTACAGTTCCCCAGATCCTCCTTTTGGCCTTTCTTATAGATAGGTGTCACACTTGCTACCTTCCAGTCCACTAGGACTTCCCCAGATAGGCAAGACTTCCAGTAAACAATAGAAAGTAGCTTGGAAAGATAACAGAAAGAAGGCAAAAGCCAGATCTGCTCTTAACCCCACATGGCATATAATAGGAATAGTGAAGTGACAAGGCTGCCAGCACAGGCCAATTCAAGCCTCTAAGCAGTTCGTTTAGGACTGGATGTGTTACCACAATAAGAACCCTTCAGGCTGTTCAGATTCCTCTGCACAGCCTTCCTACACTCAAATAGACTGACACGCGTCCAATATGGCATCACCTCAAAGTTACAGAGGGTGCACTCAATCTCCTCATGCAGATGATAAAGATGTTAAACTGAACAGGTTTCAATACAGAGCCACGAGAGAGACCGCTTCTAGCTGTCCACCAACTGCATTTAACTCCATTCACAATTCAGGGCTTGGTCATCCAACTAGTTTTCTATCCAGCAAAGAGTATACTCATCCAAGCCAAGAGACAACAGAACATCCCGAGTGTCTATTACTGTATGCCAGTACCCAGGGCTTTCAACCCTCACTCATGCAGTGTTTGTTCCACTTTGCAAACTTCCAAGAGTACTTTCCACTTTATTCCTCAGTATCTCTCTATACTCAGTCCCACCCAATCACCACCATTACTCCTGCAGCACGAAGACACTTAACAGTTTTATAATGGTGGAGGCATAAATGAGAAAGTTATCTGGACAAAGAGAGAGACAGTAAGAGCTGAGGATCCCGGAGAGAATAATTTGCATATACCTACAATAGTTTGTAGTATTATTTCAGTTCACAGAGGACACAGAGCTGCTGGAGAGTGTCCAGCACAGAGCAACAAAGACGATGAAGGAACTAGAACACCTCCCTTATGAGAAAAGGCTGAGGGACCTGGATCTCTTGAGCTTGGAGGAGACTAAGGGGTACCTCATTAATGTCTATAAATATGTGAAAGGTGAGTGTTGGGAGGATGGAGCCAGGCTCTTCTCAGTCTCATCTAGTGATAGGACGAGGGGCAATGGGTGTAAGCTGGAATATAGGAGATTCCACATCAATAAGAGAAGGAACTTCTTCACAGTGAGGTTAATGGAACACTGGAACAGGCTGCCCAGGGTGGTTGTGCAGTCTCCTCCTCTAGAGACATTTAAGACCCACCTGGATATGTTCCTGTGTGACGTGGTGTAGGTGATTGTGCTGTGGCAGGGGGATTGGACTAGATGATCTTTCGAGGTCCCTTCCTAATGATTTTATGATTCACGAAAACCATTACTGAAATTAGGTCAAAGTAGTACTGTGTTTGGAATTTTGTACTATGCTTCCTGATTACCTTGCTAAGGCAGAAAGTACAGCTATTGCTTTTACATATTCCTCAGAAGGAACATTATCTACCCCAGGCACACAGGAAAAATACATGTAAGCTGGCAATTTATAGACAGAACTTTTTAATACTTACGTAGCTTATACTTTAAATAAAACAGAATTACAAGAAGTATCAAAAGATGAAGCGTTTATTTAGTCTCTCCTGAATGCAGCCTAGTAGACAGTGGATTGTATGAAGTGTCATGGTGAATCCAACTGCTTCAGTACCTAAAAAGTGTCTTTAAATATCAGAGTCTGTTGACCTCCAAACAGGTTTTTTACGATCTTGCAAGAAATTAGGGGGAATTTCATAATTATTTATGTGAGGAGGATGGGGTGTCACTACAATTTAGACAACAGTAAGTAAATGGAAGAGTAGAAAGGGCATATAAACCATGAAGAAGAGCAAAAGTCTTCTCTCTTGGAGATAACGCATTTCAACCTTGGTGTTTTCCTGTGGATGTGCTTTGTTTTAAATCAGTCTCAGCTGGCAGAATACTAGGTGTTACACATATTTTGCAAAAAGCAGGACTAAACAAATTTACATAGTCCCTAAAAGTCACAACCAAGGATCAGATGAATGCATGAAAAAACTTCATGTTTTGTCTTGGTCTGGTTCAGCTAGGACCCTAGGAAATTGCTGTTTCCTTTATCTATGAGAAAATGTATTATTTTACCCAACAGCCACAGAATCAGTGATAAATTCAAAAGGCTGAGGTATGCAGGGCGAAAATACTTAATTTAAGGACTACACTACCACTTTAATGTTTGTTACATATCTGCCTCTGCTGAATGCCATATACATGCACTCCTAGCATTGCCCCTGTAACTGTCTCCAGCCTGTGGGCTTCCAGTTCATTTGCTTTCCCTAGAAGCCACCCTGCCTTTTTACTCAGTTAAGCTTTTCAAATTCCTGATCTGAAAAGCAGAAGTATGATGTTTAAACCGAAAACAGATTTGCAGCGCGACTGCACGTACATTCACACCCATTTCCTCACATCATCACTAATTGACTGTCTGAAGTTTCAATGTCTTGCAGCCAGTCATGCCTATTCATTTATTTTTCCAAATAGATGCCTCCCTTCTCACCCTCCCAAGGAAACAGATGTGATTTCCCACATCCTTTCCATCTTCTCCTCAATTTTGTTTTCAGTGCTCTCTACAGTGCAACCCACATTCCCTCAGTATCAATTAATCGTGCTTTAATCTCTGGATGTGACGAAACTTTATTAAAGTTGTGTAAATTTCTTAGACACTTTCCTTGTTCATTCTCATCTAATGGGGTCTGTGCCCATGGCAGCAGAGGATTGGAAGTAGATGACTTCTAAGGTACCAAACCAAAGCACTCTATGACTCCGTGGTAAACTAAACTCATTAAACTAAGCTATCTAAATTAAACTGTCCCTACTAGTTGGCCAGCTGTTCAAGTACTTCAGGCAAAGGTTAATGACTTCCACTCTGATTTGCTCCAAAACTCAGATGTGAATGTAGGCATTGCTACATTATTTATTACAATGCTACAGAAGATACACTACAGAATGCCACCCGGAAACACTTCTGAACCTCAACTCCGAAGCAAGACTGTCATCTAGCTTCACGAGCTCCAGAACAAATTTTAAGCTTCTGAGGAAAACAACTGTTGAGTACAAATCTAAGAGCAGGACCTAAATATTTACTAAATATTTAAGAAGCACGAGCAAAATCGTTAAAAGCAGAGCTATGGCTTTTCTTGCAAGAAACGTGTATTTCTAAGTGATGCTATACATTATTCTAAGCCACTTACTGAAAAATCTGAATCACTGGAGTAGTTAAGCCACTGCCATCACAACATATATTATGCACCAAAGAACAATTACTTACCTTAACAGCAGTTCTTTGAGATGCATTATGTACCGATTTTCAGGATTATTTTTTTTATTCTTACGGACAATAAGGCATGCTGCAGCATGCTCTTTTTTTTTCTCCCCCTCCCCCGAAAATATTAGAGAGGATAATTAAAAAGGAGGAAGAAGATTTAATTATCCTTGATATAGAAAAAGCCAGGAACTGCAGGAGGACAGACAATTCTGTGACCAGCAGGTTTATGTGTCTCTATGTAAAGGAGTATTACACTGCTGCTAGGGTCAAACAATAGAATTGTCTGCAGTAATTCAAGAAGGCAGAACTGTTGAATAACCATTTCTGTTCTGTACTTTGGTGAAAGCCAAATAATGGTCCTATCACTAGATCAGAACGAAAAGCTTCTCACAAAGTCAGGAAGATGTAAAAACAGCTACTGAAATAAACACTTAAAAAACATCAACAGATTAGGATAATTTTCACTTAATAATTTTAAGAAAAGCTTAAAAGCTCCGTAGTTGTAATGCTGCACGTCTTTGACCATGTGAACGGTCCAGCGCGTTAGATAAAAGATAACACTGCAATAGTACTGAAAAAGAGTAAACTAAGTAGGGAAAGAATTAATGCCACTCAAAATGGGATAATGGAAACAATTAGATTCAAAACTGACTTTTTTTTTTTTCCATCAGTAATGACACCCCTGTTGATATAATATACTTGAGAGCTCTGCACAGCAAGCGACTTGATAGGATACAGTAAAACATGTTGATTAAGGAAACTTAACTTCAAAACATGTGGAATGCAGTGGCACAAATTTCAAATGCAGACTGACTGAGAACTATCACTTCTGTGCAATAACTAATGAGCACACATCACTGATAATGTGAGTTTTTTGCCCTTTTGTCCTTAAAAATTGATACCTTTGGGGAAAAAAAGTCTTCTACAAGCAGTGAAAGACAACTCATCTGTGACCTAGCCTTATCTTCAAGAGGGCAACCACAACTAGGATCCTGGTGAGAATTCCTGGCATTATGAAGACTGTCTCTGGTAGAAACTTCAGATACTTTTTTATGAGCTAGATGCACTGACAAAGTAGCTTGAGAGATCAAAACAAAGTATGTGAACCTGCCAGGAGATTCAAAAAGCAAAAAAACTGCAGAGAACCTGAATGGTCCTAAAGTGCTGAGACTACAAGATAGAAGATGAGTTTCCACCTTTAAGTTGAAGCAATAAAGGAAATAAAATCCCTTGCCTCTTTCATTTCATGGATATTGGTCACATTTACCCATAGCTGTAAGACAGTTGTCTTTTTACTTCAGGAGGATCTTGTAAAAAGGGTATTTGAAAAAAAAAAAAAGGAACGAACAAGTACCTGGAACAGGGCAATATATTCTTTTATGAACACCCTGAGGGTATCTGAGCTAAGATAACTCAGGCTAACCTCCTTAACCTTTAGAATCTAGCTTGCAGCATCAGATACTCAGCATACATGACAGGATATTCACTTAAGAATAAAACACATACAACAAAGTTTCACCTCACCACCATGGGCTGTAAGAAAATTAATTACTGAGCTGTTTTGGAACACAAAGTAGAAGAGCACATGATGTACACACAGAGGAAGGATGCAACAATTCAAAGAATAAAAATGAAATTCTAGAAAATGATACTGCATGGAAAAAAAAATAATTGGACTAAATGCAAACTTACTTACACTTAAATCGAGATAATTTACTATAAACAAGACTGTGATTGTCTAGTTCTTCCACAAATCATTTATTTCTTTTGCAAATTATGTGAAAATAATATAATTCAAGCAGATGTCAGATGAAAATATTTATGTAGCACCACTGTTTCATGCATTTCTTAAGACTTTGGTAATAACCAGGGTCCATTTCGTAACAACCGGACGCACTTCTCTCTAGACCTTGGTACATAGAATGCCTTAAAAGGAAGAACTGCATAGCTAAAAGTAAAATTAGTAAGATTAAAAAAATGGAAGTTAAAATTAAAAAATAAGTTCTGTAATGCTGAAAAACAACCAAAACTTTTCATAAAAAGTTCTAGATGCCAGAAGACTGTTTTAAGTACAGCATCCTGGCCTGCATCATAAATAGTCTGGCCATCACGATCAGAGTGATCATACGCCTGTACTCAGCACTAACAAGGCCTCACCTCCAATACTGTGTGTAGTTTTGGGTACCTCAATACAAGGAGGACACTGAGGTGCAGACATATGACCACAAAGCACTGAATCAAGCAAAGAGCCTGGAGGCAGGTCTTATGAAAAGCAGCTGAGGAAATTGGGGTTGTTTAGTCTGGGAAAAAGGAGGCTTTATGACTATCTGAGATGAGGTGGTAGAGAAGGCTGGTCTCTTCGCTTGAGAAGAGCAATAGGACAAGAGGAAATCGCCTCTAGTTGTGACAGGGGAGATATAGATTCACCATTAGGAAAAATTTCTTCACTGAAAGAGTGGTCAATTAACACTGTCCAGCGAAGTGGTGGAGCCACCACTCCCAGAGGTTTTCAAAAAACATATAGAACTGCCACTTGGAAATATGGTTTACTGGGCCTGGAGATGCTGGACTTATCTTCAGAGGTCTCTTCCAACCTTAATGATTCTAAGACTCTGATTCTAAGATTCCAGGGTTCTGTGATTCTAGGAAGCACTCTGGACTACTTCACCATAAGAATTAAAGCACTGAAATAACCATCCCTTAAAGTAAAACTGTAAATAGTCCATTTCTTATGTTATTCATTTGAGGGTTTAGATTGTTTTACCTGACAGATGTTAGGCCAAAGCCTCACGAGATACCACAAGATGACAGGTAAGTTGTCACCTGGGCAACCTTGAAAACTGTCAGCTTTTTAGCCAAATTTAGAATAGCTGTATTACTTCAGCATGATAAAGACTTTCGGTTCTGGCAGCACAGGAATGAAGTCCTCACTACAAAGAGCCAACCTTTCACTCTTCATCAAGTGGTATAAGTTGGTCAACAGGCATGGCTGTAAGCTTCTATGGCAGCTGGCTGATAAGTCTATTAAAGAAGCTGTGTATAATCCTGAGAAAGAGACACTAGGAACAAAGATGTAGAAGTAAAGACCTCAGCATTACAGTGGCACCAGATCAACTCTTGAAAGGTATCCTTTTCACTTTATTCCAAATAGAAACAACACTAAGTTTGTTGTTTTATCAGTGGTTCTTTTAAAAAAAAATAAATAAGGTCAATCTTTCTTTCGGGTCCCTTGCTAGTTTCTTCAGATGCTACTGGAATAGTCAAAATAAGTATATTAAAAAAACCATATCCAGCAACTTACAAAAGTTAAGCAACCTAGATAAGACCTAGTACAATGGCCTTTTTTAAGGAAACAACCAATCCAAAACTGTGATTTGGCACAGCATTACAATTGGATTTTTATTAACTCTGTTAAGTCTCCTTTTGTCTTGGAAATGGCTTTAGAGAAAAAGAAAGTGATCCAGTAATTAAAAATTCTTCCAAACTGACAAAACCAGAACATTAAAACCAAGTGGGTGCACTTCAGGACCCTGCATTTTTCCAAAAGGCATGCTACTTTTTATAAATTGAGGAAGAAATCTATAAACATGCTGATAAACACCCTTCCTGAACAGGCGTTAAGTTGCTAAAGAGTAACGTGAACTGTGTGAGTAATGGCTCTTTGTTACATGCAATGCAGTATTTCATTACAAGCTCCCCACAAAAGAAGTAGCCTATTAGGGAGTTTTCTCATTTAACTGCCTCTCAAGACCTGAAGATTTGAAGCCAGAACGCAGGTGAGAAAGGCTTCTCTTTGGCCGTATTTTCACACATAGAAACTAGAGGATACACAGCTTTCTGCTTTGAAAAGCAATGCTGAATAAAAAGTTTCAGCTATGACTGACCAGTACCCTACTCTTCTCCACTGCATGACAACCCTAAGCACAGTGACGAGGACTCTGAGCTCTCATTCTGTGATGAAACAAAGTCTTTTCAGAACAAATCAAATGCAATGGAAGTCTCTGCATATGTACACCTGTGGCAGAAATGCAATTACCTGACATTTTTCAAAGAAAACTGCACATTTACCAGACAAAGCTATTAGCTTTGTATGAGGGTTATGATGACCTTCCACTATGGAAACAAAACACAAGATTTCAGTAAAGACTTTTTCCTCTCACACATACTGATGAGAACAGTAAAGGTATCCTCTACTCCCCACCTGGGAGCTTAGAAGAACACATTTCTCAGAATGGGCTGCAGCCAACAAAAGCTTCCACAGCTACACCACTAAACAGAGCATCTGTACTATTTGAACTTCAGATAATTACCAATTATTTCTGCTCCAAGATTAGGAATATGTTCTTGTTGTTTCCATATCAGGAAAGTTTTGCTGAATGACAACAACAAATACAGTTCAACAGTATTTGCTAAGGAAGGAAATGTATTATCCAGGATGGGAGGAGAAAATACAGGCAAACCCTTCTTACATCACTTCACAGCTTGCTGGTATCTTGCATAAAAGAGGAATTAAGCAGACTCTCACCATTTAGCTTTAACAACTTCTGCTGGCTTTTAGACATACTTTCCCCTTTAAAAGTAAAGGTTTTTTTCTTATTTGCAAAGCAATAACTTTTTACTGCAATATTTTTAATAATTTCATTATCTGCTCCTAGTTGCATATTTATTCTTCAACCTGAAGAGCAAGTGCCATCCCATATTGTAAAGGATTATGAATAAGGGAAGGTACACCACTGAAAGAGCTCATCTCAGACAACTTTGATAAAGACAAAATACCAGATGCATAAGGAAAAAACACTGAAGGTCAATCAAGATATCTCAGTGTGATTCTGTTAGAAGCAGTTTCACATGGATCATTATTTTGGAAAAGTGCGTTTCTTGTAACATTAAGGAGGGACCAATTAAATTTTCCCAAAATGTAAGAGAATACAGTTTTAATACTTTTCAGTCCATTTACTATTACTAGACAAGTAGGAAAAATGTCACTATAAATCTCCACCCTATCTTTACTATAACCAGGTGTTTATAGCTATTCACTTCAGGCAATAGTTTCATCTGCTGCTTCTGCCTATTTAATGACATTTCATATATCCCATTTAACTCTCTTCCCTTCCCATGTGAAATTTGTCACAGGAAAATACAGTTTAAGGAGTTCTTGATGGCACTCCCTCACATTTTGTTATGATAATAGACAAACTAATAAACACAGCAGGCTCAACTTCTGTTTCATTTCTTTCTGCTGTGTCACTCCACAGCAATAAAATTAACTACACAATCAGGGAAAAAAGAGTTCTTCTGTATTTCCTATTAGCCACAAGGCTCTTTCCCCCAGTTAAGATTCTGACATTTATTGTATTACCATGCACCATACAAACATTTTATTACTGATGTCTACACCCCACGTCCTTTTAGGTAACAAGGTGTGATAGACATAAACCAAGACTATCTGTGGTCACTGGAAACAGAAAATTTAAGAACCAAGATTACCCAGCAGAACAAATGTAAGCAGTACACTCATCTATTTGATGCTGTTGCCGACAAGCCAACAAAGAGCAAGCTTTTCTAAGTCTGAGGAACTTTGTCTTGGTAAATCTGTAATACAGAATTCACTTCCAAAACAAAATGAAAAAAAAAAAATAGTCCTAGCTCAATATTT
The DNA here is from genome assembly GCA_013400115.1 of Rhinopomastus cyanomelas. Classification (NCBI taxonomy): domain Eukaryota; kingdom Metazoa; phylum Chordata; class Aves; order Bucerotiformes; family Rhinopomastidae; genus Rhinopomastus; species Rhinopomastus cyanomelas. Next base: position 41,770 of record VXBP01005180.1, on the reverse strand, counting down.
TACATTCCAAAGGGAAGCAAGCTTCCTGACATAGCAGTACATGACCAAAGGCAATATATAAGTATTCTAATCAGCAAGCTTTTGAAACAAAACCAATTCAGCAGCTCCTCCAGGCAGTTTTTACTTAACATTGCAATCTTCTCACAGACAACAGGGATACATTTATTATTTATTTAAACACTTATGCTCCAGTATTTTAATATACCACAGCCTTGGATCACATGATCATAGTAAAACAGCGATTCCCAAACTAGTTTGTGCAACAGCTCCCTCCCAAATTACTTGTACTACTCACTCTGCCTCTCCTAACTAGCCCAAGCGCAACCCTGCAATGATGAGATTCTATGGCTCCTGATACAGCAAAAGATCTCGAGTCTCAGTCATCTCCTATTCCTTCATTTGGGTAGCTACACTCTGAAATATGGAATGCACTGTATCAACTTCAGAAAAATAAATAGGCATGCTTATTTTCTCTCACAAGAAACATCTACTTTAAGAGCCTTTGTTCTCTGCTTACAGAGAAAAAATTTATCATTGACAATTGCACATTCTGAGATATAACACCAGTAAGCAATATTAGAAATTCAACACATGTTCTTAAGCATAGCCTCCACTTGGATACACGCTTGCTGCACTTCCGAGTTGTGTGCATCATAGTTGCACTGATATTAAATCACTAAGAAACACATGTAACAAAACGCTGGATGAATACCAGCGTGTCAGAGGAAAAAAAGATTGTATCAACAGATATACTAGCATTTTCCATGAAAACTTCATTTATTCAAGACTGGGAAGAATGGTGTACGGTCTACAAAGAGTAGTTGTTGATAGCCAGTTTTCCCCCTTCTCCATTTAGTATGCTGATCGTTTGTGTGGCAATTTATAACCTTATTAATATCAATAAATGACATTAGAAGTGCTGTTGACCAAGATATCAGTTGAGAGTTACAAGAGCTTATAGTATCATAAGCGAGAGAGGACTTTTATCTACCATTATGGCAGTCTCTACCGCAACAGTAGTTTCAAATAAAAATCCATCATCCCTCTGTTCAACCCACTGCATTTTTCTCGGTTCCTGCAGCAAGCCAATAATGTTATGATTATCACCATTTAAACCAACCACATGTAATAATAAAACACAATTTTCTGAAAAAATAAAGAAATAAATACCTGCAGGACTGCCAGCATTTTCTCCTTGATGCAGCTGAATACCAGCAGAATCTATAGAGTTTACTGTAACTGTCTGTAGATTTGGCAATTGAGCAGTGCTTAAACTAACTGGAGTAGATGTCAATGCCCCACCTGCTGCAACTTGACCAAGAGTGAGAGTCTGCACAGGGGTTAAAGTTATTTGTTGACCAGGTGCATTCTGAATTTGCAAGTTCTGCAAGTTCTGAACTCCTTGCACTTGAAATGTCTGCCAGGTTATCTGCCCAGAAGGGGTCACTGTTTGTGCCTGAATTAAAAAGGTTCCAGGATTCAGCTGCAGTTGAAGATTTTGAAGCGCTTGCTGAGATATACTTTGACTTGCTTGCACACCGTGGATTGTCTGTTGCGCAATGCCTTGTACAATCTGGGCTTGACTGGTTGGCTGCTGAGACTCTTGAAGTTGTATGTGTTGTACAATAGGCTGTGCTGTGGAGACCTGAATATTCTGAGCCTGTGTGTCATCAGAGACTGATGTCTGGATGTAATTTCCCTGAAGATCAGAACTATGAACTTGATCACTAGTTGCGGTCAAGTTGTTTGCATTTTGTTCCAATATACTTGAACTGTCTATGGTAACGGGCAACTGCGATGAAGATGATGTTGGCACAAATAAGTCATTATCAGTGGCGGTTTCTGTAATTTCAGGAGAAACTTGCTCACCAGTCCTTTCAGAAGTATCTGAGTTATCCATGGCCTGTCCAGTATTTATCAAGTGCCCATCTGCATTAATGCCTGCTGTCATGGTTTGAGAACCACTGCCAAGTCCCAGAGAATCTAGATCAACACTATTGATGGGTACAAAAGTAATATTTCCTGGCAGTCCAAGAGGGACATTAGCAACTACTTGTGCTTGGCCAGGGAAAGATGAACCACCAATTGCAACGCCCTGAACCTGGACTTGTCCAGACTGCGATAAGATATTCTGAATATTAGCTGAAGAAGATCCAGAGGCAATGATGGTTTGATTAGAGCCAGGAATAATCTGAATTTGACCGGTTTCTTGATTTATACTGCTATTATCAGAAGAGGCTGCAAAGCCAAGTTGAACTTGCTGACCATCCGCTGTCTGGATCTGGGGTATTACTTGGTATTGTACGTTAGACACTGTACCATTCGACGAATCTGATCCTGGTGCAACAGAAAAGATTTGTTGATTTTGCAAACTCTGAATAGGAAGGACATACTGCCCACTTGAAGTAACTGTGGCAGCACCTGGAATCTGTACTATATTACCAGCTTCATCCTTCACAGCGGCGGGAGCTGCAGACAAGACCTCCCATCTATTTGGAGTTCCTGTTAATTGCACAGAAGCCAAATCCCCTGTCTGAATAAAATGAAAAAAAAAAGACAAAATTAAAATGAGAAGTACAGACTATCTGCTAGAACAGTCATGCAATTCAACACTAGAGTATTATATGCTACTGGAAAACATGCAGTGCAGCCCATATGAACAAGAGCAACCAAATTAGAACTATGAAATACACATTTTGTAAGTGAGCTAATACCTAAGTCAGCTAAGTCTGGGTAACCAACCTGTCGGTCGTGAGCTGCATGTTGCTCATGAGCAGGTCAAATGCAGCTCCTGTGCCATTGCTACGTCAGGTGACCAGCAGCAGGGTTATTCTGATGTGGGGGCTGCTGGGTAATCCAAATCCCTGGCTGTGGGAAGAAGGTGCATGGAAGGGGCTGCTGGAGCTGTCATCACCAGGTTACCCTGGGACTCAGCAGCTTTATCTAATCTGGCACACATCACACAAATGCAGAAGAATCGCTTGAAGCCAGTGCCACCGGTACCTCATGGAGCTCCACTGCTTTTTGACTCTGTGTAATGGCACAGATGTGCACACTGTGCCTCTCAGCAGTATGAAGAGTGTCAAGAGCTCACCTGGTCACATGCTTGGAAAGACTGGACACCTCAATTTAAGTTACACATCATACAGAAGCTTCTAAATACTAGCACTTCTTAAGTTACTGTTTCATTAGAAGGCTCCTAAACTGATGACTTTTACTCTGAAACCACAGTTGAATTAGTTGTATGTATCCGTTGGAATGAGGGGAAATACATTTTCACTTTTTTCTATTGTTCCATCTTTCAGAACATATCCCCAGATGGTTAAAGATTAAAGAACCTAAGGACTAATGCAGTATGCTTTTGTTTCTCATTCAGTAAAGAAAAGGTAAATTGCACTTACCTTTCTTTACCAAAGCAAGCTTTTTCAGAATAGAGTATTAAGAATTAGATTTAATATCCTGCAATGCTCAGCACAGACCTGTGTAGTCAACCAACTTGGTACTGCAAATAACCATCAATCTAAAATAGATGCAGTTAGGTTTCTCCTTATCTGTTTCACAGCACTACAGTAAACAAATGCAATAACATAATATTTAGCAACAACTGATTAACTTGTCTTACAACTCATTCAGCCCTGTGAAACACATTTTGTCTCTGTGATAGAGTCCACAGGAGATGGAAAAAAAAGCTCTAGATCATCCTTCTGCACTGATCCTGTGATCACTAACGGCAGGGAAGTTACTGAAGCATATCACAGCTTCCTTCTGATTCTGCACCCTGATTTCCTTTAGAATAAAACGTGAGTGTGCAAAATACAACACAGTGTATTCTTCTAACATGGCACTGAGGCTTAGCCAGCTTGAATGAATCCTGCGGCAGGCATCCAAGTAATTTTAGTCCACAGTGTAGGCTGGGACTTTGCTAGTTTCACTTTCTTACTCTATTCTGAGCAGCAATGTAAAAATGTTTACGTGTGCAAGAAAAATACCCTATTCAAATCTGAGTACTTACTAAAAAAAATAGTCTGACTGTGCTTGGCAAGCTTCATTTCCAATAAAGAAACACAAATCTTAGCTCCAAATTCCTCACAAAAGCTGTACAAATAATAATTGCAAGTACGAAAAGAATGCTAGCCTTCTTTTGCCCTCCAATACACATTTATCATCTCAGGTGGTTTCACAGTAAACAGGTACAGCATCGCCAAAACAAAACTAATGTGGCTTTAATGCTTTAAGAATAATTATAAGTCTGTTTTATTATTTCCTTTTCTTCTTATGTTGGTTAGCCTTCCATTTAAAGAACGTATTGAAATCCTTTTGTCTTTCAAGCTTTTAATTCATGAGAGTAGAAGAAATTACCAAATATTCCGTATCATACAATCTTACCCAGAAAAAGACAAAATCACAATGTACTTTTACTACCGCGTTATCTGTGTACTCTCGTGCCTAATATTGTTTACGCATTGACACCAGCTGCTGCAATGATGCTAAGGAAGCTCATAGCTACTCAATTTACTAAAATGCAAATGGTTATTAATTGAAGATTTTATGAAGCATCAAAAAACCCATAAAAGTCATAAGTTATCATCAGTCAGAAAATACCAAAAGCAAAAACATGGGTGTTATGTATTTAATGCATCATTATCAAATAAATATATAACATAATGTGCTGATACTATCATGAAAGCAAAAGAGTAAGAAAGAACTATTACAAGTATAATTTCTCACTGATTTAGGACAAATGCAAGCAAATGTTGAATGTTTAGGCTGTAACCTGATTCATACATACATACAAGCATCCCCCACAGAAGTGAAAGGAAAGCTGTCTCCTTCATGATCTGGAAATAATGTACATTCTTCTTTCCTCCACAATATATACCTATATCTTGACTTCCATAGAGCCATTCAGTAGTCTTTGCCCTTTTCATGCCAGGCACACACCTCTTTTCACCGTTCCATGATGTAGTAAAATATTCCCTCAAATCCTACTCTGTAAGGGTTTTAGCTCAATAGAGCACTCTTTACGTAGATGCACTTGTGAGTCCATGGAGAAGGTCAGGGCTATGAAGCTATTGCTATGCATAGTATATGAAATGCCTGCTATTCACATGTTGCTATTACAGATGGCTATATCAGACACTACCAGATGAAGCATGAGGGAGGGGCAAAAAGAGGGTGAGGCTTTCAAGAAGATATCTGGCAGCTATAAAAATTACTAGCTTTAAAGCATGAAAACACCCTGTAAGGTAAAGAGTACTTGGGGATGATCATCAAAACAAGCTTGATTGTTATACCATTTCTCAAAGTCTGTTGAGCTAGCAGGACATTTCTTGACTCCTCTATTAAAGAGTAGTCATCTTTCACTGCATCCTCAAACAAATAAGCACTGTTGTAGTAATGCTAAGTTCTACCACTGATGTATGAGCAGCAGCATCTACAGCCCACTTGCTACCTGATATTTACAGTGCAGTCTTAATAGACCAGACTTTGTTTACTGTTTCTCAACCATCCATGAGGGTAGAGATAAAGCAACGCTTCTTTTATCAACTAATACGCAGCTGCTATTTGAAAGCTGCTCCTTTAAGGCTGGATAGTTGCAATCCAAAGGCTCAGTGTCAGGAGGAAGGGACAAAGATCTGAGGAAAGTTCAGCATTAGCGCTACTGAGACAAGGAGAGAACAGGAAGCAACAGGGAGTTCACTAGAGGCGGTATCAGGAAACAAGATAGAGAGACAGGAACAGAGCAGAAAAGAAGCTGGGTTGAAGAAGAGGAAGAATTAAAATAAAATTATACATCCACCTGAAGAAAGGTCAAGTACCACCAAAGACTGGAAGCAACAACTGCTGCTCAGCCTCTCTTCTGATTCTTTAAGACATCCTAAGAAGCCTTGCATAATTTTCAGCTGAGCAGAAATTTTCATCCCTGAAGAATGAGTGGTCATGATAAACACTGTATCATAACCATATTGTTCAATATGTTTAGAGACAATTAAAGCAACAGTGAGTAAAATGTGGAAGGAGGCAAGAGAAACACAAACAGCAGATAAAATATTTTTATAAGTGATCTAAATCATGTTGAGAGATGTGACTTGAGCTGAAAAATATTAAACATCCTGCACCAAAGTGAAACTGGAAAGGGAAGAAACATCCCTCTAAGAACTGGTATATCTTGTAGGCAAAGTGTCAGATGCAATCAACTGGACATATGCCACTATCCATCAGTACATTATTGATGAAGAACTAGCAAACATTTATCCATTCAGCCTATTGTGGACTGCTTTTTGCTTCGCTTTTCAGAATGTCACTTTTGCCCCATTTAGTCCTGGAGCAAAAGTATCAGCAAAACAAGCAGAGGTTGACAGTTAGGAGTCACAAGCTCCTAAACCTTTGGGAAAAAAAAAATAATCACAAACCTAATGAAGAAGATTGCCCACTGCCTCATCCAAATTGCGTTATGAAAGAGTTAGGGCTCTAATGCATGAGTTTAACACCATGTGTTTATGAAGCTACAGTAAACTATCTGTGCATTCTTAGGTCATTACAAATGAAAGACAAAATGCACTTACTGCAACTCTTTTATTAAGGTATGAGCTAATACCTTCTATCTTTCATTTACCATAGGTAAAAAACATGTTCAACATCACACACTGTGGTTCAGCTGACACAAAGCTGCTAGTTCAGGCAAATTAATTCTGTTGCAAAACCCTCTGCAAATGAAGCCACTCAATTCAGAGGAACACATTGGCCCAAATCAAAAGTTTAGATAATTGAAGAGCATTTTAGGGGAAAAGTATTATTAGATGGGGCTGGTTAAAATGTTACTTTTAAAAGACGCTTCCAAACTCATTAAATACATCTAAATTTAATTGCTTTAAGTAAGGTCTACATCATCTTGCTTAAGATGGGTAACTGGACCCAACACATTATTAGCTTGGTTTTAATTAGCAGAAGTTCAAAACATGTCTAATTTAAGACAGTACAATGTCCTTGACATAAGCAGCAACAAGAAAGCTGCAGTAGTCAAGAATGAGACATGGCATGCGTATTAATCTCTACATAATGCATGCCAAGCTAGAATTTTGCATAGACATTTGTGTGAAATCCTGACTTCATCTCAAGTACTGAAGGGTCTACCAAATCACAAAAGAGACCGAGAGAAGCCATAGGGCCAGTCAGCCTCAAGCTGCTCTTTGGGAAGGCAAAAGGTGTAATGTTTTGGGGAAAAAAAACCCCACCAAAACCCAAACCAGCAAACCTTCAAATCACCCTCAAGGGGGATGAGAAAAGGTGATCCAAAGTAGTGAGCCTAGATTTAAGAATGGGAACAACTCGACAACCTATGATGAGACGACTGGCTTGATAAATCAGATTAGGCAGGGAGTATTATTTATTATTAGTTTAGACAGACTTTGTCCTCCATAACATAAGAATAAAGTGTTGCTTTTTTAAAATCATAACTGTGATCAAATCCTTGGAGGTATTCAAAACCTAATGGACATACTTCTGAGCAACTTGCTCTTCCTGACCCTGCTTTGAGCAAGGGGGTTGGACCAGACTGTCTCCAGACATCCTTATCAGCCTCAACTGTTGTTAAGAAATCGTACACTTCCTACTAATGTTTAAATATCTTAATTTCATGGCCTACGTTGCCTTTAAATACAGAAAGGCTTTAAAACACCTATTTTCTTACTTTGTCTAAAGCTGTGAAGAGAAATAAGCCAAGTATTTTTAAGAAACTCCTTATAGCACCTGTAAAAGAACCTCTGTACTTGTTTCTGAAGCAGCACTAGGAAGATGCAATTGGAATGTGAAAAAACATTTAAAAGGTGAACCTCTGGACAGCAGCAAGAGAAGCATACTTTTAGGCACTGCAGTCTACCTGAAACTTCTGTCTTGCAAAAACCGTAAACCAGAGAGAAGGAAGGCAATCCCAGGCACACTTTTCTATAGTGGCATTATCTGATGCAACTGGCCATGCCCAGAAACTTAGCATCAAGAATAGCTTTCGGCTCCTTAAAACTATCATATAGGCCAGAGAACTGAGAAATATGGGTAACTCTTAACACATGATATTTCTCCATATTTTTGCCTAGTGCAAATCACGGTATTTAAAATGCCTTCGTATTTCTCTATCCCATCAACACTACTACTATTCCCACTTCACTTGAGGTTGAGCCTAGTTACATTTGAGATGCCTAACATTCTGAGGCAGAAACAAAATAGAATTTCAGATTTTCATCAAGTTCTGTGAAGGATTAATAAGCATTCTAAACCTCATGATATTCTACATAATCTTATAACATTCCAACCTTCATTTGTAAAGCAGAAATGAAAGCTTTGTCTAGAGCAGAGAAACAATACAACAATACTGATCTTCTCCACACTGCTAATTATTAACCTCTTAAATGTTTTCCACATAACGTTGGTAAGCAACAAGAGAAATATATCATTCCCCTTGCTTTTTTGGTTTTTTTTAAGCCTAAAGAAGCAGCACAGTCAGCAGCAACTAGATGTAACTACACATCACAACTGGGACAGTCATCTTGCTACAACTCTTAGTCTCTGGCAGCTGTCTGAGCCAATGGTTTTCTTAGCCAGGATCCACTTTCCTCCATTCAATCCTCCAATCCTCCCACCCCATCAGTCTTACACTATAACCCAGTCATGCCCAGCACAAGCAGCAGAATTGCCCTTGAGAGCACAATGGTTCCATACAGTGTCTCTACCTTTGTGTTGCAATAGAGAATACAAGCAACTTTGTAACTTCTTAAACAATAATCTGATCATATGACAAGCATACAACTTATCATCAAGACTTTTTTGGACACACATTTTGGAATCAGTTTCCTCTTTTGGTTGCTATCCTATGTATGGCTCTGCTGTCCCTTTCTTCTCATTTGCACTTATTTCTAAGATCTTTGCAGATGTTTAAACTGGAATAAAACTAGGGTACAACTGACTGAAAAAGAATTCTAAATATGAAAGGTGATATGGTTCTTGTCAATAACTTTATTATTGATATTATCAATGATAAACAGTAAAAAACAAGATCCAAACTGAAATTTCTTAGACTAAATTCCCAACATAGGCAAAGCCATCAAGAGAAGTCAAAACATATGGTCAGGCAGTAGCACATATGACTCCAGCAAGGCTTTTACATGTATCAGCACGCAGCAATAATCAACAGAAAGTTTCCTTAGCAATGTTTGACTTCAGTATGGATGCAGCAATATGGCAACCAAGGAAGAAATCTCAGGTAAAAATGCCATGAACACAAGGCCATCTATACTAAATCCCAACACCAGCAGGCAAAACACATAGCACTGGTATTGGACGATCATAGTCAGAACACTTTATGGTATAAAAGCCAAAGCTGAAAGACTGCAATTTCCATCAACACATAAAGATTAGATCTCAGCAGTATTTTGCTAGATCTGCTAGTATTTTGTCATCCAAAAGTAAATATAGCTCTAACCAAAATCCCGGGCCAAGGTGAAAACCTTGCAGACTAGTGACAGCCTGCCCAGTGCACTGTCAGGATGGAAGAAAGAAGAGAGTTCACAGCGCTAAACTCAACCCTCTTCTTCATTTGCTTTCCAGGCAAAGCAGTTGCCACTTTCATTAGTCTTTTTATTTCCAAACTTTTTGGTGTCATAAAAGTAGTGTCCACTCAGATGGCAGACTTGGATTCAGAAACCAACATCAAATCACAGAATAATTTCAGCTGGAAAGGACCTCTGAAGGGCATCTGGTCCAATCCCTGGGCTCAAAGTAGAGCCAATTAGATCACAGCAAACAGTCACATTGCTCCAGCTCTTCCCCAAATCCCAGGCATACAATATTCCCTGCATTCCTACAGGACTTTTGTCGTTGCTGTTGCTTTTCAATCATAATGCTGGTCTCTTAGGTAGGAGCTTCAGCATACAGTTCTGGACAGCAAAGTCATGTGCAATAACTGACTAGCCCTGCCAGTTCTTACCAAAAGAAGAAAGGATGAGCATCACAAGCCCCAGAAAGCTAGTATGCACATGACCATGCAAATAGATTTCACTTTTCATAGCAGTTACATGGTAGCTACAACTTAAGCCTTTTTAGCTCCTCCCTTCTTTTCTCCATCCCCCAATAAGATATATTCAGAAAACCAGTAAAAGCATCTTTATTGCATTACATTCTTTCCAGCATTCTGTTTCTCACAAAAAAAAAAAAATCTGAAGGACTTTAGTCCCTCCCTTTCTTAAGGTCATCTTAATTAACTCCACTGCCTAGTTCACTACTGTAGATATCTCCTTCAATTTATAGTTTCCACACAAAACATTCTGAGTAATTCAAGAGCTATGTTGTAGGAGTGTAAAAATTACCAGAATGTTATAACCTAAGTCACAGCAGATATGTAGGAGAGGCTTATATGCATGCACAAAAAGTAGTGAGTGCATTTATATTCATACACAGTTTTAGCTGAGATTCTCTTGAATTGCTTCAGCCTTGCCTTGAAAAGCCCCTTATTCATAACAACATTCATAAAACATAACAACAGATAAATTTAAGAGAAATAAAGAAGTATGATTTCAAAACTGCTTTGCCCATTTTGAACTATCAAGAATCACTTGTCCTGTACCAGCGCTCCAGTCATGTCAGACCAAGGACTGCTCATACTAAGCAATCAACTCATCCTCAAGAAGCACAATTCCAGCTTCAAAATGTGAACAACCCTAAGGCGGATATAGGAAGGCAAGCTATCATTTAAGCATCACTCATTTTTTAATATGTATGTTTATGCAAGAAACACATCCAAACACCTTACTTTTCAGCACTGTATGGACCTGGTATTATGAAACAAACCTTAGAGGCAACAAGCACTTAACATCTAGAATGACTTTTTAAAATGCACTGCTTAAGAAAATAAACAGGCTCAGCAGAAAGGACATTTTAAAAGGGGTCAGAATCTTAAAATATTTTTGAACTCTGTCATTAGTCTACAACCTGCTGTGTGACCTCAGACAAACTATTTTACTTGTTTCCCTTTAGGTAAAGTAAGCTGAAGTGTAAAGATGAAAAGTAGTTTACAGCTCAGCAACTGAGTACTTAACGTTAACATTCTGATATTTGTTAAAAGTTGTCAAAGCCATTTTGTCCATCAATACAATACTTAACAGTTTTTCTTCCTATTTACAGAATCCTAAAGCAGTATGAGGGCTGCTGTACAGCAAGTCTAAAAAAAAAGGAAATAAAATTTGCTTTAAAACCAAGAAAATAGGGGGTTTTTGTTTAAAATTTTTGGAAAAAAAATAACGGTTCCTTAGAAATGGAACAACTCTCTTAAGTTCATTAGCACATGTCAACAGGATAGTTTAGCGCGACCCATTAAAGAGCCTACGAGTTTCCACTTGGCTTTTGTTATGAAGATTGTTAAACTCGCTTCAGTAAGAATGCATTTCTAGCCTGCAAGATCCATCTCATCGCACCAGGTCCCAAGGTCACCCAGGCTCCTTTCAAAGCCTACCGCGCATGAGAGATAAGGCCAGAAATTCGGTTTGCAGTAAAAGGGACTGCACGATAACTGCACCTAGAAAAAACGGCTCGATACAGGAAGCAGCGTTCCACCACTGCGTTCACTTCGAAACAGCCATTTTACTTCTAACTACAACCCTCTCTATAGCCAGCCTTCATTTTGTGCTGCTGCTTGGGTGCGCGGTTCGAGGCAGGAAGCTGCCAAGAGGCTACCGGGGGTGCACTCAGGTGCAGGTAAGGTGCTTCCCAGCCTCGCCGGGTGCCAAGCGATCCGCTCCGGTGCCAGAGCCAGGGGAGGGAGGTTTCCCGCCTCCACCTGGTTTTGAAAGTAAATGAAGACGCCGCTCCAAATGGCGGGGGAAGGGGAAGCCGGACTCCCTCCTCCTCCTGGGAGCCCGGCTCCTCCTGGAGAGGCAGGGGAGCCCGGGGACCCCTCTCCTGGCAGGTCGGCCCTGCTATCGTCCCTCCCCCCGGGCGGGCAGTGCCGTGTGTCCCGTCCCTCCCCCCGGGCGGGCGGGCTGGCTGGCTGTGCTGTCTCTCCCCCCGGCAGGCCGTGCGAGAGCGGCGGGGCGGGCACTCACCGCTCCGGCAGAGTGAGAGGCAGCGGCGGCGGCGGCAGCGGCCTCATCCTCCTCCGGCGACGGCGGGCCGATCTTGCTGCAGGTGGCCGCCAGCAGAGCAAGCGGTGACGGCTGAGCGTCCTACCCACAATGGGCGGGTTCAGGGGGAGAAAGTGGGTGGCGGTTAGTGCGGGACAGCGACCGGGCTCCTCGCAGACGCGCACACAGGAAGCGGCGGCGGCGGCACCGGCTCCCGCACCCGCTCACAACGTGTCACCCGGGGGAGGGGGGAAAGGGGCCCGGCCGGGCCTGCACTTACCTGGGGGGCGGCCGCT
>VXBP01005180.1:0-28708 GCA_013400115.1 Rhinopomastus cyanomelas | reverse complement strand
CCCCCCCCCGCTGCGCAGGCGGCGCGGTGCGCGTGTGCCCCGGAGGCACCGGGTGGGGTCTCTCAGGGCCAGAGGTACCCGCGCGGAGCCCCCGCAGTAGCCATAGCCGCCGCCGAGCTTTTGTCTCTCCCGGCGCTAAGATGTCGGCGTGCAGTTCCCAGGGGAGACGGCCTGCCTGGGTAGGCCCTGCCTGCGAGCGGCCTTGCTCGACACCGAAGCCCGCTCCTGCTGGCTGCCCTCTCCAGTGGGACAGGGTACCCAGCCCAGAGCTGGCCCTGGGAACGACCCCTGTACGGCCGGGCCATGGAAGCCGTCCCTTCCTGACTGCTTCCCGCCCCGCCCATGGCTCTTGCATAACTTCGGTGGCCGTACCGGGTTCGCACCTGTCTGACCCAGGCGGGTTAAATGTAAAAAGCTCCTTTGCCTCTTGTGTAAAACAGAACCCATTGAGAAGGCCTCGAGTTAGACTTGAACGCGACACGTCCTTCCCGCGGGAGTGTCGGCGACAGCGCCGTGCGGGGCTCCCAGCGTAGAGGGGGCGTTGATGGCCGCAGATCTTATTTTAGTCACGTTAAGGGGAATTACTGAGATTCCCCTCCGCGACCATGTGTCGCCCTGTCCCTCCCGTTACGCAACACAAAGGAAACTGGGAACTCTTAGATCGCTGAACTAAGGCAGGAAATATGTTTAAAGAATTATATAAGTATATGATGATAGCAGAAGTGGTTATTAGTGGGGCCTGTTTCCCTGTTGCACCATGATGTTGGTGAAGGGTTCCTGTGAATGGAACAGCTTCAGGTTGGGCTTTCCTTAAGTCAATGTGCACACACAGGGTGCCAGGACACTGTTTAGGCTGAGGCAGTGATTCTGACCCTTCAGCTTTTAACCCCCACAGTGAACTGCATTTTGCCTAGTTGCGTTTCATGTGGTGTTCCAGGGAGTCTGTGAATGAGACTGAAATGCACTGGCCTGAAGATGTTGAACCTACGTTTATGTTAAAATATTTAATGTAATTATCACTGAAAATTACCTAGGAGATACAGCAAGCATAGTCCCATCTGCCCATAGTTGCACTCAGTACTTGCACTCACAGGGTACCCAAGTTAACCACTGGATAAATCAGTAACTAGGAAACCAAGAAATATGGTCAGGATTTTCAGCAGCCTCCGAGAGCAAAGAATAAACTGCTTTTTAATCAGTTCAGCCCTATGACTGCAGTTACTGCCCAGGCTCAGCATAGGAACTATTGTAGAAGAGGAAAAATTGCACAAGGGGGGATCCGTCGAGAATATTAAGAAGTTATAGTGGAGGTGGACTGCTGTGTCCTCCCTGACAGTGGAGTATTGCTATTGCAGTGTGATGTGTAGTCTTATGTTAAGCGCATTTACTTTTGCTGGTGTGTTGAAAGTGCCTTCAGCTGACTCTTAATGGTGAGTTGCATATCAGTCCCAAAGTTGTCAGTATTTTTTTTTCAGGTAGCTATAAAAAAAGCCCCAAAAAACACAAACCTCACTTGTGTTTTTAAAATGCTTATTCTTGTTTAGATACTCTCTTGTGATTTTTCTTCAGTATTGGTTGTTGACAAGCTGAAAGAGGAAGCTTTTTTCCTTTGATTAATAATTTTAATACCAGAGTACTCTGATAAGCAAAAGTTGTAACTAGCAACAGAAGTCACATTTCTTTTAAGTAATAATTTCTAGCCAGAGAAATGTAAAATGCACAACCTTTAAAAATTTAGTCAATATAAATACTTAAGCAGATTGTAGGAGAAAACTCACACAGATCCACAAAGTGACTGTAGAAGCAAAAGGTCATCTAAGCTGGTATAAAATCTGCTGTTCGTTTTGTGGTATCAGAAATTGTTGGAATGTGTGATAAGTTTGTTATCTTGTAATAAGAACTCTCATGAGGGCTTACAACTTACGGTGCACTTAAAGATAAGAGAACTTACGACATGTAAAGTGTGAAAGAAATAATTACTGTTCATGTGCTGGGAAGGCAGGAACGGTATTAAAAACCTGGCCTTTGCTGATCAGCAGGGTATTGCCAAAGGTTATCAATGGCATTTTTCTTTGAGAAAATATGTTGTCTAGGACTTAAAGCTAAATATGAAAGCTGGCCTTTCTTTTGCAATTGCATGTAAGTTGAGAGCTTTGTGACTTCAGTGAGATGTTGTTTATGCAGTATTTGACCTGTATGGATCTGATGGCAGGCTTGGGATGTAATGCATTAGAACAGAAGAATTTGAAATACCAGTAAAGGGATTTGGTTTATATATTAAAAGGTTTTCAGTGCAATAATATTCATATTTAAATAGGGTTCACAGCACTAGTTGAGGACCAACATTTTCTACTTAAGTACTCCAAATCAGAGGGACACTGTGCTGTAATACTAAATTTATATAAAAAAATAAAACATATAAGGACATTCTTAATAGAAAATTTAAAAAATAATATAAATTAAAGTTGCCAAAAAGTCATGCTGTTCCGAAAACCAGGTGTAAAGAAGAGACTCAGAAATGTTAAATACAAACTGATTGGTATTGAGTGTGTTTATTTACAGCTTCTGAGTGGAGATTTAAAACATAAGAAAAAATTAGAGAAATAAGGAAATTATAATATATATTGTTAGAGTTTTGCCTATTGGTGCAGTAACATCAGTATGTTAACTGGAAAAATCCAGATGCTTGGGGAAGAGCATTGTAGCCTTACTGGATGGAAGTTGTGTTAGGTGGTAGTCTTCTTTCTGAGTCAGCACTGCGTTGATATCCCTACAGAGATTGAGCTCCATGCCCTATTAGAGGAGCCATTATTTCCTCTTCCTTGGAATTACCCACCAGATGTACTGTATTAGTATGTGATCTGAATAAACTAACCATGACCAGTTTATTATTAAAGAGCCTCACCTCTGGGTTCTAGGCTGCTGGTGGTAAACTATAGGTCCTGGGATAAGTCCATTTGCTGGAAACTGTGTTGTAATCTGTAGATCCAGAGAAAGCAACACTGGTCTATGCACAATGAGAATACCTCCACCGGCTGCCAAAATGCAGCTGTTTCAAAACAGTTGCAGCCTTTGTGGTCAGTAGTAGTAGAGTTCAGAAAGGAAGTGATGCCTACCAGTTTCTGATGAAACTTCAGGGAAGGTTTTGAAACATGAAATAAGATGCAAATTGGAGAGTACACTAAAACTTAACATCTAGCTGGTAGATCAGTTGTAAGCTCAGTGCTGCGTTTGGCTGCTATAACTCAATGGTTTAAGCCTTGGAGCTCAGACCTTTGATAGAGTAGCTCAGTATGAATCTGAAAGGAAATGAGCACCATGAAACACAACTTCCATTCAGTACAGTGGCTGCTACACTTTGAAAAGTCTTTTCTGTCTGTATACTCCTTTGAAACTTCTGAGTTATGACATACTATTTCTGTCTTTAGCATTCCCTTCATTTGGTGACTCTGCATTTATTTTTAAAAATGCATTATTTAAGAGTTGCTAGTATGTGGTCCAGTGTAGTTTTCACATCCATATCACTCTGTTTTGGAGAAATGGTCTTTTTGCTGTGCTGAGGCCTAGAATGCGGCTGGACAAGATGGGCAGGCATGGGTTCTGAACCGTTGGGAAGACGCTGACACTGGTCGCTTGAGTTTGAAAGGCTGGGTTTATAATGATGTAGAAGAACTGATAGGGATTTGATTCCACAAGCTACCTGCAAGTGCAGCCTTCACTAAAGATATAACAAGCAGAGTTACATGAAATGCTTGAAAAGGTAACCAGGACACAAATTCCAACAATTCAGAGGAGGTATCCTTTTGAATCCTTTATAACTATTTGAAAGGCCACTGTAGACATGTTGGTGCTGGTCTCTTCTCACAAGCAATTAGTGATAGAACAAGAGGGAATGGGTTCAAGTTACAACAGGGTAGGGTTAGACTTGATATTAGGAAAACTTTTTCACAGAAAGGATGGTGAAGCAATGGAATGGGCTTCCCAGGGAGGTGGTTGAGCCACCATCCCTGAATGTGTTTACAGATCATTTGGATGAGGTGTTGAGGCATATGGTTTAGGGGCAAACTTGTAAGGTAGGGTAGATGGTTGGACTCAATGATCCCAGGGGTCTTTTCCAACCAGAATGATTCTGTGAATTTTAATGTGTGTGAATTCAGTGCACCTTCTTTAGTCATCTGTTTAATATTTCAACAGACTGTGGAGAGCCATATGTTTTGATTTCTGAGTGCCAAATATTTACTTGGTACTACAAAAAACAAGTTAATTGCAAGATTCTGTATCAGACCTAATAAACTTAACTAGAATTTAATGTCATTCTGAATTTTGGCCTTTCTTTCCAATTTGTTTAAGTCTCAGCAAGCAGGGAAAAGAATCAAGCTGCTATTCCTAGACATCACACTTAATTGCTGAATTGCACACAAGTTCATTTGCTGAATAATATTGGAAGATCTTTACACAGAGCTGCAAGCAGGACTGTCAGGAGGTTGACTTGAGTGTTCTTGAGTCAACAAATAGTAGTTGGAGATAGTTACATGACTTATTTCTCTAGAAATGAATAAAGAAGTGAGTCATTGCCTGGTATAAAATCAGCAAGGAAGTGGCAGCGGTCAGAGAAAGGTGTTGGCTGGCATCATGTCATCATCCCTCAGAAAGCACCTCCCTATTCTGAGATGAGTGGCTCTGGGAACACAAATTTTGCAAGGCGGGAGCAGGCTTGAGCAGTAGACGTGGTTTGACCAGAAGAAGCCAAACCAACCTAATAGCTCATTGACCTCACCATAATTACACAACTATCAGAAAACAAGTTTTTCTGTTTTAAGTGGGAAAGCAGTTCTAAGAATACCAGCTTCTGCCTGGAACAACACCATTAAAGAGAGGTCAAAGAAATCTGTGGTACCTGGTTCTAGCTGAGATACTTAGTTCCACTTGTGCTCACATCCAGTGGAAGGTGTTGGCAGGATAAAGAATGACCTAGCAACTAATGGACAGCACTGCATTCACAGCAGGAACACACCAGCTCCAGGCGCTTTCTGCACTTGACTTGAGGTCCAAGACACGCAACCTAGCCACAGGAAGAGGAAGAACCTGTGAATAAGTAGCTTAACAACCCCGTCTGCACACAAGTCTAAAGGCTATGACTCTTCACCAACACAGATGACGGGTCTTCAAAGAATGGGGCCAGCAGAGAGGTCTGTCCAAGCTCTATGCATACCAGTGTGTGAGGACAGTCCTCTGGAACATTGTTTCTAGCCTAGTCATTGTATTTATCTTTTTTTTTTTTTAAGCAATTAGGACAAAATAAGTCATGTTCCCTTTTAGTCAAAAATTCTTCCTCTTTTGTTACAGCTGCAGTTCTCCCTAGTTTGGTTGGTACATTTTTGTATGTTTTGCAAGTGTTGAGATTCCATGGGGACATGTAATATGTGACTGGTAAACAGACTGTGACCTTAATAACATGTTAGAGAAAACAAATTCAGCTGTTTCTTGTGTTAAACTATGTGATTCAGACAGGAGAAGCATTTAAATGTACTTTTGCATAAGGGGGTTTTTCATATGAATTGTTTGGTTTTGTTTTAATCGTGTGTACAAATAAATAAAAGTTGTATTAGTTATAGCTTCTCTATAGATGTGGGTGTTTTTTATTCCACTAGCAGCTCATTCTATCTAAAAAAGAAGTTTTTTCATTAATAAAATTTATTTCTTACAAAGAGGAAACAAATGTATCTAATCTCCAGTTTGGAGAGGTGTGAGGAAGAAGCAGATAGGTAAATAGCAGAAAATTTGCTCTTTAGCAGGTGAATCACTGTCCACAGCTCTTTCATTTCCCCTTGCTTAAATGAAAAACTTGCTTCTTCCAAGCTTCTTAGACATCACTGCTTTCAGGCCCCTTTATTATCCTGTTTGTTTATGCTTCATTCTTATCCCTCAAGATCATCGCAGTAGATATAATTTAATTATAGAAATAATTGGGAAAAAATCATACCTTAAGTATGTTTAAACAACTTGTTCAAAGCAGTCCATAACTGTGACTTGCAGACTCAGTAATAGGGCCTCCAAGGATCTTCCATAGCCCATCACAAATTGAAATGGAAGAAGATATGTGTACAGATAAATTCACCTAAATGAAGAAAAAGGTCTTGCTAAATACGTCTTGTCTAGTGTAAAACTGGGCATTTTACTTTCACTAGTACTGACAGAGAAGTAGACCATTGTGGAAATTAAAGAGACTGGCAAATTATACACATGCATATATGTTTACTGAAAATTTGAAATCTTAATAGCAGTTGTATATTCTGAAAGGAAATATTTTTAGAGGGAAGAACTGACTTATTTTTAGGACTATCAATCAAAATTCCCGTTCCCAGAGAGTAGGAGCAATCGGGACTTTGTGGCTCTGTTTAGTAGAAGGCTGAAGTGACAGTCCAAATCACATCCCCCTGCCTTTCTGGGAGGTCCCTATTCCAGCAGCCTGAAGACCACAGGGTCAAGTTGGTCTGAACGGTGAGAGGGACCAAGATAATGCCACAGAATCACAGAGTGTTAGGGATCGGAAGTGACCTTGAAAGATCATCTAGTCCAATACCCCTGCCACAGCAGGATCACCTAGACCAGGGGTCTTCAAACCCTGGCCCGTGGGCCAGATACGGCCCCCTAGGGTCTCCAATACAGCCCGCCGGTATTTACAGAACACCCCCTCCCCCCATGACTTCCTGCCAACTGCGTGGCCGTGGCCGGGCTGAGGAGGGGGGCAGCGGCATCAGCGAGGTGGGTGGCTCCCCCGTCTCTCTCCCTCCCTCCAGCTCCCAGGCAGCACAAACCAGCCAGCACCAGTGGGACTAACTGATGAACACTTGCATCACTTGCTACGACTAGCAGTGACAAATACGGAACCTAACATTGACCATCTCATTAGCCAAAAGCAGGCCCATAGTCCACATAGAAATATTATTTGGTTTTGTTGGTTACAATTGTTCTTCATTCTAAATATTGCATTCTTTTTCCTGTTTTTTGTGCAGTGTGCATAGGCATTCGTTCATTTTTTTCCAAACTATAGCCCGGCCCCCGACAGTGTCTGAGGGACAGTAAACTGGCCCCCTGTTTAAAAAGGTTGAGAACCCCTGACCTAGACTAAGTGACACAGGAACATATCCAGGTAGGTTTTAAATGTCTCCAGAGAAGGAGACTCCACAACTGCCCTGGGCAGCCTGTTCCATTTAAAGACATTTGTAAACCTGATTAACAGCTCAAAATTCTGTAGATCTTCAGGTGAGGGAGGTTTTTTATTTCTTAGGGAAAAAAACCAACATGTCAAGATCTTTGAAAGAGGAGCAGTTTTGGGCGGGGACTTCCAGAAGAGGGCTGGAGGCTATGTAAGGAAGAACCTTTGAAGGGTGGTGTCTGTTTTAGCTGTCACCAGAGAACTGTGTGCAGCCCATGCCGTCCTCGCCTGGCTGGCTTAGATGCCTTCAAGGCATTCTGATCCATTCTCACTCCCCTGTGAGGAAACTCAGCTGCTGAACAGTTCTGGCATGTCCACGGTGGCATACAAAGCCTTTGTGGTTTTAACTACAAGCGTAATTTCATTAGGCTAAAGCATTAAGAGCAACAGAACAAATTAGGTTGGTGTCTTTACTTACTAACTTGGAAAGAAGAGGTGTAAAGTTCTAGGGTTCATTTTAGGTTTGTCTATGTCTACGTTGCAGAGAAATCAACATTTTAAATGTGGACAGGACCACAGTAATGGAGGTATTCACTGTACCTCCTGCAATATCCCCTGGCAAGCCAAGTTGCATCACAAGTACTAAAGAAGAGAAAGCTGAAAGAGACTTGAAATTCCAGTCATAGACAAAACTTTTCAGGGGGAAAAAAAAAACCCAATTAAAATTTTAACAAATGCCTCAGTAAAAGAATCATCAATCTATTTCAGAGTAAGTCTGGAAGAGGCACATTTGAGGCTCTAAAATGACAATAATTAACAAGCTGATGGTCCTGGCCTAAAACACCAATAGACATTTTTCAACTGCTAATTAACCTCTGGCTTCTAGAGAACTCTCAGTAAAAATGCACCTCTTCATCATGTGTTTTTGCAGCTCAATAGCAGTCACATAGTTCACACCACTTCTCAGACCAAGCTGCAGATTGCTCTTGATCCTTTTGACTGGCTTTTATTTCTGAATCACTGGAATCACAGTCTTCCCAATATGACAGTTGCAAACGTCTGCACTTGCTGTAGGTATCCTTCCTATTCCTAAAAATTAATTACCCAAAGTTAATTACTTTTTAATGTATTGTTTCTCTCTCGTGTCAATTAATATCTGAATTATTGAAGTGGATCGTTGCTATTAGTTTGTTTTCACAAAGTTGGAAAACTCAGAAACTCCATCTTAATTACTTACAAATGAAGGGAGAAACGCCTTCCTTTCCATCGGAAAGCTCCAGAAGGTGTAAACGGGGCCAGGATCTCAATGGTTCCTCCAGTCTCAGCAGGACCACTACAGGCACTGGAGGCAAAGCACACATGCAGTGCATCAGCACCAGCACGCAATTCCAGGACAAGGATTGCAGTACATTCTTTACCATAGTGCCAGGTTTTCAGCCACACGTGTTGAAACAGAATAGTTGTTGAATATTCTGTCTGCTACATTAAAAAAATGACTTCGTTCATCCTCCTTTTACTCTCACAAAGAAAAAGCATTACAATACATTTTTCCTAGCCTGGATTCCTACAGGAATTAAAAGGGTTTTCAGATCATTATCACATGTATAATGAATCTCTCTGTGTGCACACACGTGCACACATTGGTGCATGTACAAACTTGCACATTGTACAAGAGCAAGAGAAGGAACAAGAACAGTCACCAGTTTTAACCACATCTGACAGTAATAAAAGGCTAAAAATATTACATTCCTATACATTTCATACAGGCTGATAAGTAAGAGAAAAGCAATCCACTGCAGCTTGAATGAAACCCGTATAGCTCACAAAGAGAACTGCAAAGATGGAAGTTGTTAACACCCACTCACAAGAAAAGTTGAAGTCAGAACTGCTGGCTATGTAGACCTAGGAGAACCCAAAGGAGGCTGCCCAAGGGAAACCAAGCCTTGTAATTCACAGGACTATGGTTTGTGCCAGATTTCTAGTCCATTGCTGTCCAGCTTTGAAGATGACACACTCGATTCTTGCTCTTTGGGGAAGAAAAGACAAATGTTTTTCATACAGATTTCTCAAACCTGATGGGCTGAAACTCAAGATGAAAAGAAGGACCAGAATCTGTTCTTAAAGACCCCATGGGATATTCTCACCAGAGTCTCCACATGCAGCGTACCACACAAAGAGAAAGCTGCATCCTCAAGGTTCTCAGACCCTGTAGACTGGAGAACAACTTCATACCCTGGTAGCCTGGACTTTGATCTTTCTGAAGTTAGCAAGAGCCAGCGCTGTTAAAAAGTCTTCCATCTCACTTTCTACCTTGTCACATACAAGGGTTCAACTGTTTTCAAAAGTTTTGTGAGGGACACACATCTTAGGCCTAATGACTTTAGTGCTTTTTCTCTAATACAGGAGTGCTATCCATGCAGAAAATACAGCGTGAGGAAGGAGTGAGTCAAGCTTCTTTGCACTGGCTCTGCTGGAGATGTGCATGCCAGTGCCACACCTCTGGCATCTCGCTTGGATGCAAAAGGAAAACTGAAAGGGAGAGGTTGTCCAAACCAGGTGCTGCATAATGTACCAATAAACACACTGTCTTCAAGATTATCACCATAGTGCTCATCTCAGTCATACTTCCTCCCTGTTTGTTGCTGGGGTGCATTTGACAAGGTTTGTTTACTTCCCCTCCAGGGTTAGATGTTCTGCTCACACATGCAGGGACAAACTGCAGTACTCTAACATCCACGATCCCCTCTGGACGACAGGCTGCCTTTTTACGTCCTAGTCACAGTCACTCACCTATACCTCTCTGGCATCCCTCAGTTCAGACCCTCCTTTCCTAGGCACGTTCCCTTGTCTAAAAATATAATTCGGGAAGTTTTTATCCTTCATGTTGTGCAGTACTTGGCTCTCAAACTCAGCAAACCTGCTCATAGGTGCTGAGGCAATCAATGCTTCTTGGATGCCTGTAGCTGTGTCTATCAGTGCTCTGGTTCACAGCCCTTCATATCCCACACAAAGAAAGGAGAGATAGTCAAAGAATTCAGCAGCCAAAACCTGCTATTGACCTCTTCTTCTCCAAAATGTTAATTCTGAGACAAAAAATGCCCATTCTTGTTGCAGGGTGACAAAGGGATATGTGCATTATCATTATTATTATTGTTATTATTACTGCTACACATGTGTGAGGTTAGCTTGAGATAATTTATTCTATTTTTTAAAATCATTTGTTGCTGAAAGAGTAACAGTGACCTGTTATGGTAATCTCCAGGGCTTGGAGCAATAAAATCAAGTTGTGGTCTTCTAAACTAGCTACATTTTTCAATTTTATGGGAAAATAAATATCCATTCTCTTCCATATGAAAACCTGGCAGCCCCTGGTTTTCCTACACTAATCTAAAATGAGTTTGACATTTGGCCTTGGTTTCGTACTCTGTCATTCATTACTTGAGGATGTAGAGAGGAAGTTAGAAAAGTGTTTGTCAAATAGTAAACACTCAATAAATTGATTAATTTTAGCAGTCTAAAGCACTACACCATAAAACCTTAGAAATTTGATAGCATTCTTACCTTTTCTTACGTGACACTCAAGTTTGAATCATAAAGGATTAGAAGGGACCTCGAAAGATCATCTAGTCCAATCCCCCTGCCAGAGCAGGCTCACCTGACTGGAGAAGCCATGGAATCAGAGTCACTCAGGGTAGGGAGGAACCATCATCCAGTTCCATTAATTAGTCATTAGAGATGTTTTATTTCCTGGATGAATGATAATTCCTGTAGTTGGGCGATTCAGCATAAACAACTGCAATAAGACAATTCAGTTAAATCTCTGTTAATGCAATTCCAAAGAGAGAAATTTGCTTTATTCTTATTAACTGTTTCCTAAGGAGTTAAGGCCCCAGGGCTATAGGACTGCATGGACTAGAGGTTAAACACATGCTTGACTTCTGAGCTTCTAGGACACAGATCCTCACAGTTCTGTAATTCATCATAATGCTCTGAGCTTGAAGTGCTATAGTCAGAAAGTGTTTCCTTATCCCCATCCTTGTCAGGCTGGGAAGCAGGTTTCTGAAAGCCACAGAAAGTAACCCCACATTTCAAGGGATTTCTACATGATCTGTAAAACTGTAATCTGCCTCTGTGCTTTCTGTGGGATAATCTACTAATTGGGCAAAGTTAGCACAGAGAGCCCAAATTTGCCTTATCTGAATGTGTGAGTTAGATCTTAATTTTGTCAAGTAAAACTCAATAGGAATTAAAATATGTTAGTGATTTCCCATGGGGACAGAGAGGCAGCCAGTCACACAAAAAAGAATGGCAGCCAACCTGGCAGTGAGATGATGCTCCTTTCTCCCAGTTCCTCATCAGTTCTACCATTTGTCCACATGTGATACACACGTCAGCAGCAGCACAATGGTTATAAGCAGAGAAGAGACTTCGTAGAAAACATAACCTTCGGTATCGTGAACGAAAAGACCTCAGCCTGCCCAGTGTCTTGTGTCTAATTCAACTCCCTGTTCCAGTCTCTAACAGAGCATTTGGGATGTATTAAGTCTAAGAACTCCCAGCTAGTGACTATGCAAAATATTTTCACTGCTCTAGCTAATCTACAAAGACAAATATTTTCATGTTTACACTGTGAGAAACAAAGTATTCTTATCTCCCAATATAAAATATTTGCTCTTTGTTGGATACCAACACTGTTCAACTCCAAAACTGTTTGAAATCCTGGCTTGTCACTTACCCCCTTCAGCAGTGCCCATTGTGGAAGAAAATCAGAAAACTCCATACTGTGCTGCCTCCTTGTCTGAAGGCTTCATCTGTTGAGGATGTTCTCCTCTTAAAATCTCTCTTGATCATGGAAGAGTTTATCCACCTTTGCCATCATTCTATTTCAAAGAAGAAAAATGAAGCAATAGTCTTCCCTGTCCTATTTGAATAAGAACTTAATTGTTTGACTATTTCTCCATTCTGTTCTTTGGAAAATGTTTTTCCTTCCTGTTGTGGATTTTCCACATACACGTGCCTTCACAATTTGCAAATTGCTGCCACACAGCCTGGGAAGCAGCAGGCCAGCAATGGACACAGCAACCAGGGAGCACTAGCCCAGCTTCTGCCTGTGTCACGGGTCCATAGTGAATGGAGAAGGAAAACTACTCAAGGCGTTAGTAGTGAGAGTGGCTCTGAATTTACCAGCAGCTCACTGTCTGAGTGGGGAAACCTGCAAAGCCCACCAAGATGCCATCCAGGCTTTCTGCTTTGGACTACTTCACACACCCTTGTGCATAGGGAACATCGTTACAGCCCCTGAGCATTATAATCAACTTGAACTTTTAAGCCTGGATGTTAATAGAAGCCATTCCCAACATTTTGTCAGTTAGTCCTATTGCTAAGACACTGGCTGGATTTCCTTTTCTTTTAAAGTTATGCTTTACTTGAAAAAATACATCCATTTTTTCAAGTCCAGCTGTGCAGTAACTGTTTTCCTCGTGGGACAGTGCTCCTCTCTCAATCACCTCTCTATCGTTTTCAAGCCTTGCCACCAGGCCATCTAGGTTGTTAATTCTGTCTTACATTTCCCTGTACCTCTCTCTCAGAGAAGAAAGGGACCATTGAAGAATACAGTGCCGAGTGAGTCTCAAGCAGTTCCCAGACTGATCCCTCAAGGCTCAGGCTGGTGAGAGGGCAGCACTCTCTGAGATAGAGCCCGGCGGAATTTGTTGAGGAACCTTTGAGCCAGCAGCACGCCGCTTGAAAAGCCTTTCTCCTTCAGACACGTTCGAGTCTCAAATCATTACCAAATATAGAACGTATTCTTTAGCAGGTACTACTTTCCCTACATGAGGTATCTAAAACTGTTGGAGAAGGCAAAGCTGAAGAATACAATGATTGCCATATATGAGACGTGATTAAATCAAAGTGCCCCCATAGACTGACCTGGTGGCCATACCAACCTCCGCTTTACTCGCCCAGGCAGGTGTACAAGATACCACCAGGCTTCTTCAGGGCATGGCACGCAGGCACAGGCTGGGTTCATTGTGTGCCACCGGCTATGTGACAGCCTACACTGCCACGCCTGTGGTCAAACAGCCTGTTTGCCTGTAGGAAGGGGCATTCTGCAGGATCGTTGTTAGCAACAGGTTGGTACTCAAAATAATCAAAACAAAACTGTAAAATCCCCTTGTTGGACAGACTGTGGGTCTCATAGTTGGTGCTCTTGCTCTTGTCTTACATGGCTGTCACAGAAATGATCTGTCACGTGGCAAGCAGCATCACCAGCTCCCCTCCCACTGAGGCTCCAGACCCAGGCAGCCGGTGCCCCTTTTGCCCCTAACCTTTCTGCCCTGTTGCCCCCTGGCTGCTTTTGCAAGGCCAAGCATTGCCAGGCTGCAGGTAATGCAGTGGTGCACTTGCACTTGCCCAAGAAGCCCAGAAAGAACCTGGAGAGGCACATTCAGTTTTACATCTGAGGCAAAATAATTTCTATATTAAAAAAAGTAATTTGCATGGCTTAGGTGACATATCCACCAGAAAAATCAGTTCCCAGGTAAGAGCTAAGAATGAGTAGGACAGGGATAAAGACCTTCTTTTTGCTACGTTTGAACCCTCTTCTTGCTTTCTTTTTCCATTCCAGGAAGCAGGCTGGCATTTTAGTGGAAGTTCTAAAGTACATTCTCATGCATTTCACACAAGGAGGAAAAGATAATTTGTGATTCAGTGCTTACACTGAAATAGTTCTCAGAGTTAGAATTCCAGACTTGCAGGAATTAGACTCATTAAAGGAGGGATAACCTCCGTTTCTTTTCCACCTTTACCCTGCTTCTGGTTTATTTCCTCTGTGGCTGATGGCACCTCTGTGGTTTTCTCACATACCTGGAGGAATCACCCACTCTGTGCATCAACTCTGCATTTGATGGACATTTGTTTTTCCACAAGCACTTTCTTCCACTCTAAATTCCTGGCTAAGCTTTGTCATGCAGCACAAACTGACTGTGTATGAGGTGGCCAAAGCTGCCATCACCTACTTCGTGCACCTGCCCTGCTCAGACTTCTTCACTTTTCAGGTGTATCAATATATTTACCTGCTTTTCAGGTAGGGATACAGCTGCTCTTCCAGTCACACATAGTCGCTTCCAAGAGAGGAACCAGTTGTTTTGGGCTGGTCTAGGCTTCACAATGGGGGCCCAAATCCTTCTGAGATGGTGGTTGCAGCTGGGATGCTTTGCTCCTTCCCAAGGAAACACCTACCCTTGGGCAAATCCTCTCTCCTGTTGCAACAGAGGGTGTGAAAAGCAAGACTGCAAGTGCTGCTTCAATAAGGTATTCTGCATTTTGATGCACATGTGCTTGAACTTTCAGAGGTCCCAGCTCATCTCAGCAGCTCTCTGACTTGCAGAAAACAGTTGCCTTTGTGTTTCTTCCCCTCACGTGTGAAGTCTAACCATATAGAAGCCACTCTTCAGGCAAAAAACTCAAGGCTACACAAGCAAGTGGATTCTCATCTGCTGTGTCATGTTAACTGCAGAATGAAGCAGCAAATGGCAGCCATTCACTGCGAGCAGCACACTTGCAAATAGATTGGCAGAGTCATAGTGATGAGATGCGGTGTATTCAAAAAGCCTCTGCTCTGTGTGTTTGATGCAAAATAGCACTTAAATGCTGCACCACTAGGTGCCTGTGCTGCTTGGCTGAACGAAGGAAGAAAGATGGAGTGGAGGAGACAAAGCAAACTCTTTGGGTTGAAGCCCTGGCGGTCTGCCCACTTTGTTGCTCTGCCTGAGTGCCTGAACAATACCACACTTGGACTTCTGAGACATCAACACAACTACATCCCTTCCAGGCCAGCCAGCTGATTGCTTCTGCCTTGCAACCTTTTGCATATTCATTTTGGTATCCTTTTATGATAAGGCTGATAAATACTGCCTGGACATTGAGGAAGTGGGAAAGACCTAGTGTTCTTCCATGGTGACACCACATTCATAGAAGGTAAATCTAGTTAAGGCAGGTTTTACCCCCTGCAGGAACTGGAAAGAAACACCACATACTCCTAGTTTCCATCTTTGATCCACCAAGTTTACGTGTGGAGCACAGCACGTCTCCTACTGCTGAGGGCTGTTTTCCCCTTGTGCTGCCAGTGAAACCCCGGGAGGTGTAGCGTGCATCTGTTACAACTGCAGGACAACAGCTGGAGGTCAAGAAAATCAGAGGCAGAAGGGGCATCAAAACTATTTTCTGACTCATCACAAAAACCAACA
Source organism: Rhinopomastus cyanomelas (assembly GCA_013400115.1). Lineage (NCBI taxonomy): Eukaryota > Metazoa > Chordata > Aves > Bucerotiformes > Rhinopomastidae > Rhinopomastus > Rhinopomastus cyanomelas. The sequence continues at coordinate 13,303 of VXBP01005180.1, read as the reverse complement.
GAGGATAAAAAGGTCTTTACAATTCTCACAAGATGTTTTAATATTAAACATTAAAAGCTATACGGGTGTGATACTTACAAGTTGTTCCCAGATAAATAAGAACCTTGCAAGCAGCTGTTAGAATACTACACAGCTTGTAGCAACACTATCAAAATCCCCAAAATATTTACAGCCTTGCCTCCTAACCCGGGGCTGTGCCAAAAACAATCCTGGTAAGAAGACTTATGGATACCCTGGTCTTGCACCGTTTCCCAGGCTGTGAGTAGCAGAAATGCATTCAGATCCAGCTTCTTCACTGACACCTTTGCAGCAGGTTTAAATATCAGGTCTCTCCACAGGAGAGATGCTCTATAGCTCCTGCTGTCCATCCAGATGGGCATCTCCCAGCTTTGCTCAAATAACTTAGAAGAAGTGAAATACACATCTTGCACTATCTGGACTATTACTAATGAACTGTTTGTAGCTAATGTGGAGAGACTGAGACAGTTGGGCTGTTTAGTTTGAGGAAGAAGAGGCTAAGGGGAGACCTCATCACTCTCTACAACTATCTGAAAGGACATTGGAAAGATGTTGGTGCTGGTCTCTTCTCACAGGTAATTAGTGACAGAACCAGGGGGAAGGGCTTCAAGCATCAACAAGGCAGGTTTAGATTAGACATCGGGAAGAAGTTCTTCCCTGAGAGCGATCAGGCACTGGAATGGGCTGCCCAGGGTGGTGGTTGAGTCCCCACCCCTGGATGAGTTTAAAACACACTTGGATGTGGTGTTGGGGGATCTGGTTTAGGGGTGAACTTGTAGAGTAGGATTTATGGTTGGACTCAGTCTCCTAAGTGAACTACGAGGCTGACTTCCTTGCAGCCATCGTGCTGCTTCTGAGCAAGGCTATTTTTCCCACAGGAGGCTAGAGCCACCAACCTGCTTCATACCAAAAGCAATGACTTTAGCAACCCAAATGTCACAAGGCTTTGCCTTCTCCTGCCCAACATTCAGATAGCAGAAGGAATTTGGGAAAACTGATTCAAACAACATTTTCAGCAGATCTTTCCTGGCCCTGCTGAAAAGACAAGCAGCTGCAGCATCTCCAGCAGTTCAGTGCAGAAAATACAGGTTTCACTGGGATAAGTCACCTCTGTTCCTAGGTCTTCTTTTTCTGATGGGTCCTAGTGGCCTTGACATTGCACCCAGTGCCAGCTGGCTGCCTCCTACTGTGCCGTTGCACTGGGTCCCATGGGGAAAGCTCCCATGCACTGTGGAGGTCCCAGTTCCTCCACAGATCTGATGTGGATGAAGCAGGTTGCTGTCTTTCACTGGTGACTTTCATGTGCTTCTCAAAAGCCCCAGGGAGATGGATGGGCCTCGTGAGGTCTTGCATACATCTACCTTGATATGCTTATGGGGTCATTGACAATGGGTTCATAGACTTAAGGGAAAAAAATAACAGCAAGCAATGCTTACGTGGCTGCTGTTTTTCAAATTCTGAGCGATATCATGTATTCAAAGAGTCGCAGCAAGGTTTTTGTCTTGAAAAAGCTTAATTTCCTGAAGCACATATCAAAATCCCACCCTGTGAATCCCTTCTGTGCAGCAGAGCCCTGCCTGTTAAAATTCTGCACAAGCACGTTTCCTCCCCGCTCCCTCAGGTACCATTCTCTCTGTGTACACTACAATAACAACTGCGCCTCTACCAAGAGTGAACACAATAACCAGGTCTTTGTAGAGGATAATTAACAGCCAGCAGTGAATCTTAGCGTTTATTCAATGGGGTATGAATGAGTTATGAAAATCCTGTTTTGCTGGAGAGGTAATGGGATATTGTCTTGTTTGCATGTGCTCTGCCTCGTGCACGGTAGCGTATTTATGGTGTTCACAGCTTAAAGTCAGAAACACGTATGCAGATACTACGTGTTTGAATCCAGGCGGTTAATGAAACCTCCACTGCATCTGTGTCTAATCCAAACTCCTCCTGTCCATTCTGAGCAGGATGAGGAGACCTGAGCCTCTCCAGGTGGTTCAAGGGACACAAAGGTTCATTTCTGGAACTGAATTTCCATATTCTTACTTAAACTATGTAGACTAGTGCCCCCATATTGGATATTTCACGGAGTACTTGGAGGTAAATATAATGATGCTATAAGGTTCTGAAATACCGAAGCCCCTAAATCGGGGGGTGCTCCTTACTTCCTGCTAGAAAGTCAGCAGGTTGTTCTTTGTTCTGGAGTGACAGTGTGTGTGAGAAGCAGTAACTCCCATTTGCAGCAGTGCATATTTATCGATGGAGCATCTCTGTGCATTCCATGTATGAAATACGGAAGTATCTCTCAACTCCTGTGACTAAAACCCAAGTGTATCATAATTTAAATGAGAGCACGGTCTTTTTGAAAGCAGAAATGATAACGCTCATTGGTAAAAAAGGCAGAAATTAAAAAACATCCAGTTATATTTTAAAAATGAACAATTAAACCCAAGTTTGTGGGAACCATCCCAATAACTTTCAGTTCTCGTTCAAGCGACTGAGACATGACTAAGAAAAGAGGGGACTCAGGCTGAGGAAACACACATTTTCCCTGCTGAATCACAACACCTTTTCCACACATTTTGCAGCCCAATTCCATGGTCTGTAAGCTCCCACAGACAGAGTCCCAACTGTTACCCAGCTGCACATTGTGGATGCAGTCTCGCATCTGCAGGATCACCAGACAGAGCTGCTGAAGTGCAATGGCCAGAAGGGGATGTGGCAGGCTTTGTCACTGCTGTTCTTTGGCTTTGCATTGCTGAGCCTGCACGAAAACTTGGGAACGCTGCCAGAAAAGGAGCCTTTTGATCTGACCTTGAGCCTGTGATAATGGCTGGAAAAGCAATAATACGATTGCTGGTATGCCAGTAAGTGTGCCAGGCAGCCCGGGCTGCTAGAAGAGTCCCTGCTGTAAACGGGGAGTTTCCCATCACCCGTCAGGGTTTGCTGATGCTGGAAATGTGGCCCTCATGGACCTCACACCATTTCTGTAATTGTTACTGAATTGGTGGATTTTTCCTTCTCCCCTGCAACCTCCAAATCCCCTTTCAGTGCAGCGAGTGGTTCACACTGAAGGTGTGTTTCCAAAGAGGTGGTATTAAGAGAGGATGGGAATAAAAACATTGCATCCCTCAGCAGCAGCACAGCAACCCTCAAAGGTGACCTCCAAAGGTAACCCTCAAGCCTCTGACCTCCTCTGGTCTTTTATCGTATCTTAAAGGAGTCTTGGATTTTTTTTTTTCTTTGAAAACTATCAGGGTAGATGGGAGGTTCTGCACGATGGCTTGTTTATTTGTTTGGCTTCCTTTCAAAACCTAGGCCCTGTCTCTCCCAGAAGGGGTTCTGGCTAAGTGGGCAACTAATGAAACAATAACAGTGCCTGAGAAAAGGAGTGAAAGTCTAGAGGGGAAAACACTTTTTTTGTATTTCTTTTTTTTTGTTTTTAATCTGCCCGCCCAGCATTCCTGCTTCCTAGTTAGAGTCTGCTGGAGTTTGGTCATCCACAGACGTTCTGAGGAAACAAGCTCTTTTTGCAAAGCATCCAAGAGCTCCAGCCTCCCAGCAAAGCCTCTGTAATAAACACAGGGCTGCCAGCCCTCAGAGCAGCATCTCAGGCAAGACCAGCACTTACTCTGTTGCTGCCTTTTTCAGGGAAGCAAAAAGGGGAATTTGGCTTTCGAGTATCTGTCCTCTACCTTTTCAACTATCATCCAAGAGAAAACAGTAAAAAGAAAATAAGAATAGCTCTGTAAATCACCTGCAGACAGCAGATGTGATGAGTTGCAGATATGTGGTTCATTTGCAGGGATTTATTCTACGTGCCGTTAAGCGCATGCTCGGTAGCCCTTAGGTAACGTATCCTGCACAGCGGAATAAATGAATGTGTAACATTTTGAACTGCTGGCCAGAAGGCCACTCAACAAGTACTGCACTTGAAGTTATTCATTGCAAAGACAAGTTAAAAATAAACCTGCTTCTGCATGGGTACAAAAAAGCTGCTGTTGTACAGGAGGGGGTTTTGACATTAAATTAGGTTCCGTAGACGATGATGGAGATGCACGTGACGAGTTTGTAGCTACGGGGAAACAAAGCATCCCTTCTGACCCAGATACGATCTGAAGTGCTTTGCTGATGTCCTCCTCCCTGGCTGGAAGGAGGAGTGTTGCCCACCAGGCCCTGGCCACGGCCCCACCAGCTGCAAGCTCCCCTGCCTGTGACTGAGAGTGCTCCAGCACCTTTCCTAGCTCCAGCAGCCGCACCACGGCAACAAATGCATGGATTACTATACTAAACACGTCAAGCTAAGTCAATAGTTTAATAACCACTATTAAAGCTTTTCCAAACCCATTTAACAACTGTAAATTATTCCAAAATAAAATAGCCTCAGCCAATCAGCTGTGTAGTCACTGACCCACAACTATGTGCTTATTTCTCAATTAAACAAATCTCTGCACCCTGGTTTGCTTCAGCTGATTTTTGTACTTCACAAGATTCAATTGCAAGATCCTTGTCCCCTGCCCGAGAGCCTCAGCTGGCTCCTCCTGACACCAGGTGCTGTGGCTTTGCCCTTGCTGAGATAAACTTCTCTATGCCTCTCATCGCCTGATGTTCCCTCATGTCCATCCCCCAGCTAAAGCCACACTAGTCAGCTGCCCCTGCCCTGCCAGGGGTGCAGCACCTTGTGTACGGAAGGCTCACTCACCTGTTGGCCCTGGTGCCAGGCTACCTGGGGCCAAGCTGGGGCAGCCACCATCACTCTTTGGTGCATCCTCCTGAATCCAGGGGTGCTTCCAAGTTCGCTGGGTCCTGGGTGCTTCACTGGAACCAGGGTACAATCCGGCAGCAGCACTGTGGCCGAGCTGCTAATGAGCCTGAGGCACCACTCACTTGTTTGGAGCCAGAGTTCACAGTCGCCAATCAGCTGGTCGGGGGGAGCAGAGACAGCCCGTCAGGCACAGCAGGAATAATTGGAGGGAGCTCCTAATTAATTTGATAATAACCCTACCCTGTGCTAACACACTCCACATGCAAAAACGGGTAAAAAGTGCCAATTAGCTGTGGAAGTGAAAGGAAACACGCTGGGGATTCAGGGAAGTTCTCAGGCAAGGCCTGGTGTTGCAGGTGTGGGGGCCTCAGCGGCACCAGGCCTGCCCGGGCACTGCCCTGCCCTGCCCACAGCTTCACGCCTTGGATCTGCGACCTCTCCTGTGGAGAGAGTTCGGTTTCCTCTCGACGCTTGCACCCAACAATCAGTCATGAGTGGGCTCATAGTACATTCTTGGGGGGCCCTAGATTGTTTTCCCATTCAGTTTTGTAGGCCCCAAGATCCTCATCCTTATCCAGCCTGCGGGGACCTGCCAGCCACGGCACGAGGGGAGGCCGGTAAGTGGAGTGAGGCCACAGCTCCTTCCAAACCAGGGCTGTAGCTGCACTGCCGAGCTGGGCAGATGCAGACATCTTAACCCTTCCACCGCAGTGTCACCTGTTCTTCTTCTTACCTCTCACCCAATGCGTTGGGAGGTTCGGGTCAAAGAGGGCAGAGCAGCTCTGCTTAAGCCCTCCCCACCCCTGGGGTGGTGCCAGCAGATGCTGCTCAAGGAGGGTCCCTACAAGGCTCACAGAAGGTTGGGACCATGCAGGCACTCTGGAGCTGCCCCTTGCCCCCACAGCACTCGACATGAGCGGCTGGTGGTCTAACAGATCCGTCCCAGGATTTTGTTTCTAAACGCTGACGTCGGCCTGTGCCCAGCGCTTCAGACGCCCTGTTTAAAATTCCCTCCTATTAGCCTGCGTCAAGCTTGTTTGTCTTTTGCTCCGGAAGTTTCTCAAAACTTGCAGCATTCTTGGTCTAGATGATCCAGCTGTGGCAGGGGGATTGGACTAGATCGGGGTCCTCAAACTTGTTAAACAGGGGGCCAGTTCATTGTCCCTCTGACACTGTCAGGGGCCGAGCTATAGTTTGGGAAAAAATGAACAAATGCCTATGCACACTGCACAGATTTTATTTGTAGCAGTGCACAAAGAACAGGGAAAAGAATGCAATATTTAAAATTAAGAACAACTGTAACCAACAAAAACAAATAATATTTCAATGTGGACTGTGTGCCTGCTTTTGGCTAATGAGATGGTCAATGTTAGGTTCCATGTCTGTCACTGCTAGCCGTAGCAAGTGATGCAAGTGTTCATCAGTCAGTCTGGATCTGATTGGAGATTTCAGATGTTTCATTCTGCTCACAGACAGAGGTGCTGCCAAAGATGGTTACGATTTGGAGTGCATGGTTCCTGAGATTCTGATGTGTCTCTGAGGGGAGAGATGCATAGAAATTAGTAAGGCTGCTTGATTTGAATGCATCTTTCAGTGAGTAACAAGTCTGTAGTTCGGCCAATTCCATTTGGTAAATCGATTCAACAGTTTCAATGTCAACAGAAAATGGGTTCCGGAAAAGCTGTCTGTCCTGTTTGTGGAGATGAAGCTCTTTAAATCTAATTTGAAACTCCTCTTGCAACATTTCTAGTACATCCACACATGGTTTTTTTGGGAATGCAACTGCTGGTTTTTCGGCAGACAGCTACCTGGCTTGTCCTGCCTGGGAGCTGGAGGGAGGGAGGGAGAGATGGGGGAGCCGCCCACCTCGCTGATGCCACCGCCCCCTCCTCAGCCCGGCTGTGCAGTCGGCAGGAAGTCATCTGCAGCTGCTCGGTTTCCCTGGCGGGGGGGTGGTTCTGTAAATACCAGCGGGCCGCATTGGAGACCCTGGGGGGCTGTATCTGGCCCGTGGGCCGGGGTTTGAGGACCCCTGAACTAGATGATCCTGCTGTGGCAGGGGGTTTGAACTAGATGATCTTTCACGTCCCTTCTAATCCCTAATGGTTCTATGATTCTATATTTCAGCCGAATCCTAGGGCCAAACCTGGCAGGTGATTCAATGTATTTGTCAGAAAAGAGGCGATTCAGATCGAACTACACGTTTTCGAGTTTTAGCGGGTACCTTGTGCCCGCGACTTGTAAAGCTCCCATCAAGCACGTAGCTGCGATGAGCTCCAACTTGCTGTCTGGGCAAATACGAAAGAGGGGATTTTTCATTAGTAGCTGTGAACACAGAGGAAAGCCCCTGCTCTGTGGACACTATTGCGATCCCTGGAACAGACGGCCCGTGTTTTACTGATTTTCTAGTTTGTGCCTTGCAAAGCAGAGGGCACACACAGGCGTTTGTGTGCTGCAGCAGCCAGCAAGGAGAGGCCCTGCAGAGAGAAGAAGGGCCGTTGCTGCTGGATCCTGTCAGGACAAGAGCTGAGAAAGGGGACCCGAGTCAAACTGCCTGTCTTAGAGCAGCTCCACAGCCGCGGGGCAAGTGGTGACACAGCATCCAAAGCCTGCTTTCAGATGCAGGATGAAGCAAATTGGGATGAAGTGGGTGCCCCAAACACAGCGGCTCTCCACATCTCAGAATCACCAGCCCCTAGGGACATCAGCCAGGGGACAAGTGGATCCAAATCTTGGGTTTAAAACAAAGACACAAGGAGAAAACCTCCCCCAACAGCCATGAGCCTCTGTAAAAGGCTTCAATTTAAAATGAGACACAAACTTGGCGTGGGACTGCACGGCTGTTAACTGACTCCATATGTCAAAATCAACCTGAGCGGGCTCTTAGATACTTGAGTCCAGCCCTCCACTCCCCTAGAGGCGCCTTCCTTCTGTGAACTCTGGATCCAAAGCTCTGCAACAGGAGACACTGACCGCGCTCCCATCTCACTAGCTAATGAAGTATTTGTCAGGGCAGAAGGAACCAAATAATCCAAATGCTCAGGGCAGGAGAGGGAGAGGCACACAACATGTCTCACTGCTGTGTTCCTTGCAGGACAGTCAGTTCAAAGCTGCTCAGCCTTGCTACACGGTGGCACACCTCTCCTCCTTGGATAAAGTCAGATCCTCTCCACCCTGGGCCCAAGTCATATCTCCCATGGGCCACCTACTCCTCTCTCCCATAAACGACTCATGACTGCCAAGTGTAGACAGCTATTAGCAAAGGCACTTGGTCGTGGCAGAATCTGCCTTTTAGTGAGACGCTGATACGAAGAGGCTCTCCTTTGTAGTGTGTGCAAGGGAGCAGGCACTGGCTGTGGAAAGCACCCCTGCCACCTCTGCCAGCACCCAGCCACGTGCAGTGCTCAGGAGAAGGGGGCTGCTGCTCTTTACCTGGGAACGTGTTCATTTTAGACTGCACTGCAATAGAGCAGATTCACCCCCCAGTAGGAATGAAAAACAAAACACACTCTTTCCTTAGACCAAAGAGACCAAAAATGAAGCACAGGACATACTTAGTTTAAAAAAAAGCAAACACACACAACTTTGATGTATTTGATGCAGGAAATGACTTGGTTTCTCTAGGCACATTGCTCTGAAAGCTTAAGTGAAAGATTGCTTCCAGCAATCTTTTAGCTCTGGCTAAATCTGAAGAGATTTAAGAAAAAACAGTATTTCAGGGCCCAATTAATTTTCTGATTAAGAAGTCAAGATGAGTAAGGAACTGGGAGCAGCAGCTGAGATGTTAGTCTTTCCACCTCTCTGTTTATTAACAACGTTTTGAAAACTGAGGTAGAGGAGAACAAAAGACAGACCTTTGGTGTACGTAAAACAGCACAAACCAGAACCAGTCCTCCGGATTTTCGCTGGTGAGCTTCGCGCTCACTAAGCAGAAGTTGCCTTTAAGGATGATTTAACGTGATTACAGAGTTCTCTGCAACTGAACTTATCTCTTAAAAGAAGCCTAAATACACATTGCCTCTTCTTCCTTTATACTTCCATTAAAAAAGGAAATAAAAGCAGAGCAAACGCTTCCTGCTTTTCTCTCTTTCTTGGCATCCCAAAGTCTCCTGCAATCTTGCCCTGCTACAGAAATTTGTAGATGACCTGGGCTTCTGTGGAAGCGGCTTTCTTGCTCCGACGGAAAAGGAGGAGAAAGGCAGTTGCTCACAGAAAGAGCTTTCCACATAAACACACTGGCACCGGTCACGAAAACGAAAACAATCTAAATAGGAGACATTCCTGGGTGCTGGAGAAGGACGCCGCGCACACTTTGCAGAAGTGAGCCCGTATCAGCCGTTCTCCAGGCGGCCGGAGAGCCTTGTGGAGCAGATGAGCCCCTTCAGTGTTTAAAAACACGACACTGAAACCGACCTGCTTTCCGAGCTCTCCTTTGCTCCCCAATAATCCAGCAGCATGTTACTTTCAGTAATGACTAGGACTCATTTCTGCACAACGGGGTTCCCAGTGAGATCTGAACCTCCACCTTAAACAACTGACTGAAAACAGAGAAAAGTCAAAGTTTCCCCTGCGTCAGGGAATTTGAGAAAGGCCCACGTGCCTTGCTCAATCAGCCCAACACGAGTGCCACAACAAGGGGCTACCTAAAAAACTGAGGAAGGGGGAGCCACCCAGACGCTGACTCTACTGAGATTCCAGTGTACTGCCGGCAGTGAAAACTGTCTCACCCCCTGAAGTTTGCAATCCTCATCTGAAGTACTATGCACTCCGTAAGTAAAACCTCCTGCCCCAGAAATCCAACGGAGGGTGAAAGCACTCACTTGAAGGTTTGCCCCTTTGAAAAAGACCTGAGGAAAGGGGAAAAAAAAGGTCCATTTCAGGGCTCACGGAATAAGTGTATTTAGATACTTCTCCTTAAGAAAGGACCTAGATGCAAGCAAGGTTTGTGCCACAGTTTAAATCCAGGTTCCCAGGAAAACTTGCTTACAGAAAGATCAGAAGATCTGAGGATCATTACTGCAGAGGATTCAGAGAAATTATCTCCTAATACACAGTTGAAGACAGAACTAGTCTTGGGCTCTCTGGCTTGAACCTCTACTGAAATTTAATGCTGACAAATCAAAAAGGGATATATCCAGAATCCGTAACCCTGATAAAAATGGGAAATCTGTATCATCTTAATCAAAGGATATGCCACCCTGAGCTGGATCTCTGTCTTGTCCCTTGGCCTCGTATGACTCCTGTGTGCTAGAGGTTAAGGGTTTGTTAAAGAATATCGGTTTTGATTAAGTGTCACATACGGCGTAAAACATCCTCTTTATCATTGGAAGTGAAGGTTGGGGGGCAGACAGTGCCTTTTAGTGAGCTTCTAATATAAATTAGGTGTCTTAGGTAATGGGTGGTTTTCAGACAGGATTGATCTTCCTGTGGCCCAGTGAAAGTAGGTGTGTTTGGCGAGATGTCACAAAAGCAAGCTTCCTGGCACCTATACTAATGGGCTGGTTACCCCTTTTGGAGTAGGACTTGAAAAATGGAGCACAGGAATCCCCCCTCCCCCTTCCTAACTTCTTCATTTTCTTGATGTAGTGGGCAAAGGTCTATACATCCTTTCCTCCTTTGGTATTTCAGTCCTTATATTTGCAGTATCACTCAGTGAATCTTAAGCCACTCGTCCTTTTAGTCACTTACAGCTCCCTAAACTTGCATGAACTTAAAGATGAAACAGTCACGAGTAGACTAGGTTACTTACCATTTTTATCAGTGCGCAACCTCTAAAGAAAAATGATTTCACCACAACCAAATGATTTCTATTCCCTATTAAGTCTTCCTTGGAAACTTTGATTGCACAGAGACCGAGAAAGAACTGCAGAGATGTTAAACCCTGAGTTCCCCTGCCTCAAAAATAAGAGCAAACATGCATTTATATAGACATCAAAACGTGTCTGTGTTTCCCCCTTTATGGAGCAGAAATTCTCTCAGCTTTGTGCAGAGAGGAGCATGATCAAAAGCACAAACTGAGCGCATGAGACACGGAACAGAAGCTCTAATGCAGAACCTAGCCACAGACCTCAGGGAAAGAGGGTACATACCAAACAAACCTTCCCTCAATAGCTCCTCGGCACGTCGTAGTTAGAACTTTTCTGAAAAGTTCCTATGGATTCATGAAGAAGTGAAAGCACGAATAACCAGGCGGTACCGCAGGCCCGTCAGCCAGCCAAAGAACAAAGCCCGTACACACCTAAGCGTGCAAGGAGACGTCACGAACCTTTCAGCATCGCACCGTGTTTCCCACACGCTCGTCATGCCAGTCCATCATTTAACGTAAAGATTGTTAAAAACATTTAGATAATTAAGACACATGAGTCTATTTTGATTCCAACCCAGAAAAGCTTCCTTGGTTCCCAGTTTAACTAACCAAGACGATCAAGATTTAGAGCGCGAATACCTTTCATTTGCCTAAACAAGTATGTTAATCCTCAGGCAAAGGCTTGGGCACATCTCCAATTCTAAGCACAGAACGAATTCACTAAATGTAGTGGGATTACCATGATTAAGGTCTCGTTTGCCTGCAAATCATAGCAGAATTGGCCTGGGACACTGCCTTGCGTTTTGACTGTTGTAGATACGACGCATCAAAACTCTTCTGTTAGAATGGAAGACCTAGAGGTCCTACCTCAGGACCTCTCATGCGTATTTGCTCATTATCACGCGACAGTTTTGTCCAAGTGCTTTTAGACATTGTTCTTATCAGAGATGTTTTCACACAAACTCATTAACCAGTTGAGGTTTGGTTTATTTTCAATAGCATCAAATGAAGGGCACTTACTCTTACACTCCGCATTCCCAAACGATTTCCGTTGTCACTTCCTACATCCAAAGGGGACATGCAGAACCAGTAGTGACATGGACAGGTATGTCTGCTCAGTAGATCACATACTGAAATGAGAAAAGGGAGGAATATTTTTGAGGAGTGGGTGTTCAGTGGGGGCACCTAAGGGAACCAATGTGCTTGGCAAGTGCTGAGATCATAGAATCATAAAATCATAGAATCATAGAATCATTAGTGATTGGGAGGGACCTCGAAAGATCATCTAGTCCAATCCCTCTAAACCAAGTCGCACAGGAACAGTTAATCAAGATGGGTTTTAAAACTCTCCAGAGAAGGAGACTCCACAACTCCCCTGGGCAGCCTGTTCCAGTGTTCCATCACCCTCACTCTGAAGAAGTTCCTTCTCATATTTATGTGGAACCTGTTATGTTCTAGCTTACACTCATTGGCCCTCATCCTATCACTAGATGACATCCTCCTGACACCTGCCCTCCACATATTTATAGATATTAATCAGGTCACCCCTCAGTCTCCTCTTCTCTAAGACAAAGTGACCCAGCCTCCTCAGCCTCTCCTCAGAAGGGAGGTGTTTCACTTCCTTTATCATCCTTGTTGCTCTACACTGGACTCCCTCCAGCAGCTCTGTGTCCCTCTTGAACTGAGGGGCCCACAACTGGACACAATACTCCAGGTGTGGCCTCACCAGGGCAGAGTAGAGGGGAAGAAGAACCTCTCTTGATCTGCTACCCACTGCCTTTCTGATCCACCACAGGAAGCCATTGGCCTTCTTGGCCACTAGAGCACACTGTTGGCTCATGGTCATCCTGCTGTGCATCAGGACCCCCAGGTCCCTTTCTCCTACACTGCTCTCCAACAGATCAGTCCCCAACCTATACTGGTCCCTGGGGTTGTTCTTGCCCAGATGCAAGACTCTACACTTACCCTTGTTATACTTCATCCAATTTCTCTCTGCCCAGCTCTCCAGCCTGTCCAGGTCTCACTGACTGGCACCACAGTCTGCAGGGGTGTCACACCCAGCTTTGTGTCATCAGCAAACTTGCTGACAGTATACTCCAGTCTCTCATTCAAGTCATCAATGAATACTGAACAGGACTGGTCCCAGCACCGACCCCTGGGCCACTCCACTAGATACAGGCCTCCAACCAGACTCTGTCCCACTGACCACCACTCTCTGGCTTCTATCCTGCAGCCAGTTCACGATCCACCTCACTACTGGATCATCTAGCCCACACTGCCTCAGTCTGGCTGTGAGGATGCTGTGGGAGACTGTGTCAAATGCTTTTCTGAAGTCAAGACAGACCACATCCACCGCTCTGCCATCATCTACCCACCTGGTTATGCCCTCAGAAAAGGCTATCAGGTTGGTTAAAAGGCTATCAGGTTAGTGACAAGGCTATCAGGTCAGTGAAAAGGCTATCAGGTCCTCAGTGAAGCCCCAACAAAGCTCAGGCACCAAACAGCTTTTGGCTCATGGGCTGGTCGTTGGGGCCTCAAAAGAAAACAGCTCTCCTACGTTCAAGTTCTCCACCTCGACTCTCAGGTCAAACGGCTTTAAAGACACGTGTTCCGAACTAAGGGCATCAGTCACAGCACTCAGCGTCTCTGGGCAATCTCTTCCAGAGTCGCATCAAACGGAACGCAAACAACCACAGTAGTTTTACTGATTGATAGAAACA
>VXBP01005177.1:16132-39183 GCA_013400115.1 Rhinopomastus cyanomelas | reverse complement strand
TCCTGAAGACAGTCTACCCTGTTGTTGAAGACAGAGGCAAAGGAGGCATTAAGTACCTCTGCCTTATCCCCATATCTAGTTACTAAATTTCCCTCCATGTCCAGTAAGGAGTGGAGGTTATTACTACCCCTCTTTTTTCCACTGATGTACTTGTAAAAGCTCTTCCTGTTGTCCTTAACAGAAGTGGCCAGCCTGAGTTTGAGTTGGGCCTTTGCCTCTCTAATTTTCCTCCTACATGACCTGACAATACCTCGATACATCACTTGATTGAACTGACCCTTTTTCCAAAGGTGACACATCCTCTTTTTCTCGCTTAGTTCTTTCAGAATTTCCCTGCTAATCCAGGCTGGTCTTTTTCCCCTACGACTCATCTTACAACGCACAGGGACAGCCTGGTTTTGTGCTTTCAAGAATACATTCCTGAAGTACACCCAGCTCTCATGGACCCCCTTTTCACAAAGGGCTGCCTCCCATGGAACTTTCCCGATCAATTCCTTAAACAAACCAAAATCTGCCCTAAGGAAATCCAGTTTGGACGTTTTGTTGATGTTTATATTTTATACACACCTCAGTCATCAGAGTTCTACAAATATGCATTGGATTTTTTGAGGTCCCTTCCAATCCCTAATGATTCTATGATTCTATGGTACTGAAGCAGCTTAGTAGCCTACAGAATCAGAACTTACATTTTCAAATGAACTCCTAAGTAATTCTATGGCTGCACCAAGCCATTCATAATTTATAGATTGCTGTTTTGCACTTAAGTTATTTCCCAGACAGGTACCTACCCTAACATCACTGGGGGGAGAAGACAGTTTGCAGCATACCCTTGCCTGCAGCAGACTATCAGAAAAAACTTATCACACGCACTCTTTTCATTTTCAAACGTCTCTCGCCATACTTCTCGGTTTACTCTCAAGCTTTTAATCTTCCTGGAAGCACCAGTAGTCTATTATTTCAGTGTAGAGAAACATTTTTCAGCGGCACAAAATTAAGAGATAAACTGTACTTTTTCCACTTGCTCTGGTGTTTCTTATGAATGACTGACATAATAACACTTTTAAAACTTTGCTGCAAGTTCCTCAAAGCAGAGGTGTTCAGCACGTGCAGTGCAAATACACCATATAAGAGTATATCTTATTCTATTCTGAATATCAATTTATTACTGTTAAAAAAATGACTGAATTAGCAACATACAGACTGTGAGCAAATACTCTGGGTCAGCCCCTGTGAGAACTGGCTGTACGGAGAAGTGCGAGATGGAGCGGACTGACCATTAACTCAAAGCTGATCTACTTACTCCTTTTTCTTCTTGTTAATATGGCTTTCTGACTCTTACTTGGGCCACACACCAGCGTAGGTAGTGAGTTACCCAAGAGTGACTAGAGGGAACTGTTTGAAACTGAAAAAGGGTAGATTTAGATTAGATTTTAGGATTAAATTCCTCACTATGATGGTAGTGAGGCAGTGAAAGCAGTTGCCCAGGGAGGTTGTGGATGCCCCATCCTTGGAAGCATTCAGTGTCAGATTGGATGGGGTTCTGGCAACCTGATCTAGAGAGCAGTGTCCCTGCCTATGGCAGTGGGATTGGAATCAGATTATCTCTAATCTCCTTCTCAACCTACATCATTCTATGATTATACAGTTGTCCAGATCAAAATAAGATAAAAGCTCCTGACATAAACCAGCTGATCACTTATGACAGTACACCATTCCTAATCACACTCAAAAGTGTGACCACTTCAGAAATTGTTTGTTATTCCTAAACTGAAAAGTTCAACAAAAATGTCACAATCATTTCTACTTTCCCTCTATCCTTTCTTTCTCTGAATGCGCACTCATTTTTTTCCCCTTGAGTAGATACATCATCACTGTCAAGTTTCCCCCAACACTTCTCTGTTTCATTTACTAGAGGTGCCCATTTCTTTCCCATATTTCAGAAAATACTGCCCTTTAAATACAAATTTTGTTATTTGTGCCTCCAGCCTTGTCTTCCTTTTTCCCCACTCCTCCCAATAAATGTGTGCTAACATCACAGTGCTTCAACAACTTATGCTAACAACTGTGGTAATAAACTGAATCTCAGTTTTCTGATACCCTGGCAAAATCCTAGCAACTGCTTTAAAATAAAATTCTCAGACCTGCCTATGTGACAGCAAAATTTTATCAAATGGATCTACATGACGGGCCATTCAGGATCTATTTTTTTAACAAAGCTTCCTCCAACAGGCATTCCTTCTCTTTATTCACCCTCCATCAACATCACTTCTCTACTATCAATCAAATTCTAACATGAGTAAAGGCACTAGCATCACTGTATCAAAAATGAAAAACCATGAGTTTTTTGGGAACCTTTGCTTTCCTACATACGTATTTTCGGGTAGGTTCTTTAAAACATGGACTGCAGCCTACTGCAGCAAGCCAAGCCCGCTGCCAGTTCTAGCAGTGGTAATCATCTCCTGGTCAACCACCTATTGAGCACTTCTGCTGCTCGAAATCCTCATGTTCTTTTTGTAGAAGCTGACAAATCCTGCCAGGAATTTCCCCCTCTCTGCATTCACAGATGCACACAACCATGTGAACATCCTACTGTGCTGAACGTGTGCCACTCTACACTGTTCAGCAGGAACAGCCCATGTGTTCTTCATTTTGTCTATTTCTTTCATCTTACTACCTTTTCACTTCACAAACTTCACTGCTTGAATTTTAATTATTTCTTTAAAAATAGAGTTTCTTTTTTTAATCTTTCCATAAGTATTTCTATTTATACATTTTAATGTTAGAAGGAATTGCATTACAAGTACTGAATTCTTCAAGAATAAAGCAAAACAAAATCAGCTATTAACATTAACTTTACAGAGCTCAAAAATACCTGAAGTATAACTAATTTAAAATGCAGCACAACTTCACTTTTCTATTTGTGAGACTGGCATTACACCAACACACCTGTGTGGAAAACGCTACCATTCAGAGAGGCAGAACATGATGGACGATCTCCAAACGTGTGCTCTCTTAAGTGGGGAAAAAAGAAAATCTATGTAAGTTTTTGGAACCGTGAAGCACAGAGGAAACGTCCTGAGTTTGTATCTAGTTCTACATTGTAAAATATCCTATTTAAAAGAATAACCATGCACTTCCTAGAAAAGCTTTTGCAATGTAAGCTTACAATGATTACTGGCCTAACTACAAATAGCATTTTCGTTTCAGCTACCGTTAATTACCATCACACAATTCCCGCACAGCCTAGAACCGGAGGATTCGGAAGAGGGAAACAGAAAGAAATACAAGACACAAAATGTCTCATCACCCCGACTTTTTCACCTGGTACAAATAAAATATACACAGGCAACAAGTGAAAAGCAAGGGAAAATTGCTTGGCTAACTGTGACAAAACGTTGACTCCAACATCAGAAGACAGAGGGAGGCACAGAGGGAAGAAACGGGCTCACCTGTGAGTCAAGAAGGAGAAGTAAATGGGCGGTTTGTTTTTTCAGAATACTGCTGTGTGAGATGAGGTAACCAGGGGCAGCAAGTACTCTTTGTTGTTGTTTATATTCAGACAGACCAGTCATTCAACAAGTACTTCACCCACCTCTTCTTAAGCAAACTTTTCCCTGGCAAGTGCTGCCTGTCTCATTTTCAAGGGGTCTCAGTATCTCTCAGCCAAACTCGGTGCAACTTTTACAACTTCTAAACTTACCAAGATTTCTGTAGCCCGTGATATTTAAACTGACCACTCGGCTAAGGTCATATGTCATCTGGATAATTACAGTAAGCTTCCTCCTCTACTCCGCCCTAGTGAGACCACATCTGGAGTATTGTGTCCAGTTCTGGGCCCCTCAGCTCTAGAAGGACATGGAGCTGCTGGAGGGACTCCAGTATAGAGCAATGAGGATGAGAAAGGAAGTAGAACACCTCCCGTATGAGGAGAGGCTGAGGGAGCTGGGTCTCTTGAGCTTGGAGAAGAGGACACTGAGGGGTGACCTCATTAATGGCTATAAATATGTGAGGGGTGGGTGTCAGGAGGATGGAGCCAGGCTCTTCTCAATGTCATCTAGTGATAGGACGTGGGGCAATGGGTGCGAGGTGGAACAGAGGAGGTTCCATATAAATATGAGAAGAAACTTTCTCACAGTGAGGGTGATAGAGCACTGGAAGGGGCTGCCCAGGGGGGTGGTTGTAGAGTCTCCTTCTTTGGAGACTTTTAAAACCCACCTGGATATGTGCCTATGCAACATAGTCTAGGTCATCCTGCTGTGGCAGGGGGATTGGACTTTCTAGGTCCCTTCCAATCCCTAATATTCTGTGATTCTGTGAAACACACTTCTTGACCCTGGACCAACCGGCACTCTGTTGTCATTCTGAGTCAGTGATATCAATAGAAAATTACATTAATGATTGAAACATACACTTATTTTTTCTTCAAGCTTGATAAATCCCTAAATCATATCAGAACAGTAGGTTTACAATAGCAAAGCTTACAGCTTTGAATATAAAATTCAGCCAAGTTCTTCAGCAAATATGACAGAATCATGGAATCACAGAATCTCTATGGATTGGAAGGGACCTCGAAAGATCATCTAGTCCAGTCCCCCCAACACAGCAGGATCACCTAAACCAAGTCACACAGGAACACATCCAGTCGGGTCTTGAACATCTCCAGAGAAGGAGACTCCACAACCCCCCTGGGCAGCCTGTTCCAGTGCTCCGTCACCCTCACCATGAAGAAGTTCCTTCTCAGGTTGATGTGGAACCTTCTGTGTTTCAGCTTAAAACCACCGCCCCTGGTCCTATCACTACATGACACCGAGAACAGCCCAGCTCCATCCTCCTGACACCCACCCCTCACATATTTATAGACATTAATAAGTTCAACGCTCAGTCTCCTCTTCTCCAAGCTAAAGAGACTCAGCTCCCTCAGCTTCTCCTCATAAGGGAGGTGCTCCACCTCCTTTATCATCTTCGTTGCCCTATGCTGGACCCTCTCCAGAAGCTCCACATCCCTCTTGAACTGAAGAGCCCACAACTGGACACAATACTCCAGGTGTGGTATCAGCAGTGCAGAGTAGAGGGGGAGAAGAACCTCTCTTGACCTGCTAACCACCCCTCTTCTGATCCACCCCAGGAAATTCAATGACTTAGAACATTCAAAACACCAAAGAGTTAAATCACAAAGCTGTTACCAAAGCACACCACTCTAGATTTCATTGCCTTGCTGCAACTGCCTCTTCCAGAGCTCAAGCTATAGAATGCAAATAATCATTTGGAATCAGAAATTTTCATTCACTGTTCCTGTTCTGTTGCCTAAATGTAGAATGAAGCAAATTTCATCAATCTTAAACGGGTAGCAATCATCATCAAAATAGCTAGTAATAGCTATTAAGAAAAAATCAAGTCTATGTTGAGTATCAATAGTGGCTAAGGTAGTAGCAAGCAAAGAAAATCATACTTACTGAAACCGTGTCTCAGTAACTACAGTGCCCTAATAATGTAAGTACAATATGTTTTGTGACTACAGGTGCTGAGTAGATGCAAATGCTCTGTCTTGGAAAAGTTATCTGCATTCTACAATGACCAATGACCATACAAATTAAAAACATCACAGAATCATAGAAGGGTTTAGATTAGAAAGGACCTTAAAGACTGTATGGTTCCAACCTCCACGCCACGGTCACGGACACCTCCCACAAAAAACCTCCATGTATCTACCTGAGGCAAGACATGAACTGGCAAAAGTTCAGGATTTCACAGAGCAAGGATTTCTGTAAGGGCTTCCTGCAAATAGCCTTGAATGCCATGTTTATTGCAGTCTTCCATAAAAATAACACATACACTATTAATTTGATATTTTCTATTTATTAGCCCTAGCAATCTCCTAAGTAACACTAAAATGTGATTGTCCCTTTGGAGCAATTACACCAACAGGCAGAATATTAAACAACATGAATTCCAAAGGCAGACCATATATTCAGATCAGACACCAGACGTGGCATTACTGGCTCACTGGAGCTTGAGAAATCACCTGGTCCGAGACAAAAACACAACAACTTAGCTCCCTCAGGGCAGTTTTTCTACTCCATTTGCAGCAGCAGCAAGGAAGTAAGCTTTCTGCAGCAAAGCTGTGGCACTCAGCAGTGCTCTCTCCAGCTTGCAATAAAGCAAACCAGTGGACCTTTTGGAGCTGAGTCCCATCCCTGCACACCCACCAGCACATGCATCTAAGACGTCATGTAAGGTCGTGACCTGCTCTAGGTGAAACTGCTGTAGCAGCAGGGGTTGGACCAGATGATCTCTAGAAGCCCCTTTCAAACCCTACCATTCCATGATTCACATGCAGGTCTTGATTAAACATGAAATCAGGACACAGACAGCTGAATGCTGAAACAGAACCTGAAAAATATTTTTGCATCCCATTACTGAAGTCAGTCACAGCAATCAAAACACAGCCAAACCCCTCCCAAGATCTGAGTGTTACTGATGATGATTCTTTGTACTTCCTTTGCAACTAACCACCATCTGCTTCATGCACAGTATTCAGCAACTCTGACAAAATGTTCTCACATGCCTTCTTCACAGTTTAAAGACACACATCAAACATCTTTCAAAGACTCAGGTGTATTTTGCCAAAGAAGTTCCTTCGGTTGTTCTGCCAAATAGGCTTGACACCACCGCTGGACACCACCAATACTAATGTGGACAATACTCAATTAACCAAGTAAGATACCACAGCACCAAAAAAACAGAAACATGTTAGAAGAACAGAATCATTAAGGTTGGAAAAGACTTCCAAGATGATTAAGTCTTCAACCCAACTCCATCATGCCCAGAAAACCATGCCATATCTACACATTTTCTGAATGCCTTCAGGCATGGTGACTCCACCACTTTCTTGAGCAGCCTGTTCCAATGCTTGACCACTCTTTCACTAACAAATACTTTCCTAATATCCAAACTAAAACTTCCCTGGCACAATTTGAGGTTTCCTCTACTTGTAACTATCCTTCACATGCAAACACAGTTTGTTGAAATACCCACAATGACTATGTTCTTTTACAATTTTCCTTCTTACATGGAACTTAACATTTGATCTGCATTTCATGAGTAGCCAGAGAAGACCACAGAACCACAGAATACTGGGGATTGGAAGGGACCTCGAAAGATCATCTAGTCAAATCCCCCCACAGAGCAGGATCACCTTGATCAAGTAACGCAGGAACATACCCAGGTGGGTTTTAAAGACCAGATGGGTCTCCAGAGAGAAAGACTCCATAACCCCCCTGGGCAATCCATTCCAGTGCTCTGTCATCCTCACTTTGAAGAGGTTCCTTCTCATATTAATGTGGAACCTCCTGTTTTCCAGCTTATACCCACTGCCCCTTCTCCTATTATTAGTCTAGGTGATCCTGTGCTGGCAGGGGCACTGGACTAGATCATCTTTCAAGGTCCCTTACAATCCCTGATGTTCTGTGATTAGATGAAACTGAGAACAGCCTGGATCATCCTCTTGATACCCACCCTTCACATATTTATAAAAATTAATGAGGTCACCCCTCAGTCTCCTCTTCTCCAAGCTAAAGAGACCCAGCTCCCTCAGTCTTTTCTCATCAGCAGATGTTCCACTCCTTCATCATCTTTGTGGTTATGCACTGGACTTTCTACAGCAGCTCTGTGATCTTCTCGAACTGAGGGGCCCTGAACTGGATACAATACTCCAGATGTGGTCTCACCAGAGCAGAGTAGAGGGGGAGAAGAACATCTCTCGATCTGCTAACCACCCCCATTCTGATCCACCCCAGGATGCTGTTAACCCTTTTGGCCACAAAAGCACTTTGCTGGCTCATGGTCATCCTGCTGTCCACCTGGACACCCAGGTCCCTCTCTCCTACACAGGTCAGTCCCCAAACTATACTGGTACCTGGGGTTGTTCTTGCCCACATGCAAGACTCTACACTGCACTTGTTATATTTTATTAAATTTCTTCCTGCCCAGCTCTCCAGACTGTCCAGGTCCCACTGAATGGCAGCACAGTCTGCTGGGATGTCAGCCACACCTCCCAGCTATCTTTGATCAGCAAACTTGATAACAGTGCACCCTAATCTGTCATCCGAGTCATCAATTAATAGATTGAACAGGACTGGTCCCAGTACCGACCCTTGGGGGTTGCATCTAACAGGCCTTCAACTAGACTCTGTCCCATTGACCACTACTCTATGGATTCTATCCTGCAGCCAGGCACCTCTCCTGATACTTACAACTTAGCAAAGATAATGAAGAAGCCTAGCAATGACTTCCACCATCTTCCTTAGCACTCGCGGGTGCATCCCATCAGAACCAATGGATTGATGCACAACCAGTTTGCTCAACTTACCTCTAACCCAGTCCTCAACAACCAGGGCAAACTCCTCTTTTGTCCCTCTGAGGCTTCAGCAGTCTGAGGCTCACCAGGACAGCTTCCAAAAGTATAGACAAAGAAGGTCTCTCTACTTTCTCTGTATCCTCTGTTTTCAGGGGATCCACCTCATTCAGCAGGGGGCCTACATTGCCTTTAGTTTTTTTTTACCTGCCAAGGTATTTGAAGAGGCCCTTTCTCTCGGCCTTGACTTCCCTTGCAAGGTTTAATTCCTACTTGCATCCCTACATACTCTGACTAGATGGCCCAAGTGGCCATCCCCTCCTTCCACAAACTATAGATTTTTTTCTACCTTTTGAGTTTGTCCAGCAGCTCCGTGTTTAACCACGCAGGTCTTCTGGCTCCCTTCCTTGACCTGTTGGGATGCTCTGATCTTTGGCTTGAGAGAAGTGGTCTTTGAATGTTAACCAACGGTCTTGGGCCCCTTCATCTGCCAGTACCATGTCCCATGGGATTTCCCCTAGCAATTGCTTGAAAAGGCCCAAGTTGTCCCTCCTGAAGTCCAGGTTGTGATTCTGCTAGCTATTCTGTTCCTGCAACATCAGATCCTGAACTCCACTATCTTGTGGTCACTGCAACCGAGCCTGCCCTCAACCTCAGCCATACACTCCTTGTTGGTGAGTACAAGATCCAGCAGCGCTCCTCTCCTAGCAGGCTCCTCTACCATTTGCATCAGGAAGTTGTCACCAATGCACTGGAGGAACGTTCCAGCCTGGCTAAGTAGGCCTTCAGCAAATATCAGGGTAGTTAAAATCCCCCATGAGAACCAGGGCCTGTAGCTGTGAGGCTGCTGCCAGCTGCCTGCACAAGATCTCATCAACTTCCTCATTCTGATCTGGTGGCCTGTAACAGACATCCACGACAGCGTCACCTCTGGCAGCCTGCCCCTTAATCCTCACCCACAAACTCTCAACTTTCTCTTCATCTGCCCTTGGACAGAACTCAACACATTCCAGTTGGTCTTTCACATACAGAGCTACACCATCACCTCACCTTGCTGACCTGTCCTTCATGAAAAGGACACAGCCGTCCACGACCACATTCCAGTCATGCAAGCTGTCCCACCATAATCACCTGACTGGACAGAGATTTCTAACTCTTCCTGTTTTTTCCCCCTGCTGCGTGTATTGGTGTACAGGCATTTCAGGGAGTAAGCCGAGCGCTCCGATTTCACAGTTGGGAGGATTCCTGGTCTTCATCAATACCAGAATGCTGCTCCACTGGTGCCCATCCAGCAACAACCCCAACAAAGTATGTCCCTCATTCATCAGTGCTCTGTACAGAACAGAAGGCTGCACTGGTCTAGGTGATCCTGCTGTGTCAGGCGGATTGGACTAGATGATCTTTCGAGGTCCCTTCCAATCCATAATGATTCTATGATCAAACCACTTTGGCACCTGCTGCTCCAAACCCCTTTCCAGCCCTTCAGCTAGCAACCTGGGCGATGAAAAGAAGATTATGATTATTAAAATGGCAATGCACTTACAGGCTCTCAGGTGGAATGGTTGATAGGTTGATAGGTTGGGTCTGTAAGTACATTAAAGAATAAAATTGGAATATAAAATGAATTTTAGAAATTGTAGAAATGGCCTGGGGGGGAAATTAATTCAGTTCAATGCAGAACCAAGCAGAAGATTCTGTGCTTAGCCAAGAACAATTAACTGCTCGGATAATGGATAATATAAACTGCTTAGGTTGCGATTCTGCATTAAAAAATGTCTAACTGTAGCCCACACCAATTTGCACATAGGTTTGAGGTTTGCAACAACAACAAAAAGTGCAAAGACTATAATGGGACTTTGAAGAAAAATGATAAATGAGTTGTGCAGGTACACTTGCTGTTTTACCAGACCTGATGATGCTTTACTGGGCAATGCAAAGAAACAGACATTTGATTGATCAACTTCCTGACCTGCTGACCCAGCCTTTGTAGGTAATTGAGGGCAGAGAAATAAGAACTACCAAAAAATATGATCCATGAGAGAACAGCGAGCATTGTTTTGTTTAAAGAAGATTGCTGAAGGGAGACACAGTAGCTGTTTCCAAACACTGGAATCAATATTAATGTGATGCTGAACAAGAAATAATGGATTTAAATGACACAGGTACATCCGGTTCTGACCTGTGACCCTTCCCAGCAGCTTTTCTAGTGGCTCTGTTATTTGTATTACATTCTGTACACATCTCATATTACATCCTAGGAAAAAAGTTTTCAAATCACAAAGTTAATAAAGAGATAAAGTGAAAATGTTTGCCTTCTAGCAAGGTTTGCATGGTACATCCTGGGCTGTTTCTTATTCTAAGAATGACCATTTTAGGTTGACCTATATAATAGCTTACTTTGATCAAATCTAATGATCAGAAACAGCAGAAAGGCCCAAAATGTAAAAAAAACCAAAAATATTTTAAAACCCCACATGACTGGCTATAAGGTTAACAGTGCCATAAAACAACCATCCTCCTCCATACAAACCCAGTTACCCTTTTGCACTAAGCAAGCTGTTGTTCAGTAACAGTTAAACATGGATAATTCAAAAACATAGATTTGTTTACTTTGTGTGCTTTCGACTGCAACTCACAGTAATGGCTCCGTCATATTTCAGGATTACTCTTGCTGCTCCTTACCTACTCTTTCTTCCTGCCATATTTAAACTGAAGAATAATCATCTGCTGAAATCAGTATCCAAAAATAAGAAAATGTTAGCTATTTTTACTAAGAATAATGTCATCGCACACCTAGTCACCTTCTACAAGTTTTCTGACTAAGAAAACTACGAAAATCCACACAGGTCTCACAGAACCGAACTTCTATACACGATTTCACAGCTTGCAGGACAATGGATTCCACTTATGGCCGTATTCATCCACGTGCTACAAGCAACTGTTTCCACTTTCCAGCCCTTCTGACAGAAAAGAAAGCTTTGCCATCTTCTCACCATTTCCAGGCTGGCATTAAATACTTCTGACATTTTTCATCCCTCCCTTACAGCACCTTAAAATGTAAAGTTTGGCTGCACTCAGGTTGAAACTGCAGTGCAGTTCTCCAAACAATGTCACAATACTTCAAATGTATTTGCATACCTATTTCCTACTGGCATGAGTTAAAAAATGAAGTGATGAGTTTTAATTCATGCCAATAATCCACACTAAGACCGGTGACAGTAGATTTAAATTCTGAAGTTATGTAATCATTCCATATGGTGACTGTCATGAATAAAAACTTGAATGAAGCTACTCCTGCATGCAGGCGATCAGCAAAATTTTAGACCCTAAATACTTCAGAAGAATTTATTCAAATAGTGAAGTTGCTTGCCTTTGGCAAGAGGGCATATCAGGTCTGTGGAAGCAGAAGCCATTAGTTTTTGCAGAAATGAAAAAGTACATCTGTGTTGGATGTGTTCACACATGCAGGAAGCCTGTCTGTATCAGCAGGTACAGCTAATGCAGAGAGAACATTCCAAAAATATGCATTTCAGCTTCTACATTTTGCATAAAAACTAGTCCTGTGTTTAGGGATAGTGAATCTGTTAAAAAAGTGTTTATATGAATATTCACAAGAATAAAGTTGCCCTATAATCATCCTACGTGATTCAATTATTTAACAAGCTTCAGAACTAGTACACAGATGGTTAGTTGCCAAAATGCCATTCATCTCCTCGAATCCTTTCGGTTACTTGCAGCTGGGAAGAATCAGCTACGAGTCTGCAAATACAACAACAATAACTTTTCCTGTCATTCCCATGCATACAAAACAAGTATTTAATGATCACTATCTGCAGATATTAAGGCGGAATGTGAATTCAGATTTGCATTGATGCCATGGTGATTTAACAGATCATCAATTATCCAAGCCACTTAGTTGTCTTAACCTTTCGTTTACTGCCTACATGCACATTCAGAGAGAGGAAGAATGGCTCATTCACCTGCTTCACACATCTATCTGAACCGCAAAACTGCATTCCAAGTCTGAACCCTTCGTCTTGACAACGTTATTTCACAACTCGGATAGCTCTCTGGCAACCCATTTAAAGTCAGTATATAAAAGGCAAGAGTAAAGACATTTCAAGGCAAACCCAGCAGTAAGCACATACTAAGCATCTACAAGCTGCAAAATGTTGTGCATGAAGCTTTTCAGGTGAAACATGACTGCCAGTCAAGCGAGAAACACACACCACCGTAAGTCATGACAGTACTGCCCTACTCTGCGGTCCCGGCTGAGATAAAAGCATGACACCCTAAGCACTAGACAAACAAGCAGGGATAAACTATCCTGACTCAAACAGCTCACAAATTATGGAAGTAATAAAAACAAGACAACAAAGTCGTATAACCTCCTCTACAAGTAAGAAAACGGAATTATTTAAAGGGGACAAGGAGTTCAAGGAATATCATGGAAGCTCTGTGACACGAATATTGTTCTTTACAAAGCCATATTACACACAAGCACATGCACACACACAGAGAGAGTTTTCTCCCCAACCCAGCTGCAAAAATCTTAATAACTCCACAACTTAGAAAAGCTGTATCAGGAGTGCAACACTAGGCAATTTGAATTCTGCACATGTCCCAGGTCATATCCAACATACGCCGAACACATACGACCATCCAGTTGGAAACGTGACAAGCTAGTGCAACAAAAAATTTGTCTTCGAGAAAGCAGAATCCTGCGTTTGCAAATTGTTCTGCTCTTTTCTAATGGTCACTGAATTCAAGTACTTCACTATATATTCCTTCTTAGCTTGCTAGCTCCTGTCAATCCATCTGACTTTACACTCTTCCACCAGAAGTATAGTTCAAACTATCAGTATCTTTTTCTTATATTAACAGAAACATAACTATGTTTTACAGGTAAAGTCACGTCTGATCTTTGCGAAGAACACAAAGTTATTAATTTCAGCTCATCAAACAAAAAGTGGAATATTTTAAGTTCAAAGGTCAAAATATATTCCAAGTGCATTATCCAACTTGTGAACTCACAAATCGATACAGAAATTATTGAAGATACAAGCTTCTCAATTTGTTCTCACAAAAAGCTAACCATGGCTTCCAGATCTATCAAACAAGTAGACAGTACTGCTTTCCCATTCAAGTCAGTGCATCTCTGTCTTTGCTTTTATCTACAAATTACACTCTCACTGATGGATGGCCTCAATCATCAGTCTAACAGTAACTGCGTTTTGTCAAGTGCTTGTAGGCGTTTGTATGAGTAAATCTGCATTCCTCACAGATTGTATGACCAAGCAGCATTTAATATAAAAATGGATTAGCCTCTTGCTAATGAACACTGGATAAGACACATCACAATTTTAAATACTACAATGGCATCTGCTTTGCATATAAGTAAGCTTTGAGACACAGGAGTACTGTGTTGAAATATAATAATTTCCATCAGTTGTATTTTTAAAACACAGTTTTGCATAAATGTCTCTCTTTTGAAGGATATTAAAACTTACTGAAACCACAAAGCACACCTTGGTGCTCATGGTTCTATACAACACTTGAAATTATTTCGTTTACTTGATTAAAGTTTCTCTGAAAAAAAACAAACACACACAACCACAAACTTCAGTTTACCGAAACTTACTAATACAATGCACATTGTCGCTATTATACAGTCAGTTCTGCTTCCTATTTACATTCTTCCATGGTTTTACACTGTTCCTACCTGTTTCACATGCAAGGCTTGAGGTAGATTTCAGAGATAATGGTGCTACTTGAAAAAAATCATCCTTTACAAAGCTCATTACAGCAACTTCCAGGAAAAACAGCACCTGAACATAACAGACTCATCATCCTCACTCCCCCTCATCCATAAATTGAGGGATACACCACGTAGAATGATGATGAGAAACTTCTCCTAGAACAGAAGCTCTAGAGGCACAAAATTGAAACACTGATGTATAGCACAAAGGAGACTTTGTAAATAAATAGGTTATTAAGTAAAAATAAGTATCTGATTACATACAAAAGATCAAGCCACTCAAGTATCATCACTGATGTCTAGCCACAAAAATTTAGGTAAGAGGCACCAAAATATTATCAGATTTTTAATCACTATCAATGCTGTCAGCCTGAACTTACACTTCAGCTCAAATAGTACCACAAGCAGAGTCTCATGTAGGGCAAATGACCCCTAGGTTTGTCTCAATTTGTAATCTGCACACATCTCCCTTCCTACACAGCACATAACACTGGCAACCAACCACACTTTGTTACAAGAGATCTGAAGTCACTCACATACACTACTGCATGCACTGCAAGTAAAGATAGAAATGTATGTGCGTAACTCCATATGTTCCTGAAGCAATCCAAGTACAACTGTGCACACGGAAACAGGTGTTTCTAGTTCTGGCAGCAGCTTTTACAACAAAACTCATATTTCAGACAGAATGGCACTGGCTAGCTTCAGTGTTAGCCTGGAAGCATACGCTGTTGAACTAGTCTGTGACAACCAGCTATAGAGTGCCTACCTCAACATGAAACAGGCATTTGAAAATGAGTATAGGAGAGTATTTCTAAAAAATAAAAAATTACAACACGCCTACGGTTTCAGAATTCTGTCTCTTATAAGGTATGTTTTCAGTAGGTAAAGGTGAAAGCATCAATATATTAAAAATGTATAACATAAGACCAAATCTCATTCCAAACTCTTTATAGACACCCTACTAGCAAAGCATATATACTTGGCAAATCCCAGGAGCACGGCACAGACAACAATAAGCACCTTTTTGCTATGTGTATCAAATTGCTCTTCTGCAGTATTTGCAAACCAAGCACCAAAGTACTCTCCAAAATCCACACAGCAAAATCTAAAAGTGAAATAGCACTTCATTATACTCCACAAATTTAATCTAAAAAATTAAGCTATTTTATCAAAATCTGAGAGAGAGGTAAAATACCAAATATCATGAACCACCAGACGCAGGGGTTTTGTAAATATCTAGCTTAGGAACCTGAGATACATGAACAACATTAACAGTTTCAAAGACAGTTTTCACAATCTCTAACAGGATATTGTCTCTGGTAAACAACATCACCCAGAAGCACTTTGTTTTCTTATTACAAAATGCTGATCAGGTCCATAACGCTGAAAAACGAGCTGCATAACAGACAACTACGATCCATCTGGTTGTTAATGAATGTAACAGGAGTGAGCACCAGATCCCATGCTTTCTGGAAGGAAAGAACCTGTATTATGAGATCTGACACCAAAGCACTGTCTAAAGAAATCACGTTCAAATATTTTCGTCTTCCATCACTGCATGCATCTTCAACACAAGTAAAATACACCATCTGAAAAGACACTGAACTGCTCTGGACTGCACTGCTACATCTCTAGATGAAGTTTTTACCGCCTGACAATACTTATTTGCCAATATCCACAGACAGGTGCCTTTTTTGTGGGCACTTCTGCAAGACTTGACATTTACAATACTTACGCATTGCAATAAGGTTTCTTT
This sequence comes from Rhinopomastus cyanomelas, assembly GCA_013400115.1. Taxonomy (NCBI): domain Eukaryota; kingdom Metazoa; phylum Chordata; class Aves; order Bucerotiformes; family Rhinopomastidae; genus Rhinopomastus; species Rhinopomastus cyanomelas. The sequence continues at coordinate 23,313 of VXBP01005177.1, read as the reverse complement.
TCATATCCTTTGTAGTTATTCATGTTCAGAGCCATTTTGCAAACTTCACAGTGGAAACATCCTTTATGCCAGTACTGTAAAGAAACATAAAGTAAAATTACTTACAGTGCTGATGTTTTGAAAGCTATTTTTGGGTGCCACAAACACAAACACACAACCACACATCAACATTTTTGGACAGGCATTACAGATCTCTGTAAAGTACATCAAAAGAACTACTTTCATGTGAACCCAAAGGTGCTTCTGAAACACTCCCAGAAACATAAATTCTCAACTAAGGTGAATGCCAAGACCTCTCTGTGCTGACCTTGCCAGGACTGTTTCAAAGATAACTGAAGCAGGACTTTGACATTTTGCCTCGTTAAAGAGATATATAAAAACCAACCACCAGAAGACAGACCCCGCTTGCTAAGAACGCAGTATTATGCAAATAGAATCACTAACTGATGCGATGCTTAGCTTTTCGGTACGCCGAACTGGCACTAAATTTAGCACGTAATACGGTATTTTCCTCCGGTAGCGCTTTGCTTTCCGGAGACATTCATTTTGCGCATCTGTCACAGCGTCTTCGCTCTTATTTACCCGAGAGACAACCGGCATCACCGGAGGGACACCTCGAGGGATGGGGTTGCCCGCCTCGCCCGCCCCGGCCACCCTCTCTGCCGGGGCTACCAGGGCGTTAAGGGGTAGCCGGAGTCGGCGGAGGGGGCCGCGGAGACCTGCCGTCGCTCCTCGGGCGGGCTCCGCCGCGGCCCCGCTCGCCCCCGCCCTGCGCCAGCGAGGTGACCCGGCGCTTGTCGCCGCGGATGCCGGCGCAGCGGCACCCCCTGAGGCGCCACATTGGCTACCCACAGCTCGCCCCGCGGAGCCAAGGGGTGCAGGGCTTAGGGCAGGGTCTCCCGGGACGCACCGTACCCCCGCGACCGCGCCCCAGCACCTTGTCGAGGCAGTTGACTTTCTCGGTAGGATAAACCACTTTCCCACAGCGGGCGCACTGGGGGTTCATCCTGCGGCTCTCTTCGGAAGGCGGCGGCGCCCGGGGTTGCTGTGCGGACTGCGCTGGACGGGGCCCCGGGCGGCCGATCGACCATGCCCTGCCCTCCGAGGGCTCCTCAGAGGCTGCCGGAGGCAGAAGGGGTCATCGGCGGCTGCTGGCGAGGAAGCGGCGTTCCGGCTCACTGCGGCTCGGCAGCATGTGCGGGTGGGCGGGCGAGGAGCCGGTGCCCGTCGCCCCCGCCTGCTCGCCGCCCCGTCGCCGCCCACCCCCGCCGCCTCCTCCCGAGTGCTGAGCGCTCGGCTCCCCTCGCCGCAGGCCGGTGACTCACGCCGAGGCCCGCAAGCCGAGCCGAGCCAGCAGAGAGGAGAGGGCGAGCCCGCGCGCCGAGCCGAGCCCGCAGCGAGGGGAGGGCGATCCCCGTGCTGCAGCGGCCCAGAGCGGGGCGAGATGACGAGCGGGCATACGCCGCCGCCCCGAGGCGTGGAGACGGCAGCGGAGGCGGGCACCGGGCGCACCTGCCCGGGGATCACTGAGACGGCGGCAGCCCCTTGCCCCAGCGGGAGGGAAGCAAGTGGGGGCGGGGAGGGAAAATGCAGCCACTACCCGAAGTGAGGCCCGAGGCCTGGCCGCGCACCGCGGGCACCTGCCGAGCGGAGCGGGGCGGGGCGGGGCTGGCATGCGGGGCCCCAGCAGCTCCCGCTTTCACACCGGCTGCGTGTCCCGATTGCATTTCAAGGCTCGGCTTTGCGGCTTTCGGGGGTGATTTTCTGCGGGGCTCACCAGTTGTCCCACGGGGCAACCAAACCTCCTCCACAACTGCAAATCCAGCCCCTCGGAGCAGCTTTTTGCCGTTTTTCACTCGCTCCCAAGTGCCGTGGGAACGGTACAGGGAGAAGCCGGGCATCAGCTGGGGACGCGTTGAACTACCTGGAATATAAACCACAGAGAACGCTTAAGGCGATGCAGGGCAGCCTTTCCTGAAGGTTTTTTTTCAGTGCCGTGTGGTGCACAGCAAGGACAAATTCTGCACATACTTGGGCATTATTAAGTAATCAGAATGCAGTCCCCTAAAGTGGAATGCTTGGCTATAATGCTTCCTTAGCAACCCAACTTTTATACACCGGCTGGTTAAAGGCATAGGGAGAAACAGTAATTTAATTGAGATTAATAATACATGGGATTAAATGAGAAATGCCTAATCAGGCTGTAAATATTACATGACAGAAGTTGTAGGGCTGCTTCTGCCTCATCTAAACTTCTGGCACCTAATGAAACTCTTCATGTTGACGCACTGGCTGTGCTGCAAGCGATACAAAAGCAGATTTGAAGGCAGGCTTGTAAACGCTTATTGTCTGCTTTGGTTCTCTGTGTGCAGCAGCAAACAGGCAAACTGCTGACCAGCTACATTTCCATTCCTATAGCCTGCTCCACTTCGGGGCCAATGTGGGCAGTTTGCAGTTCTCAAAAATCCTGAATTGGATGTTGCTTTTTTTACTACTCTTTTTAACCGTATTAACTTTGACCCGAAATTTAACATTTGTCTTCTTTGCCTTTCTTTGTGCATCACTAACAATAACATGATAGTTTTTCACAAATCGGTGAGGGCCAGCTTGGCCTCAGTCTAAGATTTCCAAGGCAGAAATAGGTGCACACATACTCTGCAGTGCCGATGCACTGTGTCTTGGCCTCTGCTGTCGAGATTACCTTACACTTTCTGTTGGACAGCCTGACTCATGGTGAACAATGGCTTTTATTCAGGGAACTCTGAATTCCAAGCTATCTGAGTATGTTGGTAAGGGAAACTTTAATTCAGGGTGACTCAGTGTTTTCTGCAGGAACTGGCATTTGCAGATCCATCAGAATCACATCTGAGTTGAGTTTGGCCCAATCTCTATTCAGCAAAGGTTGCACAGGGCAGTGGGATAGTAAATCTGTAGTAGGAACTGGGATGGAGCCCGAACTAAATTCATCTCTGATAGAGGGAAGTTAATGGTACCTACATGCGGAAAAGAAATCTTAGCTGACTTAATTCTTTCCTAGCTTAGATACAGCCTGGTGGCTTATGGGTGAAAAAACCTTGTAGCTCATTAAAAATAACTAGAGGTGTGCAGCTCCCCCAGACTGCTGATCTGAAATCCTTGAGATAGAGGCTTCATTCCTGGATGTTCCAGGTTACAAAAATCACATTCAGAGCCTTCTCCTCAGTGTTAGAAGCTGCTTGTATATTACTCTGTCTCAATGCTACAGTGAAACCTCCTGCCTCATTCTTGGAGGCAAAACTTTTATTAACCAAAACATCAACACAATCTCCGTGTTGAATCTAGTTGTTCTGATAAGTTCCTTGTGAACTTCTTCAGCAATCTTTCCCATAAACTATGCTCCTTGTGACCCATTTTCCATGGCTCTCACGTTGTTGAGATCCATCAGACCGATGAAGTGGATTCTAAGCACAGCAAGAAAGCAAAGGCTTCCGTCTTGCAGCTCACCATGCATTTCCCAGCCTGTACATAAAAGCTCAGAGAAAGTGCTTACTGGTGACTATGGTCATGTGAAGGAGTTGTCTTTTCACTCAGATTTCTACAAATGGAGCCTGTTCACAAAGTTATGGATGTGTAGAGCCTTGTTGGATGAAATAGGAGCTCATTTAAACACAGCAATCTATCATGTTCGCAGCCAAGACTGTGGCTTCTTTAATTTGGGTACATATTCATTTAACTACACATCATGAAAACAAAAAGTGCTGAATGTACTACGTCCCCATTAGCAGCCAATGCCTCACTTGCAGTGTCATGATTTGGTCAATTTGCTGGAATAAACATGACAATATCTTCCTTATCTGAAGAACTGTTGTAAATATTATGTCTGATACAGCTGATATATTTCACTGATTTTTCATGCTGTTCTTTATACAGGTACAAAAGGTGGGATAACTAACAGGTTAAGGTAACACACACAAAATATGATCTTATTGCTGTAACCAGCTCTTACAGTTTGTCAGTTTGTGTACAGGCTCCAGCAGATAACAGGTATTATGTCATCTTTAACTGGAAGGATGATCTCATGGGTAAGGCACTGCACTGAGAATTGCAAATGAAGCCTCTGAGCAGTACTGCAATACAGATAAATACTACTGAAAGAGGTTTTGTGAAACTCTGTGGCTGTCCTTAATTGTGTAGGAAGAGAAAACATTAAACCTGTATTGGCTGGCACAGGAAGTGCCAGTCAATATTGGACCTTACTGTTTCAGCTTACATTTAACCTGCCAAAAAGGGGAACCGCACAGCTACATCTCAAACCAGAGCAATGTAACTTTAATGTGACCTTGTTTAGAGCTGCACTGGGTGCTGTCAGAGAAATACACTTTTACATTTGCTACTGTGAAAGCAGCTTATACTTTCCCTGTGAAAGTATGTTTTCAGCTTTAGGAAAGCTAAAGCCAAAAGCTAACGTTTTCCTCCCAAAACCAGCAAACCTTAGATGTTATTTGCTTTGGTAATATGATCCAAGCAGCAGTCCACAATAGAATCTTAATGTGAGTTTCCAGCATTAGGCAACCTTGGCTGTTCAGATTAATAGAGCAAGGAAATTCTGGAGGAAAAATGCTAAGTCAATCACAGAATGTCTTCGATTGGAAGGAACCTTAGAGTTTGTCTAGTTCCAACCCACTGCAGGGACACCTCGTACTAGACTAGGTTGTCCAGGGTCATGTCCAATATGGCCTTGAACACTTGCAGGGAGGGGGGGTCTCCACAACTTCTCTGGGCAACTTGTTCCAGTGCCGCCCCACCCTCATTATAAGGAATTTCTTCATAAAATCTAACCTAAATCTACCCTCTTTTAGCCTGAAACCACTCTCCTTTGTCCTATCACTAGAGTCCTTCATAAGAAGTCCCTCCCCAGCTTTCCTATAGGTCCCCTTCGTGTACTGGAAGGCTGCTGTAAGGTCCCACTGCAGCCTCCTCCAGGTTGAACAGCCCCAGTTCTCTCTACCAGTCGCATGTTCTATTCTTAGGGTCTACTTTCTTCATTCAAAAAGCTTGCAAACTGACCATTGCAGTCCACAATAGCTATGTGTTCAACAAACACATGGAGAGTCGTTTTGTTAGCATGACTACAAAATCACCTAGTAGAAGAGGCTTTTAATTTCTCCATGTTAATGTTGCAATAATAGTTCTTATTGCTTTAAGCATGGAGGTCAGGATTTTTTCCTTATTAATGGATCTTCCACAATACCTGCTTCATAATTTCTCTTCATATTCTGAAAAGAAAAACAAAGAGGGGAGGAGGGGACAAGTTTTGGTCTTGTGAAGGCAAAGCTAGCTGTAATAAAGGTGGGTGAAAACTGGCTAGTTGCTTGGATTATGCTGAAGTGAAAGTGGTTACCTAGCTCTTGGAGAAGCTGAAGGAGAAGACTGTCTTCGATCAACTCTGCTACCCTGGGTCAACAATCAAAGCTAGTTACTTCATCTCAGTCCACAGATAGCCAGTACAGCACAATCCGGGCAGAAAGCTGTGTGCTGGACTGTCAGCTAATGAAAGGACAGGATGTTAATTATTCACTCTGTTTTAATAGCTATGATTTTGTTGGCTGTGTTGAGTAAAAATATAGAGCCACTTGCTTTTCCTTCTGAAAATGAAACAGAACTAAAATATTATTTATTAATTTCGGACATTGTTTAGTGGCCTATGTTTAGTCTGAACAAAATAGGAATTTAGAGATAGGATTGGGGTTCTAAACTGAATTTTAAGGCCTAATGAGAGTGTTCTTGTAGCTTTGAATAAGAAGACAACAATGTCACTATTCTACGGTTATCTATGCAACTACTTTCCCATTATTTCCAAAAATAGCAGTCGGGTAGCTTCCTGCCTAAATAAACAGTACACATAGATGGAACTTCGTCTACAAAGCCTTTTTAAATAAGGTTTCCTTTATTTTTTAAGCTGAACAACGTAGTGAAATACAGGAAGGGTTGGGCTGTGATTGGACTGGATTCCTGAATTTAATGTTTTAAAAGGTTACGTGACCAGTTCAGAGTAACTCTGTGGATTGCCTGAAAGTATGTTAGAGAATACACTCCCTGTTGCCAACAGAAAAAGCCTCTTGTGATAAAGGTACATAATCATTAACAACCCGGGCTCTTGGCTTGTGAGGAAACAGTATTTCCAACCCTCCTGGCAAGGTTTTAAAATTACAGCCTTCACAGTGCAGACTTGTCAAATCTCACACATCAAGAGGGAGTCTCACATGTTTAGTTCCCACACTACCTCCTTGACCTCTATCACACCCATTTGCAACCTCCCATCCTCTAACCCTACATGCCAGGCACAGCTGGATGGGCCAGACTGCAGCCATCCAAACAGCTGCAGCTGCAGTGGGGCACCAGGGAACAAGAGATGAGGAGACATGGCTGCATTGTTGACAAGAAGGACGGATTCTGGGGGAATTCCTAGAAATACTAGCAAAATCCCTTTGCAGAAAGTAAAAAGTATCATCTCTTCATAGTTCAATGATAGAAAGTAACATAAATTGGGAAAATGATAGAGTTTTATCTTTGGAACATGAAAACTATGAATTCCAAGGTTATCATATAAAATCTTATACACATTGACATTTATAATCTATAAATAAATCTATTACAAATCAGAAAGAAGAAATATCCTCTTCTTCCAGAGATAAAACAACATCTACTTCTGCAGCACCTTTCCTGATCCCAAGCTGGCAGAACATTAATGGAGAAAGGACTGAGGAAAATTCACCTTCATCAACACACCCAGAGATAAACTGCTCAAAGCAAAACAAGCAGTCAGTTTAGCAAGCGGTCCCTACCTGTGACAGGGGGATTGGAACTAGGTTACTACTAAGGTCTCTTCCAACCTTAGCCATCCTATGATAATCACAGAACATTAGGGACTGGAAGAGACCTCGAAAGATCATCCAGTCCAATCCCCCTGCCACAGCAGGATCACCTAGACCAAGTCACACAGGAAAATGTCCAGGCAACACAAAATAAAAGTGTATGTGGTGTACCTGGATTTCAGTAAAGCATTCGACACAGTCTCCCATGATACACTCCTGGCGAAGATGGCAGCAAGGGGCTTTGACAGGAACATTCTGTGCTGGGTCAGGAACTGGTTGGATGGACGAGCCCAGAGAGTGGTAGTAAATGGTGTCGCATCTAGTTGG
>VXBP01005177.1:0-12349 GCA_013400115.1 Rhinopomastus cyanomelas | reverse complement strand
GTGAGCCAGGACTGGTGGAAAGTGATGGAGAGCGGCTCGGCCAGTTCATCTGCTAGCTCTCTCAGCACTCTAGGATGGATCCCATCTGGTCCCATTGACTTGTGGGTGTCCAAGTGGCTCAGCAGGTCATGGACTAGTTCCTTGTGGATTTCCAAGGCTGCACACCGCTCCCCAACCCCATCCCCCAGTTCAAGAGGCCATTTGCCCCGAACTCCTCCCTCCTCACTATTAAAAATTGAGGCGAAGTAGGTATTCAGGACCTCAGCCTTTTCCTCATCGTTAGTTATAGTGTTCCCCTCCTGGTCCTGTAAGGAGTGGAGGCTCTTTTTACCCATCTTTTTAGCATTGATAAATTTATAAAAATGCTTTTTATTATCTTTCACAGAGGTGGCCAGCTTAAGTTCTAACTGGGGGAAGCAACCTCCAGTTTCCCTATGGAAATGCACTGTCCACAGCTCAGTCCAACTTTCCTGTCCCCAGAGGTAGCAGTTCTTCTAAGGATATATGTTCCTTGTTCGACGTGCCTCCAAGCATGCCAGTTCCTATAGGCCACCAGTGAGAGAAGAGCTCTCTTCATGTCAGCACATTTCAGTGTGGGTGAAACCTTTCCTCTGCTGATCTCCGAGGTTCCAAATTTCCCAGTCTCTCCATTCACCATGTGTCCAAAGGCAAGATGGCTGCTGTGTCCAGCCTAGTGACAGGTGCTCCTCTCTGAACAAAGACCAGATGGAAAGAGACAAGAAGCAGGAAACCTGAAACAGGAAGATCTAAACTGAGTCGTACTGGTTTCAGAGAGCTGTACATTCAACTGAGAATTCCAAGCTGCATGTCAGAGGTTTGTCGCCCAAATTCAAACCACAACAGAGGTTAAGAAAAATTTATTAGTGTGAGGACAGTAGAGCAATGGCAAAAACTGTTTGGGAGGGAAGTGATAGAGTTTCCTTCTTTTTGGGGTGTTAGAAATTGGAAAGCCAGCACTGACATCAGCTCACATCAGGTGAGAAAGCTGAATGAGGTGATCCCTTGAGGTCCCTTCCAGCCTATATTGCTCTATGCTTTTAAAGTCGTGTTAAGGATGATCCAGACAACACTCATCCTTGCCTTGAGAGAGAAGCTTGGAACTGGCCAATATTTTGCAGTACCTTTCAGCCCAAAGATTTAATTAAGTAGATTCTCCACATTTACTCTGTCTTGAATGTCTGTCCATCTCCACACAGAAGGGATCTTCCTTTGCCTGTCTGGTGCCAATGAGCCAAACAGAAGGCCAAATTGTACTAGAGGAGAGAAAGAGCCCCATCAGCAGGACAAGAGTCTGCAGGCACAGAAAAGAAAAGCTGTACAGAAACTGGAAGCCTGGTAAAAGTTACAGTGGCCTTTAACAACAAGCTAATCTGGTATTGGAAAAAGGAATTCCTCTGCCAAAAAAAAAGGTCTACATTGGAATGAAGACTGTGAATACAGGTCATCTCATAAATGATAAATTAATTTACAATAATGATGCCTTCTCTTCAAAATATTTAATCTAATTATTTAAGAAGACACCAGTATTTTGTTCTACTGGTATAAAGGCAAGTAAATTTCAGCCTAAAAACTAAATGGTCTGTAAACAAGTTGTGCAGCGGTTCGACTAGACAGCTAGTCCAAGCTGCTGAAGCAGTAAAAACCGTTGTTTGAATAGAGGACTAACTGCCTGGTGGCCTTTTTGCTTCCCATTCCTGTATTTTGTTTTGTGTTTTAGATTTAAGGAGGCAGAGACAAAGGTTACTCAGGTGATTCTATACAATCATAGAATCATCATGGCTGGAAAGGATTATCAAGTCCAGCCTACATCCCAACATCTCCCTGACCCCTAAACCATGGCCTCAGGTGCTCTGTCTACTAGTGTTTGGACAATGCAACTCCAGGGGTGGTGCCTTCATGACCTCCCTGGGCAGCCTGTTCCAGCAGGAATGTATATGTATATTTGCATTGCTGGAAGCTTTGTGACATGTAAAGAGACTTTATAAGTGTCTGCCTCCTTGGAAAATATGAACATTTTATTCAGAGGAAAAAAGATTTGAAATGTCTGTGGGTTTCCCATTTTCACTATAATGGTTCATGTTTACAGGAATCCTGTAGCTTCCAAGATTCACTGATCACAATGAATGACTCCTTATAATTAAGGACTTCACAGTAATTATTCCTGTGCACCACCCAGCCCTGAAAATTACAGGTTTACTGCTGCCCGGCTTTGCCACTTTAGTGAGAGGTTGGAACACTGTTACTTAACATCGCAAGGATAGCTAATGCTTTGGGTTGCTCTTTGACAGAAAAACAAAGCATTTACCCAAAAGCAGCATTGACAGAAGAGAACATTCATTGAGTATCCTCTCTGTGTAAGTAGAAATAGGAGTAATAGTGCTGTCCTGCAGAAGTCCACGGTGAAGCTTGGACAAATATATTTAACTGTCCCAAAGATGATGATGACTGCTCTCCGCTGAAGATGTACTGAATAACCTGAGGATTCACGTATTTAAGTACACTAAATATTTACTCAGTAGAAAATCTGTGGCCATTGTGTTTTGCTTATTGTCATCACAGAATCATTAGGGATTGGAAGGGACCTCGAAATATCATCTAGTCCAATCCCCCTGCCACAGCAGGATCATCTAGACCAAGTCACACAGGTGAGTCTTAAACATCTCCAGTGAAGGAGACTCCACAACCCCCCTGGGCAGCCCCTTCCAGTGCTCTGTCACCCTCACCATAAAGAAGTTCCTTCTCAGATTGATGTGGAACCTCCCATGTTCTCACTCACACCCGTTGCCCCTCATCTTATCACTGGATGACATTGAGAAGAGCCTGGCTCCATCTCCTGACACCCACCCTTCGTATATTTCTAGACATGAATGAGGTCACCCCTCAGTCTCCTCTTCTCCAAGCTACAGACACCCAGCTCCCTCAGCCTCTCCTCATAAGGGAGGTGTTCTGCTTCCTTCATCGTCTTTGTTGCTCTACACTGGACTCCCTCCAGCAGCTCCATGTCCTTCTTCAACCAAGTGGCCCAGAACTGGACACAACACTCCAGATGTGGTCTCACTAGCTATTCTTTGATTTTACTGTGATGTTTAAAACTCTTTGCCTAATAAATGAAAACACAGGTATAACTCAGGTGAAAGCAAGAGAAGAATTTCATTTTCTTTTCATCTGCCTAAAAGAAGCATTGGCTTCATCAGTCAGTGCAGAGGTTGGAACAGTTTATCTCCTACAGAAATGCCTCTGTCTAAAATGCAGGAAATACCACAGGTCAGGGTAGGTAAATTATGCCAAAACAAAACACATAAAATCAAGCCTGGTCCTATCCTTTAATTGATCTAGGTTACTTCTAAGAAAACAACCAGGCAAAATTTAGAAAAGGGCTTTCTCACTGTAAACAAAAAAACAAACAAAAAACCCAAACAACTAAATGAATAAATAAATAGATAGATAGATAGATGGGTCGATAGATAAATAAATAAACAATAGGTGGATGTGGTGGGTGCAGAACCAATTCATTACTCCAAGAATTTGAATGGATCAGCCTGATTTACATTATCTAGTTTGCACATCTCTCCAGGGATGCAAAATTGCCATGGTGCGTGCTCCAAACAGAACGCTGAATCAACTGCCCAAAGACAGGATTGTGATGACATGTATTGGTTTCCACTGTCGTGGTCTCTCATACTTACTAGATGTCTTTGAAGAAAGTAATGAGATTTAAATGGCTGCCTCATAGGAACTGTCTTTCAATATTTGTTAAAAGTCATTACCTTCTGAATGATTCTGTAAGAGAAATTATTATTCTTTTTTTTTAGTATTTTTGACACTAGGAAATCAATCTGTGTAAGCCTTCCAACTGACTGATTTTATAGAAGGTCTGAATCACAGAACATTTCCACGTAGACCTAATCAGCAGTTTGCTCACAGGAACAGTCACATACTGCACAGCAGCAGTGCTCCAGGACTGGTGAATCTTTTAACTGTGAATAATAGGCCACTTTGACTCACTTCTACAGTCAAAGTCACTTCTACAGTGAGTCAAAGTTCGTAGAGGCGGTGGCTAGGTAGCAAGCATCACGTTTTTGAGAGTGCGTGTCCAGCTGACGGTGTATTTGAAAAATTCATTAGATTTAAGTGTGATTATGGAAAAGTACCAGGAAGTTATGACAGTAAGATCTCTTCTGAGTGGCTCTGTCTCAGCAACCAGGACAGAAAAAGAATGGCCAAAGAATGGAAGGGAAGATGAAGTAAAGGGTCTTATTCTGTTAAAAGCTTGGCAGAAACATGGTACAGCTTAGATGTATGAAGGCATTTGAGTGTTATTTTCATATGGTTCTATGGAGTGTTGTGTCCAGTTGTGGGCCTCTCAGTTCAAGAAGGACACAGAGCTGCTGGAGGGAGTCTGGCATAGGACAACGGGGATGATGAAGGAAGTGGAGCACCTCCTTGATGAGGAGAGGCTGAGGGAGCTGGGTCTCTTCAGCTTGGAGAAGAGGAGACTGAGGGGTGCCCTCATTCATGTCTATAAATATGTGAAGGGTGGGTGTCAGGAGGATGGAGCCAGGCTCTTCTCAATGTCATCTAATGATAGGATGAGGGTCAATGGTTGTCAGCTGGAACATAGGAGGTTCCACATCAACCTGAGAAGGAACTTCTTCACAGTGAGGGTGACAGAGCACTGGAAGGGGCTGCCCAGGGGAGTTGTGGTGTCTCCTTCTCTGGAGATGTTTAAGACCCACCTGAATATGTTCCTGTGCGACTTGGTCTAGGTGATCCTGCTGTGTGTCAGGGGGATTGGACTAGATGATCTTTTGAGGTCCGTTTTGATCCCTAATGATTCTGTGATTCTATGAGTCTATGATACAAGTCTTCTGCGTTTTCCCTGTAAGTGGAATCTAGGTTAGTGAGAAGCCAGCACATGCATACATAATAGTGCTCGTGCTGATTCTGCATGTTAATAACGTGTGCCACTGTACGTTTTCTGAAGAGTCAGACATAAGCAAGTTTGTCAGGAGGAGATTGGAAAGACCCTAGCTCCTTACTTTGGCTTTGGCTCCCTTGTGGCCTTGAAGGCTGAATGTATCCTGTGGGGCATCAAGAAAAGTGTTTCCAGCAGATCAAGGGAGGTTCTTCTCCGCCTCTATTCTGCCCTGGTGAGACCATACCTGGGGTACTGTGTCCAGTGTTGCGACCCCCAGTTCAAGAGAGACAGGGAACTGCTAGAGATAGTCCAACAGAGAGCTATGAGTGATGAAAAGAATTGAACACTGCTCCTGTGAGAAAAAGCTTAGAGAACTAGAGCTGCTTAGAGAGGGCTGAGAGGTGATCATATGTCTATATGTCTGTATGTCTAGAAATACCTGAAGGGTGGGTGTCAGGAAGAGACCAGTCTCTTTCCAGTGGTGCCCTCTGACAGGGCAAGGCACAGTGTGCATAAATGGAAACCCTGGAGGTTCCACCTCAACATCAGGAAAAACTTCTTTAGTGACAATGATGCAGTACTGGAACAAGCTACCCAACGAGGTCGTGGAGCCTTTCAAATCCTGCCTGGCCACATTCCTGCACGGCCTCCCTTGTCGATCCTTCTTTTGGTGAGGGGGTTGGACCAGATGATCTCCAGAGCTCCCTTCCAACCTCTACCATTCTATGATCCTATGAAAGATTATTTCAAAAACTGAAAAGTTTCTGCTGTAATAAATAATGCATCTGGTGAGAATAAAAAGGCATATGTGAGAGATTTCTTTTTTCATCTGTCTTCTCTCTAAACTGCTCTGACTGTGCAAAACAGCTGTAAGTGGTGGAATTCCCCTGAAGCATGCAAATCACGATGCAGCACCCTTTGAAAATGCTGAGGACTGTATGTCCCTCTAGAATGCAAAGCAGGTGTCCATACAGAAAAGCACAAAAGCAGTGACCCACCTCCAAACCAGCAGTCCTGTTGCTGATTCCTCCCACATGTCCTGTCCAAAACCAGGACACATGGGAAAGCCACCAGTGGCCACTGCTGCAGCCAGGACTGCACACAGGACTGTGCTCTTCATAGGGCTTCTTAAGAGTATCATGGCCCTCCCGTCATTTCTGTGCTGCGAGTTCCTTCTCACAAAGGAACCGGGAATACTGCATATGCCTCCTCAGCTCACCGGGCATTTGGTCAGGTTGGGACCTCACAGAACAATCGAGAACAAATCAGTGAGGAAGAACAGCACCTCTGCAACGCAAGACATTTCCTTAGAGGTACTCCACAGCTGGCACACACCCACAAACCCCTGAAGCTGAAGATAGCCCTTTTAACAATAAAACAAGTTTTGAAGGGACACGCTGGTGTCTCCTTTATTAAAGCTGCAGACACTGCAGTCCAGAGATTGTAAAACTGCAATCATTTCTGTTTGTTTGATTTTTAGCTTTGTAACGAATTTCCAGGCATCTCTATTGTATACTTGTGTTTTAGAGGTATCAAAAGTGGAAAGTAAAAATAAGCATTTTTTGGTATTTGCTGTGGTTTTGGAATACTAAGTGTTCACCAACACAGGGTAACATCTATAGGAATGGCACAAATCATAGAACAGCCAGGCTTGGAAGTGACCTCAAAGATCACCTAGTTCCAACCCTCCTGCATAGGCAGGGACACCTTCACTAGATCAGGTTGCTCAGGTTCCTGTCCAGCCCGACCTTGAACACTTCCAGGGATGGGACAGCCACAGCTTCCTTGGGCAACCTGTTCCAGGATCTCACCACCCTCACAGGGAAGAATTTTTTCCTAATGTCCAATCTAAATCTCCCCTCTCCAAGTCTGTAACCCTTTCCCCTTGTCCTCTCGCTACACACCAGTGTCAAAAGCCCTCCCCTAGCTTTCTTGTAGGCCCCCTTCAGATATTGGAAATCTGCTATAAGGTCACCTTGGAGCCTCCTTTTCTCCAGGCTGAACAACCCCTACATGCTCAGCTTGTCCTCTAGGGGAGGTGCTCCAGCCCTCTGATCATTTGAGTTGCTAATGTAACAGTAAAAGGTTGAATCAAGTATAGAGAAATCTTGGTTATTTTTATCCTGAATTATTCAAAATACACTTTATTTTTAAGTTTTCATATTTCCATAGAATCTAGTTCTTTTCTAATGCTTTTGTTTTCAGATTTTGATGAGGCTGTGCTTGAATGCAGCCCACAACTCCTGTGAGGCCAGACTCAGAGAGTTGGGGCTGTTCAGTCTGGAGAAGAAGAGTCTCCCAGGTGACCTTATTGTGGCCTTCCAGTACCTGAAGGGGGCCTACAAAAAGGCTGGGGAGGGACTATTTAGGATGGTAGGTAGCAACAGGACTAGGGGGAATGGAGCAGAGCTGGAGATGGGTAGATTTAGTTTAAGGCTGGGCTGGATGAGGCTCTGGCCAGCCTGATCTAGGGTGGGGTGTCCCTGCCCATGGCAGGGGAGTTGGAACTGGATGATCCTGTGGTCCCTTCCAACCCAGACTGATCCTACGATTCTGTAACTTCTTCCCAGTGAGGGTGCCAGAGCATTGCAGGGGGCTGCCCAGGGGGTTTGTGGAGTCTCCTTCTCTGTAGAGGTTTGGAGCCCACCTGGACATGTTCCTGTGCAGCTTGATCTGGGGCGTCCTGCTGTGGCAGAGGGATTGGACTGGATGATCTTTCGAGGTCCCTTCCAATCCCTAATGTTCTGTGATGCTGTGAACTGCAGAGGACATACACAGTGCAGCATAAAAATCTAGGCACCCATGCTGCAGTCTGCCTGCTGAAGGGCATGCATTTAATTTAAACGGTTTGTAATTACTCATTAAAATGAAGGCAGTAAAAGAGAGCATGTTCCTGTTACTTAGAGTGTACTGCAACGTGTGAGTTCTACCTCCCGCAATGTCCCAGTTTAGCTTCAGTAACAAATTCACAACTTCAGGACCTCGTAGATAACGGGATTAGCACATGTTAATCCATTAATCTTTGCTCTAGCTCTTATGAAATCTAGAGCCACTAGCAAATTCAAGACATTTCTAACCAGCTTTTTTGTTGGACGTCGTATTTTATCACCTGTGCTTAGATTTTTAGGCACACGCAGGGCAAGGTCTGATCATCTAGCCAGCACGAGAGGACGCAGACCCTTCAGACAGCTTCATTACAAGAGTGGAGTGTGTGCATCAGTATAAATACAACTTCTTTTCTCAAAACAGTTTACTATGAAAATTAATTTTTCAATTGAGAAAAATCAAGAAAGAAACAGTAAAACTTACTGCACTTCATGAAAAGGTTTTCCTGATACATCCATTTTCATGGGCTTCCTTTTGGAGCTGTGCCTGGCATTGTTTCAACACTTGTTCATTGTGTAACTCTGGCTGCTTTACTGCAGATAACTAACTGCTAGAGAAGCCAAGAGTAGTGTGACAGCTACTTACCCTCTAATAAAATGTTTGTACTATTTAATTGCCTGACGAGAAAACTTTATCTGGATTTTAAGATTCTACAGCAGGAAGTAAAATGTAAGTTTCCATGAGGAAAACAAATCCTTCCTTTCTTTGGAGAGTCGCAGCAGCCTGGAAAATTACTGAGTCCTGCACCAAAGACAATTATTGAACTAAGCTAAAACTCTGAAAGTCTGCAGGGTGTTACACCAAAGTGCTAACGCCCCCCAAACAAGGGGCCTGGTGTTATCAGTCATGGTGTGAGATCTAAGGATGCAGGACATACACAGAAACCACTCTTCTAACAGGTGTTTTATCTTAGATTGATTTCTTTATTCTAGCGCTGCAGAGAAGAAATCGCATGCACTCTATACCAACACGGGATGCAGCGTGAACGAGGGAAGTGAAGAGGGAAGTATAAATTACGTCCCCATCACAACAAGAGCAGTTTTACCCGAGCGAGCTCATTCGGGCAAGACCAGCAAAGCTGCTCTGAGTGGGACGATTTAATATGGTCAGTTTTGCTGCCAAAGCAGGTTTGGTTCAAAGGTAGCTCTTAGATCTCTGCATGGCATTGGCATGTACACTGCACTTAAATCATCAGGCCCTGCATCAGCGCATGAGTACAAGCTCAGAAAAGAGACAGTGCGGTCTGCTTTCTGCTTTAGAGGGTCATAAACCATCTGGGAGGAATGAAGGAGGCCGGAGGCTTGGAGGCCCAGATATACCAGTTGAATACTTTCATGAGACCTATCTAGTGCACCTTCAACATCTGTCCCTAACAGCACGGATAAGGGCACGCTGCCAAACACCAAGGCTGGTTTTCATACACTGTTCAGTGTGCGCCTCTTTTAAAATGGCCTTTGGAATGCCAAAAGGCATCAGAACTCATTTTTAATCCAAGCCACCTTCTCTGGGGACTTTCAAGGCCCGCCTGGATGCGTTCCTCTGTGATCTGTGTTAGATAGTTTTGTCCTGCTCTGGCAGGGGGGTTGGACTCGATGATCTCTTGGGTCCCTTCCAACCCCTAACATCCTATGATCCTATGATTCTATGATCAAGTAAACTCTTGTTTAACTATTGAGGAAGAAGATTAACCTCATTATACTATATTGCACAAATATCAGCCCGCAGTCTCAGAGAAATGATAACCAGGCTGTCCCTGTGGCTGTCCGGAGGAAGGAACTCATCTACGTGGATAGGAGGAGACTCCCCACCTCCTCCTCCCTTAATCAGCTGAGAGAAGTGTGGGCAGAGCCTCTGCACCGCTGGGCTTTTTAAACACCAGACCTGCTGATGGGTGCAGCTGGCTGTTTTTTGTGCGTGTGTGTCTCCTCAGCTCATGGCTGCTGAACCTGCTTGTTCACTATAGCTGCAACCCGACAGAAGACTGTTGCCAAGAAAAATGCAGAGACCCAGACAGAGGTCCGACGCAAAAGTGTGAGTGTCCCGATCTTTGGCTGCAGTGAGTGCCTGTCTCCTGCAGAAGACAACACCTGTTTTCATTGTAACCAGGTGAATGATCTTCTCAGTCAGGTGGTGGAGCTGAAGGAGGAGGAAGAAAGGTTGAGGAGTATTATGGAGTGTGAGAGGGAGATAGTCTCAAGGATTGAAGAGACTAGTTCCACCAACCTAAGGCAGCCAGCAGGGACCTCACAAGAAGCACGTAAGAATCTATCACCTAGCAATTAAGTAATGGTAGGGAACCATCAGGCAGACAAAGCACCTGCTGTAGTGGACCCTCTGTGTTCTTCCTGCCCAAATAATGATGATGAGTTGGGTACGAGGTCAATGGCAAAAGGTCCCTGCTCGGCTACCAGAGGTGCAACCACCCAGCAACTTCTCCGCCTCCCCAGGTGTCCTTGCAGAACAGGTTCAGATAACAGTGAAGATGATGGCACTTCCTGCTTGGAGGTGTTACCAAAGTCTAGTCAATCTGCCACCTGCATTAAAACTTTCTCAATGAAGAATAGAAGATGAGTCATTGTTACTGGTGACTCACTGCTCAAGGAAGCAGAAGGCCCAAAATGCAGACCAGACCTGCTACACAGGGAGGCTTGTTGCCTCCTGGAGAACCAGGTTAAAGACATAAGGAAGAAGATTCGCTCCCTAATATGGCCCTCAGACTGTTATCCACTGTTGTTGTTTCAGGCAGGCAGCAGTGAAATGGGAAGACCTCCTCTGAGGGTAATGAAGAAGGAATTTGGAGCCTTGGGAAAAGAGCTATAGGAAGGGAATTGGCTGGGCTCATTGACAGATCTTTAAAGTTGGTGTGAAGGGGGACAGGGGTGAACAAGGGGTCATTAGAAAGGAGTCTGAATGTGACAGGACAGAAATTGTGAGAGGGGCAGGATCTTACAGTCTTGTGTTCTGGCAAAGGAAGAGAATGACATCCCATATGACAAGAACATCAAAAAGGTTGTTGAGAGGATAGATACATCTGTGTGCTGAGGAGGGTTTTAGGCTTTCTCCCACCCAAATGTGGCCCAGCTGAGGTGTATCTGTACTAATGCACACTGCTTGGGCAACAAACAGGAGGAACTGGAGGCCATGGTGCACATGGAAAGCTATGATATAGTTGCCATCACAGAAACTTAGTGGGAAGACTCAAACAATTGGAGTGCTGCAACTGATGGTTACCAACTTTTCAAAAGAGACAGGCAAGGTAGGAGAGGTGGTGGGGTGACCATCTGTGTTAGGGAGAATTATGAGTGCTTAGAATTTAATGGTGGTGGTGACAGGGTTGAGACCTTACGGGTTACAGTCAAAGGAAAGGACAATAAGACAGATGTCATTGTGGGAGTCTGCTGCAGAACACCCAACCAGGATGAAGAGATAGATAAGAAGATAGTTGTGTGAGGTCTTACAGTCCCTACCCCTTGTTCTCATGGGGGATTTCAACTTTCCAGACATAGCTGGAAATACAATAGAGCAGCGAGGGAACAGGTCAGGAGTTTCTCAACTGTGTGGAAGATAACTTCTTGACACTGATGGTTAGGAAGCCAGTAAGAGGAAACACAGNCTGAGGAGGGTTTTAGGGTTTCTCCCACCCAAATGTGGCCCAGCTGAGGTGTATCTGTACTAATGCACACTGCTTGGGCAACAAACAGGAGGAACTGGAGGCCATGGTGCACATGGAAAGCTATGATATAGTTGCCATCACAGAAACTTAGTGGGAAGACTCAAACAATTGGAGTGCTGCAACTGATGGTTACCAACTTTTCAAAAGAGACAGGCAAGGTAGGAGAGGTGGTGGGGTGACCATCTGTGTTAGGGAGAATGCTTAGAATTTAATGGTGGTGATGACAGGGTTGAGACCTTACGAGTTACAGTCAAAGAAAAAAAGACAGATGTCATTGTGGGAGTCTGCTGCAGAACACCCAACCAGGATGAAGAGATAGATAAGAAGATAGTTGTGTGAGGTCTTACAGTCCCTACCCCTTGTTCTCATGGGGGATTTCAACTTTCCAGACATAGCTGGAAATACAATAGAGCAGCGAGGGAACAGGTCAGGAGTTTCTCAACTGTGTGGAAGATAACTTCTTGACACTGATGGTTAGGAAGCCAGTAAGAGGAAACACAGTCCTTGACTTGCTCCTTGTTAACAGAGATCTTGTTAGGGATGTAATGGTTGGAGGCCATCTTGGACAAAGTGATCATGAAATATTACAGTTCTCAATTCTGGGTGAATCAAGGAGTGGGGCCAGCAGAACTACCACATTGGGAGACAGTTCTGGAGGACATGGGAGCCCAGGAAGGCTGGGCATACTTTAAAGAATTAATTTTAAAGGTGCAGGAGCTGACTATCGCCAAGTCACGTAAGACAAGACGACAAGGTAGGAGACCAGCTTGGCTGAAAGAGAATTTTGGCTGGAACTCAGGAGTAAGAGAGTTTATAGTCTCTGGAAGAGGAGGCAGGCAACTTATGAGGAT
>VXBP01005176.1:0-20952 GCA_013400115.1 Rhinopomastus cyanomelas | reverse complement strand
CTTGGTAATACTGTGATACTGTGATACTGTCATCTGAATGTTTTATGCCAGAACATGTTGATTTTATTGGTACAGAAAGTGTCCTTCACCTGCATTTTCTATTTGCTTGTTTGAGATGTGCATTTTCCTTGTATTGCTTTGGCATTAGTACTTGAAAGTGAAGAGAGCATAGCAAAGGGCATGAATGATGATCTGTGGTACAGGGTGTGTGGAAATAAGGTAAATGTGGTAGATGTGAAATCAGATTCAGAGATCTGCTGGTACTTCGTGGGCTGAATTATGAGGTGCAAGGTAGTGCTTTGCGCTGGCCTTTCCCACTAACAATGAAAATGAGATTTAACACGGTATAAATGCAGTCTATTAACATGTATGTTGGGGGGGTATGCTGATCAAACCACCTATGGTGGATCTGGCTTGCCTTCTTTGTTCTAACTCACCACTGAGAGTCGACAACAGTACAGTGGGATTTGTCTGAACACTTCTGGAATTATTGTTGTTATTATTGAGACTGGAATAGACCTCTGAGATAATAAAGTCCAGCTATGACTTGACAGCATTACATCAGCCAGAGCAGGGCACTGAGTGCCACATCCAGTCTGTCCTTAAACACCTCCAGGAATGGGGATTCTGCTGTGGGCAGTCCATTCACGTGTCTGATCACCCTTTCCATAAGGAAGGGCTTCCTAATATTCAACCAAACCCTCTCCTGGTGCAGCTTCAGGCCCTGCCCGTTTGTCCTGTCACTAGTTGCCTGGGAGAAGCGCCTGACTACAACCTCCCTTCAGGTAGTTGTAGAGAGTGATAAGGTCCCCCACTGAGTCTCCTCTTTTCCAGGCTAAACAACTCCAGCTCACTCAGCTTCTCCTCATCAGATTGTCCCTCTAGTCCCTTCACCAGCCTTGTTGCTCTCCTCTGGACCCAGTCCAGTGCCTCAGTGTCTTTTCTTGAATTGAGGGTCCCAGAACTGTCCCCGGTACTTGAGATGAGGCCTCACCAATACCCAGTACAGGGGGAAAATTAAATCCTTAGTCTTGCTGGCCACACTATTCCTGATACAAGCCAAGTAGTGCCATAAGAAAACTTTTGGATCCTCTTGTTTCTTGACGCAGAAGTCTGTGGCAGGTCGTGGGTCCCTGGCAAATTCATAGGAAAAGGTATGAGGCAGTCTTGAACTGAGCATTCAGGAAGGTTAACCTTGGTAGGCTTGATGAGACAGCAGTAAGATCTCCAATATCAGTGAAGGGAATTCTTACTGAGTCTCCCTCCTTCCTTTGAATGAACCAGATCCTAGCAGAACTCATAATTTTAGTCCTTATAAGCAAGTATAGAGTGATGTCAGAAGTTACGTTATTGCTTTTCTTCATTCCTTCAGTTATGTTTGAGATACTGTTGAGGGTAGGGTGAAAAGTTTTCATGCTGTGGGTATTTCTTGTCTCTCTACTTTTCCTTAATCAGTGTTTAGTGATCTAGTGCTGAGTAGAAAAGGACCTGGGGTGCTGATTGACAGCCAACTGAACATGAGTCAGCAGTATGGCAGAGTGGCCAAGAAGCCCAACAGCATCCTGGTCTTTATCAGAAGTAGTGTGGCCAGGAGGACTAGAGAAATGATTGTCCACCTGTATTTGGCAGTAGTGAGGCCTTGTCCTAAGTATTGCATTCATCTTTAAATACCTCAATACAAGAAGGATGCTGCAGTGTGTCCAGCAGCATATCCAGAAAAGTGCAATGAAGCCAGTGTAGAGCCTGAAGGACAGGTCTTATGAGGAGTGTTTGAGGGAACTGGGGTTGTTTGGAGAAAAGGAGGCTGAGGGGAGACTTTACTGCTCTTTAGAGCTACCTGAAAGGAGGTTGTGGAGAGGTGGAGATAGGTCTGTTCTCCCAGGTCACTAGCAATAGGATGAGAGGAAATGGCCTCCAGTTGTGCCAGAGGTTTAAATGGGATATCATGAAAAATTTCTTCACTGAAAGAGTGGTCAGGGATTGGAACACGCTGCCCAGAGAAGTGGTGGAGTTGCCGTTGTTAGACAGGTTCAGAAAACCTGGAGATCTGGCACTTGCAAACATGGCTTAGTCGACATGGTGATGTTGGGTTGAAGTTTGGACTTGAAGATCTTAGAGTTATCTTCCAACCTTAATGATTCTGTGGTTCTAAGATTGTGACATCTTTGTAAGTAGATGAGCTAAACCATGCTATGATTCTGTGTGTCTGTAGTGGTGGATAATGGAAGCCGCTCTTCAGCAGAGATTTCCTCCCTACTGCCAGCTTGTACAAGGCATGCTTAACTCTGTATGATATTCTGTGGTTTTCAGACTGTCGTAGTAATCCAGGTATTTTGTATTTCAGTTCAATTAGGATCGATTTCAGTTTAATTCAGTTGAATTAATTCCATTTTCTTCATTCTTCTTCAGTGTCCTGGGAGCTATGGAAGTATATAGTAACCTGTTTTTCAAACTAGTTTTATCTCAAAATAAGAAAGAAACCTATTTATCTGAAAAATAAGACAGAGAAAATGAAAGAAGTAGAAAATAAGAGAATAATAGAATAATAAGAGAAAATAAGATATAGAAAAATTAAATTAAGAATGAGAAAATAAGCAATCAGGATCATAGTCTGTTTTCACAGATCAGTGGTGATTGGTTTTGTTTTGATTGAAATGGTTCCTTTTAAATCTGAATAGGTTTGTGATCACTGCAATATTTAATTAAAGGAGACAACTCGTGTAAAGGGGCAAAAATCATCAACTGAAAGCCAGGATAATTGTGAGTATGACTTTATCTGTAATTCAAGGTAGGAGTGAAGACAGACAGAATAGGGTCAACCTTTACACAAGAAGCACACACCCAATGTCTTGGTTCCCCAAACCCACAGCCCAGGTCCTGTTGCTGGAAACCTGTTGGTGGGAATATCACAGAGTTTACCTTGCACACCTGCCCTCCCTTGGGGCTGGCTAAGAAAAGATATTGCAGTCATGCATTGGTCATTCTTTGTGATTTAACTGGCTCCCAGATTAACACCAGTGCCATTGCATCAGGAGTAGGGCCATGCCAATGTGTCTGTATCACTTCAGGGCTTGCTCCTGTCCAAAACCAGTTTTATTTCGTTCACTTAATGACTAAGCTGAGAAACCCTGCAGACATGAGATTGCTAGGAGTTGAAACCAGTTGAGTGATACCAGATCTCACTTAGGCTGCTTGTGATTACGTAGAGATCGGGGGGGGGGGGGGAAGATTTTATATTCTGAATCCAGGAGGAGTTGGTTTGGCAAAGCATGGATTTAAACTTTTGACTTCAGCTGACACAAGCTGATTCAAGTAACAACATTCAAGTAACTAAAAATTTTATTAATGTGTGGTCATTGTCTTTCATTTCCTTATTCAGCGTGTTTCTGTGAAACACTGTTGAGAAGAATGCCTGTGTCATTAAAACAGACGTTGCTATTGATTTACCGTACCTTTTTCTACTAGAGTACCATACAATTAATTCTGTGTAGAAATCACACTTTGAGTGGGTGTGGTTTTTCCTTCCTATGCCTGGTATTGTTATAGCGACACTTTCCTCTGAACTGTGGCAGTGATTAGAAAAGATGCCATTCATCTTACGTGTGGTAAATTCTGTCTGCAGTTAGCAACACCCTAATGTAAAATGAAATAAATACCTATTTTTCCTCTTCATCTCCCACTTAACCTTCAACGAATAAGATAAAGGGTGTCTTTGCAAAATCAGGAGTGTAGTTCAACACAAAACAAAATAGTTTCCTGCATAATTTCTTTTATAAGGAAGTAATTGCTGGATGTGAACACAGTTCTTTTCACTCTCAGAATTTAATATATTTGTTGTAGCTCAATTTGAGCATGAGCTTTCACTGGGGTGGTTTTACTGGAAATATTTTTGGTAGAAATGTCTCTGCTGGATAAATTTTCAGAGGAAGATAATTCGAACCTTGTCCGGAACTCTGAGGTGACAAATATGATGCAAGTAAATTATTTACATGTGGAATATCCTGAAAATACATTTTGATGAGAATGTGTTCTTGAGAAACATTTCTTCCGTAAACTTAAACCTTGTAATTCATTTAATAGGAAGTTGCGCATGTTCATACTCCCTTGCAGAAGTAGGAACAGCAGCCAGAGAGCAAGTGTATGCACAAGAGCTTTCTAAATAGTGTGGGAAGCAGAGATTAAATTTGTTCTAGAGATCTTTACTGGGACTTGCAAATGTTATTTAGGCCTGGGCATTGGTAACTTTGAGAAATGTCTTTTTTTTTTTCTCGTGGGCTTCAGTAGTGCAGTGGCATACACCTAGTGCAGTGAAAAGCTCCTCTGTGAGGACTGCATGGTCAGCTTTCCATCTCAGATACAATGTACCACAGAGGCATGTTGCCTCCCATATGTGCAAACTCATTGCAGCATTGTGCTGTTGCATCTCTTCAACGCCCAGGGGCGGTTATAGCACAAAAGAAGCTTTACAGATTTCTTGTGTGGTCTGAAGCCAAGAGCTTTCTGCCAGCTGGAAAGCTTCTGTACTTTGAGACATGAGAACAGAGGGGATAAGGGACAAAACGCAGTGTGGTCTGGGTCTGAGGGAATGTAGTAACTTGCATCAGTATCTGGTCTGGTACTTCATCTTGGCAAGTATCTTCCAGTAAGGACTGGGAGCAGCTCAGTCACTATAGACCAGTCAGCCTCACTTCCATCCCAGGAAAGGTGATGAAACAATTTGTCCTGGATGCGGTCTCAAGGCACATCAAGGACAAGAGGGTCATTAGGGACAGTCAGCAAGGGAAGTCATGCTTGACCAACCTGATAGCCTTTTATGAGGGCATAACCAGGTGGATAGATGATGACAAAGCAGGGGATGTGGTCTGTGTTGACTTCAGTAAAGCATTTGATGCAGTCTCACACAGCATCCTCACAGCCAAACTGAGGCAGTGTGGACTGGATGATTGGGTAGTGAGGTGGATTGTGAACTGGCTCCAGGGTAGAAGCCACAGAGTGGTGATCAATGGGACAGAGTCTAGTTGGAGGCCTGTATCTAGTGGAGTCCCGCAAGGGTCAGTACTGGGACCAGCACTATTCAATCTGTTCATTAATGACTTGGATGAGGGATTGGCATGCACTGTCAGCAAGTTCGCTGATGACACAAAGCTGGGTGGTGTTGCCAACACCCCAGCAGACTGTGCTGTCATTCAGCAAGACCTGGACAGGCTGGAGAGCTGGGCAGGGAGAAATTTAATGAAGTATAACAAGGGTAAGTGTAGAGTCTGGCATTTGGGAATGAACTACTCCAGGTATCAGGATAGATTGGGGATTGACTTGTTGGAGAGTAGTGTAGGAGAGAGGGACCTGGGTCCTGGTGGACAGCAGGATGACTATGAGCCAGCAGTGTGCCCTTGTGGCCAAGATGGCCAGTGGCATCCTGGTGTGGATCAGAAAGGGGGTGGTTAGCAGGTTGAGTGAGGTTCTCCTTCCCCTCTACTCTGCCCTGGTGAGACCACATCTGGAGTATTGTGTCTACTTCTGGGCCCTTCAGTTCAAGAAGGACACAGAACTGCTGTAGGGTGTCCAGCATAGAGCCATGAAAATGATGAAGGAAGTAGAACACCTCCCTTACAAGGAGAGGCTGAGGGAGCTGGGTCTCTTTATCTTGAAGAAGAGGAGACTGAGGGGTGACCTCATTAATGTTTATAAATATGTGTAGGTGTCAGGAAGGTGGAGCCAGGCTCTTCTAAATGTCATCAAGCGACAGGACAAGGGGCAGTGGGTGCAAGGAGGTTTCTTCCTCACAGTGATGGTAATAGAGCATTGAAACAGGCTGCCCGGGGGGGGGGGGGGGGGGGGGGGGGGGGGGGGGGGGGGGGGGGGGGGGGTNTGGAGTCTTCCTCTCCGGAGATGTTTAAAACTTGCCTGGATGTGTTCCTGTGTGACTTGGTATAGGTGATCCTGCTGTTGTATGGGGATTGGACTAGATGATCTTCTGAGGTCCCTTCCAATCCCTAATGGTTCTATGATTCTGTGATCAAATTGCTGTTTAGCTGGTTTTGCTAGTTCATCTGTACTGCCTGTTCTCCTTTTTGAGTGATTGCACAGTTGTCTCTAATAGACCTTTTATTCAGACCTTGTCTGAAAGTGAAATGTCTCACTGGTGACAGCAAATACAAGTCTCATTGTTAGACTGGGTATGCCTCATACATGTATAAATGCCAAAGCCCCTAGAAATTTGAATATATAAGCCTGATTCTGATTAAACCCTGTAGATTATGCAAGTGTTTATGAAATTAACTTAAAACATAGAGTGACATCAGCTAAAGTAAGAGTGCAATAGCATGTAATCACAATTTGACCTAGAAGGTGAGGGAACATTGTTATGAAACCAAAAGCAGAAACCTGTTTGAATTCCTTGGACATGATTGGCTGTTTCTTCAGCCTCTGAGCAGCCCAGATGGCAAATCCCAGCTGGGTTTGCAGTCATAAATTGTAAGCATGTAACTTTGAAATAAATTCTAACTTAGACTGGATTTCTTGCTCCTGTTGGTCTTGTATGTGGCTTGTTGGTTTGGGATTTTTTAAGTTCCACTTTGTGCTTAGATTTTGAGCTGGGTTCTGTCTGAAAGATTTGGGGATCTTGAGGTTGGATGTGGCTACAGTTTACCAAAGAACCTTTACAGGAGGGCATGGCTTATGAGGAGAGGCTGAGGGACTTGGGGCTTTTTAGTCTGGAGAAGAGAAGACTTAGGGGAGATTTGATACATGTTTATAAGTACCTGAAGGCTGGCCAGGAGGGGTGGGACAGGCTCTTTTCACTTGCTCCCTGTGATAGGACAAGGAGCAATGGGTGTAAGTTGCAGCAGAGGAGGTTCCGCCTCAACACAAGGGGGAACTTCTTTGCTGTGAGGGTCACGGAGCACTGGAACAGACTCCCCAGGGAGGTCGTGGAGTCTCCTTCTCTGGGGACTTTCAAGGCCCGCCTGGATGTGTTCTTCTGTGATCTGTGTTAGATAGTTTTGTCCTGCTCCGGCAGGGGGGTTGGACTCGATGATCTCTTGGGTCCCTTCCAACCCCTAACATCCTATGATCCTATGATCCTATAGGTAAGGAGTGTTTCTGGGCCTTTTGTACCAAAGTGCCACTGTTGATATCATAGAATCATTGAGGTTGGAAGTGACCTCCAAGATCATGAACTGTCAACCCAGTGCCACCGTGATCACTAAATCATGTTTCTAAGCGTTAGATCTGCATGTTTTTGAACACCTCCATGGCAACTTTGCCACCTCCCTGGGCAGCCTGATCCCACCCCTTCTTCCTCTTTCCAATGAATTATTGAGAACAGACTCAGATATAAAACTCAGGGTGTAAATTAGCTGCTCCTTTCCTGAAAATGCTTCTGCAGAAGAGTCCTCTCTCTCAATGTGCTTGGTATCCTAGACTGTAGTTGTGCTATTAACACACAGAGTAGAAATAAAATCACTTGTGTGCTGGAGCAAAGGAGAGGGAGCACAGCATGTGGTGAACACTTCATCTGGGAGCATCACATTATGCAGATGTTAATTTTTTGGAACCTGAAAATGTTTAAAACAAAGTAGGTTGCTGTGTGATTAGTGTCTGAGTGATTAGCTGTGTCAGCATGTGGAAGTAATTGGAGACAGACATGTCTATAAATCTTGTTCTTACACTGGTGAGGAGCTAGTTATTGTCACAAGAGTCATCATGGACCTTATACATATGAGTCAACAGTGGAATGCTGTTCATTATGGACATTTTATATAAACTCCAGCATAAGAGTGCAAACTATAATGTGGTGTTTGTAAGCAAAACTTTTTAATGGATGAAAACATATCTTTCCTCTCTACTCAGCTTTGATGAGGCCTCACCTTGAGTTGGTTGTCCAGTTTTGGAACCTTCACTACAGGAGGGACACTGAAGGGCTGGAGAAAGGACAGGGAAAGCTACTGAGCTAGTAGATGATTTGAAACACATGCCGTATGAGGAACAGCTGAGGGATCTGGGGCTGTTTAGCATGGAGAAGAGGAGATTGAGAGGAGACCTTATTGCTCTCTCCAACTACTTGAAAGGAGATTGTAGAGAGGTGGGGGTTGGTCTGTTTGTGGTGAGTGTTAGGATGAGAGGAAATGGAGTTAAATTGCACCAGGGGAGGTTCAGGTTGGATGTCAGGAGGAGTTTATTTCCTGAGAGGGTTGTCAGACACTAGAACAGCCTGCCCAGGGAGGTGGTTGAGTCTCTGTTCCCTGGAGGTGTTGAAGAGAAGGGTTGATGTTGTGGTGGGGGACATGGTTCAGTGATGCTTATAGGGCTAGGAAAAGACCTACTAGATCATAAAGTCATTTGGTGATCTAGATGGTCTCTTCTAACCAAAACTATTACACAATTCTATGACTCTTATGGTTAAATATGGGTCTCTAAGGCAGTGATTGTGTCAAGTCTAGTTGACTCAACTGTTGGTCATGATTTTCTAAAATTCTGTATTTGCGGATGGCTTCTCTTCAGCTCCAGGCTACACCTGATAGCAAGAGTTGGTAGAATTGGAAAGGCTGTGCTGCAAGCCAGTTATTGCAAAGCCTACCTGTGTGATGTTTGGCATTGAATGCTCACTTACATCATCGGACCGTGATCTTTGCTTGTGTAGTCTTTCAGATTGATGTTGGAATATCGTGTCATGTAATATTTCGTTAGTATTGTTAGGAACGGTAGATTAGATCTGCAGCAGAAGTTCAGTAGAATGAATAATCTGCATTACTTTATGGCAGATGAAGACTTTTGGCTTAGGTTTTTCATGTCGTTAAAAAGGGTGTTTAAGAAAGCAATTGGTAATAACTTGATAACCAGGCTACAGAAATCTCTTTTGAGCAATACTGTTTTAGACTATTTAGAGAAACAAGTATCAAGTGTTTGTTCTGGTTTACTACTAGATAATGCAGTATTTCTAACTTTAATTTCATTACGATAACAATGTTCTTCTTAAGCTCTTAGCTTGTACTTCAGAACATAGGGCTGTGTATGTAACTTTTGCTCTGCTTGCCACATTTCTTTGTGATTAATTCTGACCTTGTCAAGTGGATTACTTTCATAACTGCTGAGTAACAGCAAAAGCTCAAACAACAAAGCGTTACTGGATGAACAGTCTGCATTTGTGTCCTCCTACCATGAAAGAGTTGTTCTGCATGCAGTAAGTGCAACATACTGCAGAAACACAAATTGGTGAAGTTTGAAGGCAAAACTTTGATATTCTTTTATACTGTCTTTCTAAATGTCCTAATTGTTAAGGCAGTGTATTTTTGAGCCAGAATAATTCGGAAACTCAGTAAAGGGAGTGTAGTGTCCTAGCTGGTGCTTAAATGGATAGATTCAGTGTCTTATAACAGCCTTGCTTTTCCTCCAAGTGTCAGCGGATAATAGTTTAAGTTAATGTGTCCCAGTGCTGGATGCAACTTTAATAAATTATTCTCATTCAGGTATTAAACTTTTCAACTATAGTAGGTCAGGATTTTTTAAAAGTTTTTGAAAATGCTTAATTTTCCAGCTTAAATAAGTATATGCAATGATGTGCAAATACAAAAGGGCAGTAAACTGGCACTTTTACATTTGTCCACTCTGTTTTCCTCTGTTTAGTGCAGCCTATAAAGTGAGCAGATGAGTTAGATGAACTTAACTTTGCAGTGCTTCTTCTGTGCCTGACTCCTTGATGTTTTGACTTAGCTTTGGGGGTGTTTCTCCTTGTGGCATTAGTTTTGCCCAGCTCAGTTATTCAGAAAACATAAATTGTACTAACAGAAACCATTAGAAAGTACTGAGTAAGACCCTGACTATATTTTAACCAAGAACTTTCAGATAAAGCATCAGACACAAAGTGGGGGTTTAACAAAATCTGTAGGCAGTGAAACAACTGACTTAATTTGGGGGAAAAAACCCAAGACATTTTAATTCAACCCCCACACAGAAGACATAGACACAGACATATGGAGCTTTGTCACAGTGCTCCTACACTTAACGGAGATAAAAAGTCCAGAACATCCACAATGTAGACAGCTCCTGCTTCATTTGCAGCAGTTGTCTGACTCCTGAAATCTGTGTCCACTGACGTTTAAAGAGTTATTTTAGTAAAGTCTTAATCTTCTTAAGTCAGGATTTAGAATCATAGAATACTTTTGGCTGGAAGAAACCTTCAAGATCATCAAGTCCAACCTTTTCGTAGTCCTATCAGCACCACTGAACCATGTCCCCCAACACATCATCTACCCTTGTCTTCAACACCTCCAGGGCAGGCTGTTGAAATGCCTGACAACCCTTTCAGTGGAGAAACTCCTCCTGACATCCAACCTGAACCTCCTCTGGTACAGCTTAAGGCCATTTCCCATCATCCTATCACTCACCACTACTTGGGATTGGGAGAACAGACCAACCCCTGCCTCTCTACAACCTCCTTTCAAGGGGTTGTAGAGAGCAATAATGTCTTCTATCAATCACCTCTTCTCAGTGTTAAACAGCCCCAAATTCCTGAGCTGTTCTTCATATGACACAGGTTCCAAATCCTTTACTAGCTTGGTAGCTGCCTCTGTCCCTTCTTCAGCCCTTCAGTGTCCCCCTTGCAGTGAGAGGCCCAAAACTGGACACAGGACTTGAAATGAGTAGAGGAGAAGGATCACCTGCCTACTCCTGCTGGCCACACTTGCTGATACAGGCCAGGATGCCACAGTTGCCTGAGCAATGAAGGAAGATTGCACAGGTCCAGACAAGGCTATTGTGTTGCTGTGAATCATCTTCAAAGCAGTAAGTGTTTCTATCTTGGTAGCAGTGGCACAGCTCTGAGAAATTCAAGATGGAGAATGACGTGAAACTAAACAAGAAGCACTTAGGGGGTAGAGGGTAAAGTGGAGGGGGTGGAAGCTTTGTTCAACTCTTAAGCATTTCTGCAAAAAATACACAAGTTAAACATACAGATTCTACTCAACTTTTAAACCATAACAGGAATCTAAACCCCCTTTAGCAAACTGGATCTGGGTAGTTAACATTCCAAACCAGATCAAATTTTTGTGGCTTCTAGGATGTTATTGTAGGCATCATGCAATTTTATTTTCTAATAAACAGCATTTAGTTGTTGATGATTTAATCTTCATCTTGCAGGTCCTATACTGTGTTTCAACAGTGATGGTGAAGTTTAAACTTAAAATCTAGTAATCGTATTTGTAAGCATCTCGTGAGGAGATTGCTCTGTTGTTTGTGTTCTTAATAAAAGAACACTTGTTGTCTCTGTTCCAAGTATTTTAACATCTACTATGCAGTATTTTGATCTACAAAATGATTTATTTGCATTTTGGTTTTTATTTAAAAAGTCATGGGGGATTTTTGTTGCAAATTTGTGTCAGCGTATGGTGAAGTAATTCTTCGTTTTGACTGTTTGCCACAGCCCAAGTGAAATGAAAAGTTTTGAAACACTTTTGGAAAATCTTGATTTTGCTGTCTGACAAGTTTCCTCTAAGAAAGAGCAGATGTAAGTGCCTCAGCAGGAAAAGAAAGAGCTCTGGGGTAGAATGCTTAACAAAAACAACCACCGTTATAGTGTCAACGTAGTTACTTTCATGCAGACCTGTGCAGATACTTGTGGTCTAAATCAGACTGAAGTGCAAAGGTGCTACAGTTCATTCAAAGTATGAATTATCATAGAATTGAAGACAGTGTTATATTTTATTTATTAGAATTTCATATTTAAGCATCTTGGGCANAGCTCCTTTCCCCTCCAGAGCCTTAGCCCATGGGACTTCTGCAAGCATGTCCCTGAAGAGCACAAAGTTAGCTCTGCAGAAGTCCAGGCTTGCAATTCTGCTTGTTGTTCTGATTCTACCCTTTAGGATACTAAATTCCACCATATCATGATCACTGACCCAAGGCTGTTCCCGACGTTAATGTCCTCAACCAGTCGCTCTTCTTCAGTTAATACAAGGTCCAGAAGTGCATCTCTCCTTGTTGGTTCCTCCACTACCTGCATCAAGCTCGTCTTGTCCAGCCTATGACCTAATATCACCGCATCAGCTAGCCCATGGCACTAAGTGATATGTCCAGTCTGTCCTTAAGCACCTCCAGAAATGGGGACTCCACCACTGCCCTGGGCAGTCCATTCACGTGTCTGATCACCCTTTCCATGAGGAAGGGCTTCTTGACATCCAACGTAATCCTCCCCTGGCAGCTTCAGACACTGCCCTCCTTTCCTGGTTGGAAAGAGCCTGACCCCTCACCTGTCTTCAGCTTCCCTTCAGGTAGTTACAGAGAGTGACAAGGTCCCCTGAGTCTCCTCTTCTCAAGGCTACACAACCCTAGCTCTCTCAGCCTCTCCTTATCAGTCTTTCCTTCCAGTCCCTTGCCCAGCCTTGTTGCTCTCCTCTGGACCCACTCCAGTGCCTCAGTATCCTTCTTGAAGTGAAGGACCCAAAACTGTCCCCAGTACTTAAACTGAGACCTCGTCAGTGCTCAGTACAGGGGGAGAATTACATCCCTAGTCTTGCTGGCCACACTATTCCTGATACAAGCCACAATGCCATTGGCCATTCATGCCACCTGAGCACACTGCTTGCTCGTGTTCAACCAGTTATCAACCACTACTCCCAGGTCCCTCTGCAGCCACTCGTTTTCCAATTTGTAGTGCTGTGTGGGGTTACTGTGGCCAAAATGTAGGACCCTGCGTTTGGCCCTAACCATAAACCACTTCAGCCATTTCAACAGATCTAGGACCTTAAGCCTTTATGAATTAGCTTATTTTTATTTTTCCTCATATTTTCTTGGTGTGAATTTAATGCTAAGCTCAGACGTTCAAGATGGACTTGGAAAACCTTTATACTTCATGCCTCAGGGCCTTTACTGGCCTTCACCAGCCTTCCTGAGATATGCTTGCTCATGCTCATCCCTTTGCTTCCAATGTGTTCTTCCAGTGGACATAGAGTTAAGGATGAGTTCTTTCTGTTCATGTTTGGTTTTGCTCTAACAGGTGGCACGCTGTCATGTAGGGTACAGTCTGTTTGAATTTCTTACAGTGCTTGATTTGTTAACTTGGCATTTGGGAAGTTTGGTAGGCTGTTCCATTCTAAACAGCATGCAGAATTTATTGTCCTTTAATTGTGGTCAACAATGTGCCTACATAAAACCACAGAATGAAATGCATTTCACTCTGGGAAGAGCGATACATGCTGTACTCTAAAATTCAACAGAGTTTCATTAATTACAAAATTATGTATCTTGGATGAGTCTCTGGTGAACCATTAACTCTCCTACCTCGCATTGTATCTGCACTGATTGCCACTCAACTCTCCTTGCTATTTTGCAATTAAGACTACTTTCAGATGTGGTTTTCCTTTGGGCATTTTGGTTGTTTATGTTGTTTATTTTAGTTGCCAAGCAGTGTTAAAGCTGAACCAGTTTTGTCTCAATCTCTTACACTTGCATGCACAATATGCTTCAGTATGACCTCGGTCAAACAGACGCTGGATAGCAGAGATGAATTTTGCACTGTGCTTGTTGATTTACTAAACTTCAGATGCCATTGAATTTTGCCATCGAATGAAATGGGTGTTAGAAGCAGCCACTCCCACTGAGTTCTCCCCAAGGCAAAAGTCTACAAGAACATATTTTCCGGTTGCTCAGAGTCCTAAAAATGCTACCGGAACATGATTTGCTCTTCTGCTGTGTCACTGCCTATCTTTGTAACTATTTCTGGATACATCTCTGACAAGAGAGGAACTGGGAGGGGTCCAGCAGCATCTTCTGTCACTGAGTGCTAGAGGCTGAGGCTCAACCAAAAGGAGTTGGCAGGAAGCATACCACACGTGGAGGACCTGCCTGTGCCAAGAAGTGGTTCTTTCTTTTGAGGTTTTAGCTAGAGATGCAGGTCCTGGAGAGCAGTTCTGCTGACGTGATGAATATCAAACTGCTATTCACAGCTCAACAGCTGATATAAATTGAATGAGAAATGCAGCACTTTGCAAAATCCATGTGCTGCTTCACTCTCAGAGCTGTTTTTGAGAGGATAAGAAAACAGTCAGAAGATACCAATTCCACTAAGCTATAGTCTATCATTCTATGATATATGTCTGCATCTTACTAGACAGTAAAAAGCCCACAAGGACCAATAAATGTACATGTAGGAAGTTGAGAGGGCAGCACAGTCTCCATGATTCCTAACTGGGTTTGAAGCTGAGCACTACAGTATTATATCTGTGATTAATGAAAAAAAGCTAACACCTATTAATATGATGAAATGTGTCTCACAGGTTTGATTTCAGACAACTGAAGAGTTTCTTACAGATGACTTAAAAATTGTTTCATTTTTTCCTCCTTATACGTTTCATGTGACCAAGGCCTGCTCCCCTAAGTGTCAAGGAGAATTGAAACAACTGTGTTACCTTCACAGTAACTTTTGTTCATAATGGTTCCTTTGAAACAGTGCCATTTGGCTGCACACACAGGTCCTGTGTCTTGTAGCCTAAGCCAATCTGTTTATACTTACAGCCAAAGGATATCTGCTAACCAGGTGTAGTTGGAAAAATTCCAACGAAACAAAGGATCCACAGCTCCTGGACATTGCTACTCTGTGGGCATCACATGCCCTCAGATGCTAGGCTTTATCATGGAGAGGGAAAGGGACGAAAGCTGGGAGCTTCAGCTGTGAAGAGAGGCTGTGACTTTGGATTTCAAGTCTGCAAACATCTCTGCAAACTGAAGTCATGGAGCAAGATCTTTGAAGAGTCCTTACTGAGAATCCTTGACCTGTAGGCTAAGATTTTTGTGGGTTTTACTTGAGAGGGGCAGACTCTCAAAACCTGAAATTGCAGGTGTTTGACACAATTTTAAGTGTTTTGGTTATTGTTATCCTTTTAAAAAAGATTATTTTGTTGTAAAGGACAATGATTCTTGGTTTGCTTCTGTCACTACATTATAGGTTTCCTAGAAGGGCACTTCAGCTAAGAGCTGCTGGGTGTTCCCTACATGTTGCTGTGTATGTACAGTAGCATTTTTAAATACGAATGTTGATAAAAATGCTAATTACAAATAATCAGAGAAGTCTTTGCCTATGAACTACTGACTACCCACCTATAGGACCAGAGTAATGCTGCAAAATGGCACTGAACCGGGCATGACCATACAATGTATATGTGCCAAACACCTCTTTCCCAATGTTGTGTAACTTCTCTTTGGAGTCCTTCATCCATTTAGATAGTAAATGGTTGGGCGATTTTTTGATGTAGTGAAATTGTGAGCATCTTAAAGTTCTTCTCCATGTGTCTGCTGGGCAGAGACAACCCACCCCTTCCCTCAGCAGCAGGAGGACATTCTGGCTTTCAGAAGCCTCTGGGTGACATTGGATTGCTCATTTCTTTTAAAGGGGATGATGATTGCAGCTCCTGCAATCACACAAGTCAGTAAATTGCTGACAAAAAACACACTTTAGGAAGTCTCTAGACAATCTGTGACACCTTTTGAGTTGGAAGAGCATAGGATGAGGAGACACTTGTTGGCCAGTTGCGTGAGAAGCAGAGGGAGGTGAAAGGGAAATGGGTTCAGCTCTCTAATGCACCAAACCTGAAGGATCAGTGTGAAAACCAGAGAGGTTGATCATTGTGGTGGGTTGTTCCTCAAGCTCTTCCCTTCTTTTTTTCTATCACAGGGTAGAATTTGGGTTGTTGGGGGTTTTTTACAAACATTTCAGGTTGCAAACCTTTTGTTTTTTAACTCTAAAGGGTTTTGGTTCATTTAAACAGTTCTTAGGATTAATGGACTACCCAAAGCAGTGGTGGAGTCACCATCCCTGGAGGTGTTTAAGGACAGACTGGATGTGACACTTAGTGCCATGGTCTAGCTGATGTCCGGTCATAAGCTGGGCTTGATGATCTTAGAAGTCTATTCCAACCTCGATAAGAACAGTAATTAGAATTAGGGAGAAATTAACCGTGTTTTGAGCATACTGTGTATTCAGGCTCATTTGTTGCTTTAGTCTGTTGTTTAGCAGAGATAGTGCAGTTTGGAGTTTACTGCTTTGCTTTTTTTAAAAAAATTCCATTAAACTTTAATTGACCCATTATCCTCCCACATGTTTTCCTTTCATATCTTACTGCATCTCAAGGATGGTAATACACTTGCTACAAAGTCAAAGGTGAATAAACTAGGCAGGATGTATGCAAATGTCTTATTTGGGTGTGTTACATATTTGGTCAGTATCTTGTGTTTCCTGAGGTCTTCTATTCTTAAGAGGTTTTCTTGTTGCTTGTTTTTCTGGTGAGTGTAAGAGATGGTCAACAAAAATGCCCCTTTTTAGTATCTTTTAAAGAATTTTCATCATAGAAAAGAGAGAGAAGGAATATCTTTCTGTGGTCACAAGCGTTACCAGTAAGAATTCCTCAGCTTCTGCCAAACACGGTAATTTACCAAAAGCAATAGTTCTTACTGTGTGTGCAGCAGCCCAGCATGTCAGATTATACAGGAGCAAAGCAGACGTGACCACAGAAACACCATGGCAACTTAATCTTGTGCCAGTGTGCTAATACATCAAGGTTGTTGTGGCCTCTGTCTGAGGAAGCCTGAAAAGATGACTGTGTGTGTATCTAATGGTAGCTGTCTGTTGATTTAGTGGTGTTTTTTTGTTGAGCATTTTTTCATTGTGGATGCTGTTCTAGTTCATATTTATCTCTAAACAGTGCATCTACCAAAACAGGGAAGTAAGGATATTTTAATTTGCTGATTGTTAGCATCTTTCCATGCACAGTACCTTTCTTTTGAAAACTGCTTGACACAGGGTCATGGTGGATTACAGAAGTATTGCTAGCATGGATAAATAGGTGTTTCTTGGGGGCAGAGCCTCGAGGTAGCTCTGATAATGGCACTGTCAGCCTCATATAATGCAGTGTTTTTTCATGAAGAGAGAAAGTGATTCAGATGTAGCTGTCAGGAAGAAACTCCTCATCCTTGCGCCTCAGCAAGACAGGCTATCATATTTGGGATATGTGCTACAAACTACATTACAAAGACACTGATGTTCAGATTCCGTCCACCGATCTTGGGATTGCTTCAAAAGGTACTGTCTGTCTATCCATCCACCTTTTGTGGGTGCAGCAGCGCACACACCCATGATAAGGCAAAATTCCTAATGTAATTTGAGATGCTTGTGAAACACTGGAGGATGTAACAAATCCTGTAAGGCATGTGTAGACCAAACAAATTTCATACAGTGCATGCGAGCTCTGAAGTAGTGCCTCAGTAGTACTTTTCTGGGCAGTGCCACAATCATTCTTTTGTACCGTTTCCTTGTGCAATGTGAAGGATTCAATCCAATCTGGTTTTCTTTCGTCAGTTGTGTTTCAGGCATGATGACATGGTGAAGCAGTGAAACTAGGGAACCTACTTCCAGCATTTTTTTATTCCTACAGCCTCATGTGGTGATACTATTTTTTCTTACCATATCTAGGCTTTGGAGACATGGTCTATATGTATTCACATGGTCTATAATCAGCCAACCGCTTTGCTAAGTGATGCTTCCCAGATGTTGTATGTAACAGGTGTTTTGTCTTTCAGCAGTCCTGTCAGTGAAAGATACACCAAAAATTAGTTTCTCATCTAAGAAAGAAGCCATAGGCAGCAGTGCACAGCCAAAATGAGTTCTGGTGGATAGATTCCTGTAATGCCTTATTGTGTCCAGTGGAAATGAGTCTTGTCCTCCTTTTGTCTGACTGAGGAAAAACTGTTATGTTCTGTACCTGAGTGGTTCAGTTTCTGTCCCTCTGTTTCCGCTATTTATTCTCTTCACCTTTCTTGCATCTTATAGGCATGCTTGCCTTCACTCACTGCTGTTTCTTTGCTGAAGGCCTTGAGACTATGGTATTTGCTACTAAGATTTGTTAAGCGTGACCAAGACCAGCTGGAGCCTCTCAAGTGACTGTGCACTGGGCTTTCCCATCTCACTGCACTCCTGGGAGTGCAGCACACAGGTGTTTGCATAAAGTCGGCAGAAACCCTTCTGGATGGGGCTCTGCTGCACACCAGACTGGGAGCATCCTCGTGCTCCATGAGTCAGGCTCTCTTAATCTATTAAGACCATCTAATCTGTGCAAAAAAGCACAGCCAAGTAAATAATGTAACCAGTCACTTTGGACATGTTATTAGAGATGCCAGCTGATGGATGGGGTTGTAAAAATGATTCAAGCAACGTTGTGAAAGATTTTTGAATTTCAGAGAATTAAATACAAGGTGTAATAGGTAAGGAAGGTTCAGGTGAGTTGTGCCATCGTGGCTTTCACATCAGAGAAAGCATGCAGCCAGTACAGGAGCAGAAGTGTGCCTACAGGCATGTGTGCAACAGGAGATAGATGGCACTGATTCCATGTTAAAAATATTTAAAGATAATATCCTTGGAGCAAAGATTAGCAGAGATTTACTGTATTAAAATTGTAGCATCTTTAGAGGCTTCACAATCTTAAATTAGAGTAGAAGGCACATATATAATACTATTATTTCAAGAAGCTGAAATAGCAGAAGCCATAATATCCAGTTTGTATACCAGAGCCGAGCAGTTGTCTATTTTGATTTTTCACACTGATC
Source organism: Rhinopomastus cyanomelas (assembly GCA_013400115.1). NCBI lineage: Eukaryota > Metazoa > Chordata > Aves > Bucerotiformes > Rhinopomastidae > Rhinopomastus > Rhinopomastus cyanomelas. Next base: position 2,364 of record VXBP01005176.1, on the reverse strand, counting down.
TGTGGGGGAGGGTTGACTGTATTGCAGCTCAGAAGTGGATGGCTGCAGCACAGGCTGGAAACTTACTGTCCCTTGTTGTGTGCCAGTACCCCCAGTTCTGCTCTCAATAATGCTCATGTGTGCAGGTGGGAGAACTGGGCAGTGTGATAAGGAGATACTGCTATAAATAGTCCTATTTTCCATCCCTAAGCAAGCATTAGTCAGGGTAGTTTTCTACAGTATTTTGAAACATGGAAGCACTTTATGCAGGCAAAGTTGCAATTATTGGCTAAGGACTCCATGATCCCAAAGGTCTTTTCCAACCTCAATGATTCTATTATTCTGTGATTATTTGCTGCTCTTGCTAAAGCATTCAGACTAATCAGTGCTAGCTCTGAAAAATCAGAGGAAAAATCACTGGCCTATGAATTTGACAGGGAGAACTGTTCTGGTTAGAAAGAACTGTTAATGTTGCCAACCCACCTCCCTCGGGTGATGAAGTGATAAATGCTAAAGCTTTTTTAAAGCTGTTTAATTTTGAAGGTTTTTAAATAAAATGTTTGGCAGACTTTGTTTACACCTGTCCCCCAATAGTTACATGAAACTATCACCAGAAATGATGTAACTGTCAAACCACTGGCATCACAAAGATCTTAATTTTTCACCAAGAAACTTCCAGTCAAAAGTGTTTACTTGCGTCTAGTAGGACTTTCTTACTGAAAGTCAGTAGATGCTTCAGATTACTCTTATGTATAAGATGCTGATGATGCTGTTTTGAGGTACATATATATTGTGCTGTCTGCAACACAGTGTGTCTGGCAATTAATATGCCATAAGGAAACAACATTGCATGACCTGCATGCAAGTGTATTCTGATGTGCACACGATGGGGCTGAAGGCATGTGCTCCATGTTACAGCCTGTCATCCACAAAATCTACCTGTCCCTAGTAACTCATCAGGGGCCTCTTTCTGTACATTTTAGGATCATCTCCTTAAGTGAGGCAGTGGGACAAATACCATAGCTCCCCTAGTAAATATATTGTCCAGGGTTTTCATTATATTGAGCATGTAGACCTGGCTCGTACCAGCAGATAAGATACACTAATTCTGTCTTTCAGTCAGCCCCAGAAAAATTCTCACCTTAGCAAAACTTCACATATAGCCAGGCAGCTGGTATTGAAACATAGTTCTAACCCTCAGGGCTGGCAACATGTTTCTCTGCCAAGTGACAATCAGACTTGGTGTACAAGTACATTCATTGTACATTCATGATGTTTCATTAGAGAGTGCATCACAGCTGCCTTCCTGCTCCTACACCCTTCCTCTTGCAAAACTTCATTGTATCTCCATCTTCCCCTCCCTTTCGCTTGGGACCAATCCTCATATATTTTCAGAAGGGTGCTGGTTCTTGAGAGCACTCTGTTAAAGTTCCGTATGGTCCAACCTAGGAAAAAGGTCTTTGTTCAATTTTGGTAAAGAATTTGAAGCATCAAGCTTTGTAATTTCTGTATCTAAAAATCAGATCATATCCACCTGGGTTTGACTCAATAACCGAGATATCCATTTGCAGGTGAATCAAGTTGGGGAGAGTTCTCGGCGTAAGGTCTGGCATTGGTAACAAGTTTTACATCTCTATCACCATGACCTTCAGAATGGGAAAACTCTTTTCTAAAAATACATTCCAGAAATTAAACCCATTTTATTCCATTTTTATAATGACAAAACCCACCAAAATTCTAATTGTTTTATCTAAAAATATAACAAACTTTGATAAAGGTAATGGAGTGTTTTTCCAACATCCTCTAAAAACCAGAAGGACTAAGTAAAACTTGGTTATTTGAAAATCTCTTGTAGTATTAATGGTACTCATTTGCATCTTTTGTCCCATCAGCATTTCTCCTAACTAAGCAAGAACATTTTCTTCCTGTTCCATTGCCACTGCAAAGACAGCTACTCATATGGAAAGGCTTTTCAGTGGGCAGAATTCACCCATGCAGATACACACTTTGCCTCATCAGCACACTTACCAGATTCAAATAAAACCATGATGCAGTGAAAAAGTGTTATTTAAACTTCATCCAAACTGCTGGGAAGATCTAGCCTGACAAGGCAAAAAGGAAGAACCACCATCCCTAATTTGCTTGGCAAACTCCTGGCAGAATCTGGTAAGATTTAGTGCTCTCTCTGTGTGGGGTTTTGTTTGGTTTTTTTTCACTACTTTCATGAAACTTTGCTCTTTGCTGCTGCTGGTGAGTAGAGTGTGCTGACATTCAGTAGGTAGGTCCAGGAAATAGCAGAAGCAAGGAGTTCATATTGATACCTTCATCAGGTAAGAGTTTCATTTACTCTACCATTTTGGAACTCGGCGTTCCGGCGGTAAGTGG
>VXBP01005172.1:51377-68542 GCA_013400115.1 Rhinopomastus cyanomelas | reverse complement strand
GATGGGCTGAGCTCAGTTGTATGAGGTTTAACAAGGCCAAGAGCCGGGTCATGCACTTTGGTCACAACAACCCCCAGCAACGCTACAGGCTTGGAGAAGAGTGGCTGGAGAGCTGCCTGGTGGAGAAGGACCTGGGGGTGTTGATTAACAGCCAGCTGAACATGAGCCAGCAGTGTGCTCAGGTGGCCAAGAAGGCCAATGGCATCCTAGCCTGTATCAGAAACAGCGTGACCAGTAGGAGCACGAAGTTGATTGTGCCCCTATACTCGGCACTTGTGAGACTGCGCCTCGAGTACTGTGTCCAGTTTTGGTCACCACAGTACAGGAAGGACATTGAGGAACGAGTCCAGAGAAGGGCAACCAAGTTGGTGAAGGGACTGGAAGACATGCCCTATGAGGAGAGGCTGAGGGAGCTGGGGTTGTTTAGTCTGAAGAAGAGAAGACTGAGAGGGGATCTTATTGCCCTCTACAACTACCTTAAAGGAGGTTGTAGCAAGGCTGGTGTTGGTCTCTTATCTCCAATTAGTGATGCTAGGACAAGGGGAAATGGCCTCAAGTTGCATCAGGGGAGGTTTAGATTGGATGTTAGAAGGAAATTCTTTACTGAGAGGGTGGTTAGATGCTGGAATGGATTACCCAGGTGAGGTAGTGATGTCACCGTCCCTGGAGGTGTTTAAGGAACAAGTGGATGCAAAGCTTAGGGATATGGTCTAGCGGTTAGATACTAGAATAGGTTGGACTCGATGACCCTGGAGGTCCTTTCCAGCCATGATGATTCCATGATTCTATGATTAGCTTAGCTTTTATGATTCCCATATTTCATACTGCACTTAATATGAATTCTCATCTAACTGTGTTACTGGTTGTGATAATGGAGGTTCATATGAGTTTTTAGTTTTGTTGACTTAAGTATGACTATTTCACATTGTTGTAATAGATACTCAGGCAGGCTGTTCTCTACATATTCTATTCTCCCTCAGAATTCCCCTGAACTTTTGCAGCGAGAACTATCTGTTTTAAATTCTCAGAGAACGAAGGAGTAATTGGTAGATCACAGAATCACAGAATATTGGGCACCTCAAAAGGTCATCTAGTCCAATTCCCCTGCCACAGTAGGATCACTATTTATAAACATTAATGATGTCACCATTCAGAGTCTCCTTTGTTCCAAGCTCAAGAGACCCAGCTCCCTCAGCCTTTCCCTGTAAGGAAGGTGTTCTAATCTATCATCCTCATGGCTCTGTGCTGGACTTCTCCAGCAGTTCTGTGTGTCTCTTGAACTGAAGGGCCCAGAACTGGACATAATATTCCAGATGCACAGAATCATGGGATCACAGAACATTAGGGATTGGAAGGGATCTCAAAAGATCATCCAATCCAATCCCCCTGCCACAGCAAGATCACGTAGACCAAGTCACACAGGAACATATCCAGGCAGGTTTTAAACGTCTTCAGAGAAGGAGACTCTACAATCACCCTGGGCAGCCCATTCCAGTGCTCTGTAACCCTCACTGTAAAGAAGATCATTCTCACGTTCATAAACAACCTCCTATGTTGCAGCTTACACCCATTGCCCCTTGTCCTGTCATTAGATGACACTGAGAAGAGCCTGACTCCGTCGTCCTGACGCGCACCCCTCACATATTTATAAACACTAATGTGGTCATCCCTCAGCATCCTCTTATCCAAGCTAAAGAGAACCAGCTCCCTAAGCCTTTCCTCAGGAGGCAGATGTTCCACTCCCTTCATCGTCTTTGTGGCTCTACACTAAACTCTTTCCAGCAGTTCTGTGTCCTTGTGAAACAGAGGGGCCCAAAACTGGACACAATACTCCAGATACAGTCTCACCAGGGCAAAGTAGAGGGGGAGGAGAACCCATCTCAATCTGCTAACCACACCCTTCTGGTCCACCCCAGGATACTGTTGGCCTTCTTGGTGACAGGAGCACATTGCTGGCTCATAGTCATCCTGTTGACCACCAGGACCCCTAGGTCCCTTTCTCCTACACTGCTCTCCAACAGGTCAATCCCCAACCTATATTGTACTTGGGTTTGTCTTACCCAGATACAAGACTCCACACTTGCCCTTGTTGTAGTTCACTAAATTTCTCTCTGCCCAGCTCTCCAGCCTGTCCTACTGGCTGGGGTGTTGGCCACTCCTCCCAGCTTTGTGTTATCAGCAAACTTGCTGGCAGTGCACCCTAATCCATCATCCAAGACATTAACAAATGGATTGAATAGGACTGGTCCCAGTACTGACCCCTGGGGGACTCCACTAGATCCAGGCCTCCAACTAGACTCTGTCCCATTGACCACTACTCTCTGACTTCTGTCCTGCAGCCAGGTCATGATCTACCTCACTACCCTATTGTCCAGACCACACTGCCTCAGTTTGGTTGCGAGGATGCTGTGGGAGACTGTGTTCAAATGCCTTACTCAAGTCAAGATAGATCACATCCACTGCTCTGCCATCATCTATCCACCTGCTTATGCCCTCATAAAAAGCTACCAGGTTGGTCAAGCACGACTTTCCCTTTGAAAAGCCATGCTGACTGTCCCTAATTCCTTCTTATCCATTACTTGCCTAGGGACAGCATCAAGGATAAAGTGTTCCATCACCTTTCCTGGGATGGATGTGAGGCTATAGTTACCTAGGCCCTACTTCTTACACTTTTTGAAGGTTTGAGTGACAATAGATTGACCACCAATCCAAGTAGGAAGAAATCTTTACTGGGCAAGAGGAACATACTGAGCTGGATGTTGTTTGTCTGTTATATGTTAATTTTAGGGATATTTTTGTTTAGTAATAAAGAAGCTGTTATTGCATTATCCTAAGGAAATGGCCAAAGAATCTTGTCAGATATGGAGAGGAGGTGAGTCACCTTGAACAGTACTACTGGAATAAGGGTCTATTCTCCGTAACAGCTAGAAACAAGCAGTTTTCTTGTCAAAGGGCTTGTTTATGGGAAAGAAATCAATGTGATTTTTTATATGGTTGATTTTTCTCTTGGAAGCTGAGACAGTGAGAAGGATATTAGCTGATGCAATGATCAGCTAAGCATCTCAGATGACTTGAGTGTTGACACTAGCAGCCCAATTGAAGGAGTCCAGTGTAGGATTCATTTATGATCAGAGATGAGAGACACAGAACTCTTGAACTGCAATTTCCTGAGGAGAATGGGAAGGTGAATCCAAAATGCAGCCTTCAAGCTTGAAGAGGCAGCTGTGAGGAGGAACACAACAGGGAGCAGTGGTTGGTTAACTTATAAAACCTTTACAGATGTCGTCACGGAATCAAAGAATGTTATGGATTGGAAGTGACCTCAAAAGATCCTCTAGTCCAATTCCCCCACCAGAACAGAATCACCTAGATCAAGTTGCACAGTAACATGATAAATCCCAATGCCTGGGAAGGAAGCAGGGAGTTTTCTTCTAAACTACTGGAGTGTTAAAATACTTTCTCAGATCTAGGCGACATACTCACTGTCTCATTTTGTCCTATTTTTCCCCAAAAGTGTTCTGTTAATTTTGAAGAATCCAAAGGACTCCCACTGCCGACTCCTGAAATTTGTGCATTTCTACATTATGACTAGCTCCAGTCCAAAAACTTGGATTAGCAATCCCTTGGCAACTTGGTTTGTTTAACAGTATTGTCCAATCTTATCAAAACCTTTTTTTAAACTTCAAGTGTATAACACATGCTGCATTCCTATCAGTCACAGGCTTACTGAATGCCCAGTAAACTATGACTGATTAGGAAAACAGGACTTCCCTTGAGAGAAGCCCTGACAACATTCATCCAACACATTGTGTTTATGCATGAACATTGATTGTATTTTTATAGCCTCAACCATGTTACAAAGGATGGAAGCCAGACATGCTGGTGTGTATTTGCCAGGATGAATGACCATGAGGGTCTTTTATTCCTTCTAGACTTGCTTTTCTACAATTGTATCACACAAACTAATGTCACAGGCCCCCTATCCAGAGATTAAAATGTCAAGAGGTGTGGAGTGTCATCAACATTTGTGGAGAACACTGTGGATATACACTTCAAGTAAAGAAACCAAGGCGTCTGGGAAAAGTTTAAGACAGTCCATCCAGTCTTTGGCCCTCCAGTGCAAGAAATATAAAGAAACAGGAGTCAAGGTCACTGAGACTGTCAGGTTGTAGCTTTTGCCCAGCCAGCGAAGTCGCGCAGTCCCCATCCTTGGAGGTTTTCAAGACACAGTTGTATAAAGCCCTGACCCACCTGCATTGATGCCAGAGCCAATCCAACCAAGAATGAGCTGTGCCTAACAGAGCTCAGCACAAATTCATTATTGTAGACAGTAGCTTTGACTGTCGTCTTCGTTTCTTGACACCTATTGCACTTTGATGGAATATTGTTTTTCTTGGCCATGAAATGTTCTACTTGTAACAAGACATGACAAGAACAGAATATGCTTCTTGAAAAACTAATGAAAAGTGTGATTTTTAAATGGATAATTCTAGTGGATAATTTAAAAATTAACTTTGCTTGCAGAAAACCTTCTGTCCTGGACTTTGTCATAGATTATTCTTCAGAGACCATTGCTCTTATACTGTCTGAAGTAGCATTTCACTCACCTCAGAAGTTATATTGATTTAACAGACCAAACATTACCGTATGTATTTATGATACATGCGGTGAGACAAGTCTTTAGCAGCATAAATCATTGTGACTCCTTTGAAATCTATGGAGGTATAATAGTATGTCATGAGACAGAGTGACCACAACATCTTTGCGTATCTCTGTAAGTCTTATCTTGATCACATCCAGTACCTTATATAAGGTTTCTGTTCACTTAGGTATTTTAACAGTCGCCAGAATTCAAGCATGTCAATCCATTCCACGTGTATTTTAGCACCCAGCTGAACATGATAAGAAAAATATGAGGGATATAAAGTGTAATTTTAAATAGTGGACTGTGCCTACTAGCATACAGGAATGATCTGAAATGTGTATGTTCCCCTTTCCCTAAAAAACAAAGAGAAAAACAGAAAAGTGCAACTTCTCTGCAGGGTCCCTGGTGAAGGATCTGCAAAGTCAGCAGATTCCTTTACTGTTTGCTTTACACTGCAATACACTCTTCCGTTGCTTTCCCTGTAACACATGCCTGTCTTTGTTGCTTGACCTCCTCTCTTTTTCTGTTTCTGTAAAAGCTGCTCTAAAGATTGTCAAGTGCTGTGGTTCCTATTTTCAGCTTGCAGTTAAATATTCTTTATTACTTTTATGATCCTGCCTTCTTGAGACTTTTACACCACACAAAGGCTATCTAATTCCTATTGCAAAAGTCGTGGAACAAAGCACTCATCAAATTAGGCCAAATGAAAGTGAGAACAAATCCTATCATGTCTTAAATTGCATTTGGAGCAATATTCTCGAGGAACTGCAGAGTAAAAATATACAAGAAACCTTCCAAAAATAAGCTCAGGAAAAGACTGGTTGTGTTCTTTATGGCAGTAAAACACTGTCCTTCTGCAGTCATGGCAGCATGGTCCAGTTTACTAATTAAAAAGCACCAACTGAAAATTTCAGTGTGATCCAACACAACCCTTGGTAACTAAACATGGAGTCACATAGAGAAGGGCATCTGTAGCACACCAAGAAACTCTGTAAGCATGGACAGAGATGTAATTAAATATATGGTAAATATGATTTTATAAGAGCAGTTATGAACAAGAGTACAAACAAGTGACCCAAGCTCTGAACGTGTGACATTACTCTCTGTAGGGTTTTTTCTGTTTGAAATGACTGACAGACTAATAATAGTTTTTTGCATACAATAATATTGATTCATTATGCATGGATCTCTGTATCCAGAAACTTCACCAGTGCCCAGTGAGTCTTATTTAGTCACCTCAGCCAGTCTTTAAGGTTTAAATCAATTGAGAGAATGAGAATAGTTCAAAAACCATGTTTTATCAAAAGTTTACACTCAAAATTTCGCAGTTTCAGTTATTCATAGAATCATAGAACTGTTTAGGTTGGGAAAAAAACCCATTAAGGCCATCAAATACATTAACTTAACTCTACCAAGGCCACCACTAAACCATGTCCCTATGTTCTGCATGTACATAACTTTTAAACACATCCAGGGTTGGGGATTCAACCCCCTTCCTGGCCTGTCCCAAGGCCTGAAGACTCTTTCTTTAGCCTAATGTCTAGGCTAAACCTTCCCCCACGATACTTGAGGCTGTTTCCCTTTGCCCTACTGCTTGTTAAAGGGCTACACTAGTTTTATAGCTCATCCAGCTTATACTTGATATAAGTGCTCACTTTCCAACTGTGCACTTCAATAAACAACTTCATTGAACTTGCCAGCTGGTTGCCTATGGTTGATCTTCCTTTCAATCTTCTGTTTAGGGTGCACAGTATGCAGAAATCCACAATCTTTTTTCTAACACAGTTTGTTGTGAATTATAAAAGTTGGTGGGAACCAGTAAATGTGATGTGGATGGGAATTTAGAAGATCTAGATGCATTCCTTGGTTCTTCAGTAGAGTCTATGAAACACCTTCAACAGAATCAATCACAGAATTAAGTTTGACCTTTGACCCAGCACTGCCAGGTCAGCACCAAACCATCTCCCCAAGCACCAGATCCACACAGTGTTTTAATCCTTCCAGGGATGGTGACTCCACCAGTGCCCTGGGCAGCCTGTTCCGATGTTTGATAAACCTTTCAGTGAAGAAATTCTTCCTAACGTCCAGCCTCAACCTCCCCTGACATAAGTTTCCTTTCATTTTGCTCCACCTCAGGGATATAACCCTCTCTTCTCCTCTGTGATTCTTCTATTACACTTTTTGCTGTTATTGTTCTATTTTTCAGTGAATCTATATGACTAATCTATATGAGCTCCAGTCTTTATTGCCTCACTCACCACTGATCAGCTCACTCACCAAGTGATGCCAATACTGTGTTACTCAGTTGCTCTTTATATAAAGACAAAAAAATGTAAGAAAAATTAGCACCAATTTATCCTTGAGGACAGACCACACTTTTAGGACTCTGTGTTCAGCAGATCTGCTTTTTATGTTGTTCTCTCCTCTCCTGACAACCATTTTTATCTCTCGACATTTATGTGATGTCAGCACTTCATCCACAGAGTGGAGAAAAATGTTTACTCTGTTTGCTACATCATCTTTCTTTCAGTTAGAGCAGATGTGCTTGCATCACTTTTCTGTTGAGAGGTGTGTGACAGCAGATTCAAGTTCAGCTTAAGGCTAGACTCAGCTCTCTGCTGAACAAATTGCTCTGTTTGCTGACAGTGGTAGCTGCTTGTGAAGGCATGTAAGAATAACAGTGATATTAAGATTACAAGATTTATGGGGCAGTGAAGATGTCTTTTTCTTCTGCTGGAACATGTGTCTGAATCAAATGGTTCCAGTAATTCAAAAGGCTGAAATATTACCAGTGAAGAAGCTCAGTGAGTATTTAGTTGCAGGATGTGGTGATTAGATAGGTTTACTCTTTTTGTCTCATTTTTCTTGCTAAGTAAGTTGAAGCACTTTTCCTGGATTTGTACTCTTTGAAACGAGAAATAAACCCCAAAACCAAACCCAAAAACCCCAAAAATATTTGAGATCTGGATTTTTGTTAAAATCTAGTTTGAAGTTTAGAGCTGGGATTTTCTATCTCATTATTTCTGAGATTTATGTCATTATTTTGAAGCTATTTTAAAATAAATGAGAAAAAGTATAATTTAAGAGGGCAGCTTTGCTGCAGTTGTCTGTGGAGAGGTTGTGGGAAGTGTTTGCCACTTTCAGTGGTCCCATCACTTCAGAGTTATTCAATATATTGACCAGAAGAAGTGCCCTGTACCTACTGCTAAAACAAAACCAACCGATGCTTGCAAAGTTGGTGTTATTGTGATTTGTGATGTAAAACTACACCAAAGTGTAGACATTTCTACAAACATACTGAAATAATACATCTGGACATTCACCTTTTTGGCAAAAGTATCTGGAAATGATCGGTAGCCCCTAGCCCAGCAAAAGCACAGTGGGCTGGTAGTGTTGTAAATTCCTCTGTTGTCTATACACCCAGATTAGAACCTCCATGCTGTTCCTACAGCCCGTGAACCACCAGCAGGCTCAGTGCACTGACAGGAACAGCAAATGAGCTGATGCAATCTCCATTTACTCAACTAAATTAAATGCATGGCAATGCTAAAAGAACAGATCTAGGGCCTTAAAATATATATAAAGATGGGAAAAAAGTATAGGCTTCTTTTCCAGAGAGGAAAAAAAAAGACTGAATTTAAGTGAAGTCACTGGGAAAGAAAAACTTCCAATACAGTGTGTGTGTGCAGTGACCACTTCACGTTTTTCACATGTAATCTGGATTTGCTCTTGCTTGGAGGGCGGACAGGGATAAGTCTGAGAAGGATGTGTGCTAGATGACAATAGAAAGCTATCAAAGATTTAACCATGCAGTAGAGGGAAGAAAATGCCCTTGAGTTTTTTTTTTCCTTTCATAATATAGATTTAAGGAACACAAAGTGGCAGAGAAGCACTTGGAAGGAAAATGCAGAGTAATTGCCTCAGCTCTGAGGTTTTGTAGAGATTTTTTTGTCAGGCCAAGTTCTTCACTCTCACTGCAGTGACTCAAAGCAAAATTTATCCCTAAGTATTAGTGATCATAGTGTGGCAGCCATGATCATCTCCGATTCCTTAATTACACTGTCCTTAACCAGAGAGAAAGAGTACCCCTTGCTATGGCTTGGACTGATCCTGCAGAAATTCCTCAGACAGGAAAATCCAAAGGGATCAAAACTCTTTCCTCTGATCACTGGATTTCTGACAGTTTCTGCAACTTTTTTTTGGTTTTTTCTTTCACTGAGAGGGTCCGACCTGTAGAGTAGTCTGTGCCCCTGCTCCAATTCCCTCAGAAATTGTGCAGGACTAAGCCCAAAATCACAGAATCACAGAACATTAGGGATTGGAAGGGACCTCAAAAGATCATCTAGTACAATCCCCCTGATAGAACACGATTTCCTAGACCAAGTCACACAGAAGCATGTTGATGTGGGTTTTAAATGTCTCCAGAGAAGGAGACTCCACAACCCCCCTGGGCAACCTGTTCCAGTGCTCTGTCATCCTCACTGTGAAGAAGTTCCTTCTCATATTTATGTGGAACCTCCTCTGTTCCTTATTACACCCATTGCCCCTTGTCCTATCATTGGATAAGACTGAGAAGAGCCGGGCTCCATCCTCCTGACACCTACCCTTTCATACATTTATAAACATTAATGTGTTCACCGCTCAGTCTCCTTTTCTCTAAGCTGAAGAGACCCAGCTCCCTCAGCCTTTCCTCATAAGCGAGGTATTCCACTCCTCTTAGCACTTTGTGGCTCTGCACTAAACTCTCTCCAGCAGTTCTGTGTCCTTCTTGAACTGAGGGGCCCAGAACTGCACACAGTATTCCAGATGTGGCCTCACCAGGGCAGACTAGAGGGGGAGGAGAACCGCCCTCATTTGCTAACCACGCCCCTTATGATCCACCCCAGGATGCCATTGGCCTTCCACCAATCACTACCCGATTTTCCAGACCACACTGCGTCAGTTTGGTTGCAAAGATGCTGTGTGAGACTGTGTCAAATGCTTTACTGATGTCAAGATAGACCACTTCCGCTGCTCTGCCATCATCTATCCACCTGGTTATGCCCTCCTGAAAGGCTATCAGGTTGGTCAAGCATGACTTTCTCTTTGGTGAAGCCATGTTGACTGTCCCTAATAACCCTCCTGTCCCTGCTGTGCCTTGCTGCATCAAGTATAAATTGTTCCATCACCTTTCTTGAGATGGAGGTGAGGCTGAACATTTGCCTGAGTCCTCCTTCTTACCCTTTTTGAAGACTGAAATGACATTTGCTATACTCCAGTCCCCAGGCACATCTCCTGATCCTTACAACTTCGCAAAAGATGATGGAGACCGGCCTAGCAATGACTTCCCCCATCTCCCTTAGGACTCGCGTGTCCCATCTGGGCCCATGGATTTATGTACATTCAGTTTGCTCAACTTATCCCTAGCCCAGTCCTCACCAACCAGGACAAACTCCTCTTTTGTTCCAACATCCTCTGAGGCCTCACTGGTCTGGGACTTGATATCAGGGCAGCTCCCAGAAGTAGAGACAGAGGCAAAGAAGGTGTTCAGTATCTTCACTTTCTCTGTATCCTTTGTCTTCAGGACACCCACCTCATTCAGCAGGGGGCCTACGTTGCCTCTAGGTTTAGTTTTCTCTGCAATTTATTTGAAGAAGCCCTTTTTGTTGCCCTTGACCTCTCTTGCAAGCTTTAATTCCAAAGAGGCCTTGGACTTCCTGGTTTCATTCCCTACATCCTCTCATTAGAGCCTTATAATCAACTAAGTGACCACGCCCTCCTTCCGTGATCTTTCTTCTTCCTCTTGAATTTGCCCAGCATCTCCCTGTTTAAACACACAGTTCTTCTGGCTCCCTTCCTTTACTTCGTTCCTGTAGGGATGCTCTTATCTTGGGCTTCCCAAAAGTGATGTTTGCATGTTAACCAACTATTTTGGGCCCCTTTGCCAGTACTCCATTCCAATGGGATTTCCCCCAGCAATTGCTTGAAAAGGCCAAAGTTGGCCCTCCTGAAGTCTAGGCTGATGATTCTTCTAGGTAGTCTCTTCCTGCCATGTGAGATCCTGAACTCCACTGTCTCATGGTCACTGCAACCAAGTCTGTCCTCAGCCTTCACTGCTTCAACCAGACTGCTCCTCTCCTAGTGTGCTTCTCCACCATTGGCATCAGGAAATTGTCACCTCCTGGACTGTGGATAACTGGCTGAGTAGGACTTCCAGCAAATATCAGGGTAGTTAAAATCCCCCATGAGAACCAGGGCCTTTAGCTGTGAGGCTGCTGTCAGCTGCCTGTAGAAGTCCTCATCAACTTCCTCACTCTGATCTGGTGGCCTGTAATAGGCACCCACAACAGTATCATCCGTGCCAACCTGGCCCTTAATCCGCACCTACAAACTCTCAGCTCTCTCTTCATCCAGCCCTGGAAAGAACTCAACACATTCCAGTTGCTCTTTCACATAAAGAGCTGCTCCACCACCTCGCCTTGCTGACCTGTCCCTCCTGAAAAGGACAAAGCTGTCCATGACCACATTCCAATCATGCAAGCTGTCTTTGTAATTGCCATCAAATCATGATCATCTGAGTCAACTGTTACTGAACTGTTATTAGAAAAAGTAATAACAGTCATATTTTCCTCTAAAAACATGACAAATAGCAGTCATGTTTTTCTCTGGGCTCCAGGGTTTCTCATTTGTCTTGCCTGCTCTCTGTCTCTCCTGGAATTCTGCTTCCAATAGGACTTTTTCCAACCACACCACAGCAAGGCAGTAGAAAATCTGGCTGCATTAATAATATCCCCCCTTTTCCCTGGGACTGATGGGTCTTTTACGTAACTTGTCGCATCTCTGCCTCTCTGCTCAGATTTACTCTTTCATCGATCAGCCTTACCTTGAACTGATAGCAGATTTATCCATAAGCTTGAACCTTGGAGAAGCAGAAAGATCCACAACAGAAAGGTAGAAATCTATTCTTTCACTTGATTGCAAAAGTTGCAAGCGTTCCTGGGCTGTTAGCTGTGAGGGCTGGCCAATTTTCAGCCGGGAGGTATGAAATGCATTTATGAAATCTTTCACATACAACCTGTTTGGAAGAGTATTCTGACATGTAGCCATGTAGCTCTTCTCCCAGTCCCACAAAGTGAAAACATGGAGAAAAATTCAGTCAATGTTTAATGAATCAAATTTCGACTCGTGTAAGCAATTCCATGACTAATGCAGGCAGCTCTTGCCAAGTTTTTAACAAAACAGTTTGCTTCACCTGGCATTTATATCTCGAATAAAGCTGCAGTTGTGATATGTATTTTTTCATGCTTAAATTGTTAGCAAACAAAACAGGCAGAAAAGTTTTAGCCTTTCCAGCAGGACAGCAACACTGAATTTATTAACAAGGGCAAAGCAGAACAAAAAGAAACCACACGTGTATTCTTTTAAATTAGGGGGATTACTGTAATGGGACATCTGGTACTTTAAAGTGCAGATTGCAAACTATGTTGTATCATTTTAATCCCCATAAGTAAATGCTCTCTCCTAGCTTCCTTTCCTGTATTAGTTATTCTCCTGCTTTTTGTCCTTGTCTATGGGAAGAACAAATCCAAGGACAAAATGCTGAGAAGCAATTTGATTTTGTAGACACTAGTGTCAAGCTCTATCCCCAGAACCTCTATGGATGTGGGAGAGGAGTGAGGCTATGCTGTATGGCTGAATCATATGCTTTAACATCTCAGCTTCACCTCAACACGACACAACTTCAGGCACACCCAGAATTTCATATTAAAAAAGCTAAATAACTGAGGACATCTAAAGCAGCAGAACAAAACCAGGCAGTGAGGGGTAAGTGCCTACAGGCAGACCAATTCTACAGAAGAAAATTTCAGAGCTGTGTCTTCTGCATAACAAAAGAGATGTGATGATGTACTGGCTAAATTTACATGGGTCTTGGATAGGAGATAACAATGATTGCCTTTGTAATCCTGAATAATTCCTCAGTGCAATGATCAGACTCACCAAAGTTTATTACACACAAGGTGGCGGAAGATTTGAGAAGTCTGACTGGAGATTTCAGAAGTCTGGATAGTTCTTCCCCTTTGGATCAGGATAGCATTCTCTTTTTCTTTTTTTTTTTTTGTTTGCTTTAATCTGTTATTTCGAAAGGCAAATTATTTCCTATTTTAATTTTAGACAGGACTCTTCAGAACAGATTAATAAGCTTTGTCTGGGCAGATAGACCATATCTATATTTGAAAAAAATCTTTTGAGTTGTATTGCAGCAACCACAGATTTATAATACTGATTACTGTGCATATTTCTAAACAATGTTTCTGCTAAATATGCATTTGCTGTATAAGAGAACAACCATCTGTGAGTTTCTGAATTTCATTAAACAGATGATAAGTGTTTAGTGATAATGATTTCATTAAAGAAATGCTCGTATTTTATTTTCCACGGGATTAATACATTTGATACACAAGAATTGAATTATCATAAACCAATACAGACTTAAACAACTTGCAAACTAGAAATAGTCCCAGAACTATAACACTTGTTTAATCAATTGAGATTAATGAAGAAAAACAGGTTACATGTCTTAATTAATATTGAAAATTCCCTGCCAATTAAATAAGAGAAATAGTTTCTTTACAACTTTTGCAGTTTATTTTGGAAATGACTAGTACTGTTTTCGACTTTGTGTGGCTGCAACTTTTTTTTTGTAAACACAGCTGTTCTCTCACCATTTTTTTTAAATAAGAGATTTCTCTATGTCTTCTAGTAAAGTTTGAGCATATACATTTTCAAACAGTCTGAGCACAGTCCAAACATGAACAAGTGCTTTCCCTTTACTTTTCACAGCTGTTCAGGTGGCAGCAAGGGTCTAACTGAGACATCAGATCAGACGTACTCACCCACTAAGTGAGCCAAATCAAAGGTGGGCACTGACAGCTTGAAATGCCATGTGGGACTCCCAGTGCAGCGCTAATGACCAAAGAGCATCACCCAACACAGGGAAGAGGGAACCTTGAAAGCTGAAATAGTTTTCACCTGGTTTCTGTTGCCCACATTTGCAGAATCCATTTCTCTTATCTGCCATGATGTAGCAATGACTGTTTGAAACCACCTTTGCTCCATTACTTTGACTTCCAGATCTTCTGTCATTTGCTAAAGCCTGAATACTCCATGCCTTCCTACTCCTCCTTGCAGTGCTTTCCTTCCTTCATGAGGAACTGAGTAAAACAGCTGAAATTTCTATGCCTATTTATTTCCCCCTAGGGTTTTCCAGCAGATTCCATCTTTATTCTCCATTCATAGAAAGAAGTTTCATTATTAGTCAGTAGTACCAGACCCTGCCTTCAGCAGCAGTGAGTATCACTCCATTTCTATTATGGCAGGACTCAGATAAACCACTGCTCTTATGGCTCCATGAAGTCCTGCTCTGTGCTTATCACAACTTTAGGTCAGTGGAGAATTTCAATAGCCTTTTTATGCTGAATTCAGTAATTAAAATATTAATGACAAGTTTGGAAAAACTCTGGAGAACTTCCCCAATGTCTTATCTTCGACATAACACCTCCCTACTGGAGTGTACTCTTCTCTCAGCTCTCCTTAGCTAAATCTCTTCTCACTTTACAGATGTTATTCTGATTTTCCATTTTTCTACCTCACTAGTGTTTTCCCATGTGGCACTGTGTCTAATAACCCAGTTAAATTCAGACAGATTTAATCTACTGCATTTCCTTTGTCTGAGTAATCAGTTATGCTATCAAAGGAGGATATCTTATTCAAAAATCAGCTACCCTTGATAAACTATTTAGCATTTTATCTCATTTTCTGTTTACCTCATGTAACTAATGTTCTTCAATTATTTTTTTGTATGTAATATTAGAGCCAAAGCTTTGGTCTGTAATTTATTCTAGTAGTTTTCCCTTTCCTTCACTTAAAGGTGAACTGATCTTCAGGTTTACTGACATAAGCCCTTCCTGGTCCTTTACAGTTCATCTTCATCTGTCAGACTTCCTGGAGTGTGCAGAAGGAGCTGGTCCAGCCTGGTTGCTGGACTTCCTTGCACATCAGAGATAGAGCTTTCCTTTTGCATAACCTCTCATCACCCCTTTGCCCTGTGATCAGTGTCATTCTCCCAATGAATAATGAAGATACTGAAACTTAGGGGACCACAAGCAGCTTGAAGAAATGCTTTATCTAGTGCTCACTGGGAGTAAGAGTTCTTCCCTACAGCTCTCATATCTGTAGAGGAACACTGTGCTATTTTTCTTTATGTAAACAAGACATTCTTTACATCCACTCAAACTAATTGCAAACAGCACTTTGGCTGAAAGCACAGAGGACTTCTTAGACTTAGATGAAAGTAGTTAGTTGAGGTTTACATAACTCTTGTTTGAATTCATTATACATGCATGGATACATGAATCTTGCAAGAACTTTTCTAACTATGTATTTTGGCGCCCAAGGAATACCATTCTGTGGAGATAAAAGCCCAAATCCCTCAGACCCTTGTATCAGAGATTCTTATCTGGTTTCCCACATTTATAACAGGATAATTACCTTCCTCCTCTCACCCTCCACAGTTTTAACAAGGAGCTGAATAAACTTTTTCTTACAGAGGATGCAGCAAATGTTTGAGATCCAGTTAATCCTGACTGGTAATCCCAGTTGCCTCACTGGCTTATACTGGGATTCTCATCAAGTCATTTACTGCAGCATTTTAAAGGGTCTTTGACAGGCTGATTGCCTTCAGTTCTCACTTTTGCCTAATGTAATAAACTAAGTATGTAGTTTCAGTGATCTAAAGCTGTGTTACTGGGAGCTCAAAGATGTGGACTCGAAATGCACCAAGGCTCCTGGCTGCGACTTTATGCCCACTGTGGGATGCATTGTTCAGAAACCCTTGACACACACACACAGAGTAAGTAGCAGCAGCAATAGAAGCCATGTGATACACTATTGCCTGGACCATTACAAATTACCATACTTTCACGGGACATGAATGAGGGACAGATAGGAAATGATTACACTGCAGGAGTCTGAATCAATCCCTCTTCATTCTATACCAGACCTGGAAACTTTTGGCTCTCGCAAGTAATCTTTAATCAGATAGGTCATGCTGTTACAGTCAATGACTCCTTCTGTGAATAAGGGCTACTCAGCAGGCTAAACATTTGCTGGACTGATTTCTAAGTCTTAAAATGCTTAGAGAAAACACAAAAATACTTTGTATAAGTTCTTGTTGCTGTAATTCACATTTTACTGTGGAGTTGTAATTTATTAGGAAATTGAAGAAGAGGAATAAATACAAGTAAGACCCAGATAAAATTGTGCTTTTTACGTGATTGTGAAATACTGACCTGACAGGAAATGTGCATCATGTGCCAATCAAACATGTGACCCTATCCCTGCACTGTTGGCATGTTTATGGCATCTGTTGAATAACAATCACAAGCTAAAACGGATAAATCAGTGGTAGTCTCAACCAAAGTAGAAAAGGACCTGCGACAGATGTAGTTCTCAGCAGACAAGAAGTCAGGAAGAATTGTAGCACTGGTGTGAAATGCTCCAGAGAAAAGCAAGGGGCATGACAGCAGTCAGACAAGATCACGAGAGCAGTTAAGCCAGCTAGCAAAGGTTTTACCATGTCCCTCAGAACCTGCTGTGTTTCTTTTCTTTGCCATGCAGAGAACAGTAGCACTCAAGAGTGTCTTTGTTATCTGTAGCTTTGTTGTGAAGATTTTCTGGGACATAAAGAAAGAATTAAAATATAACAGGAACAGGAAGAGACAGGCAGAGTGTTCCTGCAGCATCCCAGAAAAAGACATCACACATTTAGCACCATGGGCTGTGCAGGAAGGAAAGAAGACTCACAGCTCAAGTCCTGCAATGGCTGCACAAACAGACACTGAATCTGCAAAGTGCTACTCCAGGAGTAATGTGTCACGGAACAGAGAAAGCACCAACAGCTACAAAAGTGTTAGTTACAGTCACCCTCAAATCAAGAAAAGCAGTTATGTCTCCAGCCTGTGAAATCCTGCATGAAGATATTGCCTTGGATCTTGTTGATGAGCAGACAATAGTGACTATTCTGACATCTAGTAAGGATGGTGGCTTGCAAGGAGGTGTGATGACTGGCCCTTTAGTTACACTACGAGGCTCTGCAGCGGCTATTCAGTACAGTTTCCAGCTCCAAGTTTCCATTTTCAGTCAATCTGCTGCAAAGCCCCAGAGTGACCACCCCGGAGAGGAAGATTCTTTATGTTCTGAGATTTTTGTGTAGGTGGGTGTTGCAGTTTGAGAACTGCTAGAACCTGTAGAAGTGCTTTCATGAGGAAGAAAAGTTTTGTTGTGTTCTGGGGGACGTACTCTGGTTGCACAGGTCACGGGACCCCCTCCCCTTGGAGGCCTCTGTCCTGTGACCTGCCCCTGAGGGGCGGGCGGGGGGAGCCTATAAAAAAACCGGAGCAGGGTCTTTGTTCGCTCTTTTCGCGCCTCTTTTCGAGGGCTGTGGCCCTGAAGGGAGCGCCCCCCCACCGCCCCGGGAACGGGC
>VXBP01005172.1:13806-40958 GCA_013400115.1 Rhinopomastus cyanomelas | reverse complement strand
CTGTGAGAGACCGTGTCAAATGCCTTTCTTAAGTCAAGATAGATGACATCCACGGCTCTGCCATCATCCATCCACCTGGTTACACCCTCATAAAAGCTATCAGGTTGGTCAAGCACAACTTTCCTTTTGTAAAGCCATGCTGACTATCCCTAATGACCTTCCTGGGATGGAGGTGAGGCTGACTGGTCTGTAGTTACCTGGGACTTCCTTCTTTCCCTTTTTAAAGATTGGGCTAACACTTGCTATTTTCCAGTCCCTAGGTACCTCTTCCGATCCCCGGGACCTAGCAAAGATGATGGAGAGTGGCTTGTTGGTGAGTACCGGATCCAGCAGCACTCCTCTCCTAATGGGCTCCTTCACCATCTGCATCAGAATTCTTTCACCAATGCACTGCAGGAACCTCCTGGACTGTGGGTGGCTGGCTGAGTGGGTCTTTCAGCAAATATAAGGGTAGTTAACATCCCCCATGAGAACCAGGGCCTGTAGCCGTGAGGCTGCTGTCAGCTACCTGTAGAAGACTTCATCAACTCCCTCATTCTGATCTGGTCTATAATAGACACCCACAACAGTGTCACACCCACAAACTCTCAACTCTCAATTCTGTTGCCCTTGGAAAGAACTCAACACATTCCAGCTGTTGTCTCACATAGAGGGCAACTCCTCCACCCCGCCTTGCTGGCCTGTCCCTTCTAAAAAGGACATAGTCATCCATGGCCACGTTCCAGTCATGCGAGCTGCCCCACCAGGTCTCCGTAATCGCTACCAAATCGTAACTGCCTGACTGGACACAGATTTCTAACTCCTCCTGCTTATTCCCCATGCTGCGTGCACTGGTGTACAGGCACTTCAGGGAGCGAGCCGAGCGCTCCGATCTCACCCTAGGACAGCAAGAGGTCACCTGTTCTTCCTTAAGATCAGAGCTCTACTCCACTGGTGCTCGCCCATCAACCACCCCACTGCCCTTCAAATCTAGTTTAAAGAATTAAACTGTAGTCAACCCAAAACCTTAATACAGGGACTGGTGTGAGCCATGCCCACTAGGACAGAGCAGTAGCTAACCCCAGGGTTTGGAGAATAGGGCACCTTAATTTTTCAGTCTATCCTTCCTTCTTCTTCATTCTTCAACTCTTGAATGATGTAGCCTTGTATTCCTCTTCCATCAATGAAGATGCATTCTCGTCTTTACCATAAGGCTGCATGGTCTAGTAAGCAAGGAAGGACCTGAAGGGGAGGTCTGCATCAGGGGTAAAGAGGCTCTAAAGTTGTTCCATTTAAGATATTTCACGTTGATCACATTCCCTAAATAGTTCACGTTGATCACATTCCCTAAATAGTTATTGGACCACCATGAAAGAAAGCTAATTAAATGATTCTGCAAATGCAGAGACTGAGACACCAATCAGGAAGGGAAGGAAACTGAATGTGAATGCTTGCTATGATCACAACTACTGCTATGCAACTACTATTCAACTACTCCTTCAAAATGGAATACACTTCTACCAGGAGAGAAAGAAATTATAAAGGTTTCCTCTAAATACAGTTTATTACAATTGTTCTTCAGGATCTTTCCTAAGAGGTAGATATCTCATTGGTGGAGGACAGAGATGATGCTGATTCTCACAAGCCTTGACTTCGTTCTACTCAATAGACTATAGAATAAAATGTTTGGTACAACAAGCCTGCTCACCCCTAAAATTCCTTTCAAGATGGGTCTCACAGCCAACAAAGCTGGTGGTATAAAAATTTCTAATTTGAGAATTTAAGCAAAGAACAATGATGAGATCAACACTGGTTATTCACAGTGTCTGATCCTGAACAATGATATTATAAAAAAATTATGTTTTCAGGTCCTTCAGAAGTTGGTTAGCAGCATTTAGTGTTCCTTATGTGATAGCAATTATGCAGCAGTTAGACACTTCACTCTTCCCATGGACTAAGCACTACAATAATTTAAAAAAATAAAAAAAATCCCATGTAAGTTAAGGCTTCCCACTCACTTGGATGCCTGCAAGATTTTTTTCCCTGAAGTGTGATTTAAGTGGTTGTTGATCACAGATGATCACAGACAGAGCCAAAATATCTTTCATGTCTAATGGTTTCCTGTATTGTTAAAATAGATTACTAAACTTCAGCATTAGCCTACATTTCTTCCAAGATCTGGCTGCTCATGTGTCTTACTGTTTTCCATAACAATCTCATAAACACACATTCCCTGGCCTCCACTGTGGCTTGCTACACACCTAAACTGGAGTTAACTACAATGTCTGGCATTGCTCTAGATTAAAATAAACTTACAAAACCAAAGAGAAGTGATATGAAGAGTTAAAGTATTAACACAAAATTCATCCAGCCACAAAAATCTGCATTTCCACATCTCTACCATCCTTTTATATACTTCATAGGCAGCCTGGGTCTCCATATGTTCAGAATGATCCAACTCATGGTGAGACTAATCTTCTGTAAACTAACTCACTACATTAATGTCAGTGATTTCATATGCCTGAGCTGGGAAAAAAACTCATGGGGAAGTGACAGGTCCTGTGCGCTATAGTGCTCTGGGAAGTCTGTCATTGAACTGACCCTCTACATTGTCTGAGCCCCAATGGTGAAGTTGGCAACTCCATTTCTGTTGTGTTGGACTTGGAGAGCAACACACTTGTATCTGGCCTTCCTGACAGCTTTTTCTGATCCTTATTGGCAAAGGATGCCTCCAGGAGAGAATTCTTTGGCTAGGCTCCTATTTCCACAAGCTAACTTATTGTTAGAATATTCATCAGTCAAACAGATCATCCTTCAAATGACTGATTGCAACAGCAGTACCACCTAGAAGTATTTGGGGGTTAGAAAGGATGTGATATTGAACTCCAGCCAATGCTGCAGTGCTGTCACAAAAAGGGAAAATTTGCACCAGGTTGAGCTGATGGAAGTGCAATATATTACAGTGTTGTGTAGTTTTCACTGTGCCTGGCTTGGGCTAGAGCTCAGCGGCAGTGATGTATTGCTTCTAGTTCTGATGTTGCTGACTAAATTAATTGCCAGTGCTGTGACACTGTTGTTCTTGCTTTAGAAATAGATGCCACTCTTATTCTAGGTGCTTCACCACCATGAAATAAAAGTATGGTCTGTGCTCAAAGAAATTCCAGTGGGAAGAAGGAGATGCAGGCATATGAGAGTGTAGAAGGAGGCAACGCATCAATATCAGTCTCTGTGGTTAGTCCTGGGTTCAGCTCAACTGCGTCCCAGCAGCACCAAGCTTGCCATAACCAAAGAGAACTTTACAATAGGATTTGAAGAAATGAAATCAAGTACCTTTGGGAATTTTGAGAATTAGACACTTCAAAGTGAACAGGGCACCTGGACAGCTCATATCTGGCATGGGTAGGAGGGAGCTGCCATATTACAGTACCACAGAATTATTGAGGCTGGAAAAGACCTCTGAGTTCATCCAGCCCACCCCATGACCTAACACCAACACAGTCAGCCAGGCCAGGGCACTAAGGGCCATATCCAGTCTTTTCTTAAACAGCTCCAGGGATAGGAACTCCACCCTGGGCAGTCCCTTTCAGTGTCTGATCACTCTTTCCATGAGGAAGGCCTTCCTAACATCCAACCTAACCCTCCCCTCATGCAGCTTCAGGCCCTACCCTCTTGTCCTGGCACTAGTTGCATGAGAGAAGAGCCCAACCCCCACCTGACTATGACCTCCCTTCAGGGAGTTGGGGAGAGGAAGAAGGACCCCCTGAGTCTCCTCTTCTCCAGGCTAAACACCCCCAGCTCCCTCAGCCTCTCTTCATCAGACTTTCCCTTCAGTCCCTTCCCCAGCCTCGTTGCTTCTCTGGACCTGCTCCAGCCCCTCAATCTCTTTCTTGAAGTGAGGGACCCTGAACTGCCCCAGTACTCGAGGGGAG
The DNA here is from genome assembly GCA_013400115.1 of Rhinopomastus cyanomelas. NCBI lineage: Eukaryota > Metazoa > Chordata > Aves > Bucerotiformes > Rhinopomastidae > Rhinopomastus > Rhinopomastus cyanomelas. The sequence continues at coordinate 37,050 of VXBP01005172.1, read as the reverse complement.
GCCTCCCCAGTGCCCAGTACAGGGGGAGAAACTACGTCCTTAGTCCTGCTGACCACATTATTCCTGATACAAGCCAGGATGCCTTTGGCCTTTCATGCCACCTGGGCACCTTGCTATCTCCTGTTCAGCTGATTGTCAACCAGTACTGCCACGTCCCTCTCTGCCAGGCTGCTCCCCAGCCATTCAACACCCAGTCTGTTGCTGCAAGGTGTTATTGTGGCCAACTATCATGAGTGAAGTCTGGGCTGTGAAGGATCCTGAAAATAAAGAAAGAAGGTATGCTGGATGTGATGGAGGTGGAGAAACCTAGAATCAGGTAGTGAAATGGCATGGTCAAAAATGTACTGGTACAGGAGCATGCCAATAGCTAAGAATACAAACACTACTAAAATGGATAAGGGAAAGCTGTATTAAGTGTACTAAAGCAGGGATGAGCTTGTTTCAGGCTTTAGCGAAAAATAAAATGAAGTGGTTGATGGACCATGGTATCTCATCAATTCTGTTCTGGCTTTCATAGAGGAGTCTTGTACAGTCTTGGGTAGACGACTTAATCTGCGTGTACTTCAATTCCTTCCCTGTAAGAGATGGTTAATAACATTTGTTGTCGTTAGGACACTCTCCTTTTTGGCAGAGAATGTTCTGACCAGGGTTTATTCCTCACTTAGTACAAGTTTGACCTTTTATCAAATTGGGACTTAAACTGCAGCAATAAATAATGGAGAGATATTGACAAATCTAAAGCAGTTTGTTATAAAGAGGGAGTTACTCAGCAGAGAAAACAGGAAGCAGCCACTTTGAGAACTGAACTTTATTTCCAAGCTTTGTGTGATTTCTTTAAGGAAGCCACAGGTACAAATGCAGTACTAGGATGACACCAGGCTAATACATCCCTTTATTCATAAAGTGAATGTTCCGAAGATGAAGTGCAGACACCGAGGTGGATGCTGCGTGCCATGAATGCTGCAATGCCTGGGAGGCTACCCAACTGTTGGTATATCAATTCATTGCTTGTTTTGTTACAGGGCATTCAGGAGGAAAGAGTTTGTTGTCTTCCATCCTGGCTGGATAACATAAATTTACACTAACTGCAAGCCAGAAGAGCTGGCATGGGAAAATTCAGAGCTGGACATGTCTATAGATAAGGAAAAAATTATTCAGTTTCTTGACCTTTTTCTTCTCTCTGCCTCATTAAGTCTCATTAACATACATTGTTTAGTTAAGGAAAAAGAGTTTCTGCTTATCTGAATTTGAACACAAAGGCCCACTCTGTCTCCAGCAGATCACGGAATTTTTGCTACTTGATTCCTAAATTGTGTTTGAGATTTAGTGAAAAGTTGTATTTGGGTTTGTTGAAACATTCCCTTTGCAAAAGGCAAAGCGTCTAGATAAAGTTTATTTAAGTTGCTAGTCTGTACCCTTCAGTGCAGTACAGCCCTGTCCTTTCTTTGGGAGGTGAAGCACTGCGCATCATCCACATGGACTCATCCACAGGCTGGACTTGATGATCTTAGAGGTCTTTTCCAGCCTCAGTAATTCTGTGATTCTGTGAAATACAATTTCAGTTAACCAACAAAAGCAAGAATAAATGTCAGTGACTTTTAACAGGGTGTCCATTCTGCTTAGGTAAAAAAATTCCCTTCCTTCTTTCCCCTTCCCTAAAAGCACCATTGTAATTTGCCAATTGGGAAGAGTCAACAGGTTTGTACCATGAAAACTAATGCTTCAGATAACATAAAAAGCAGTATATCTGTAGAAGTGATTATAAAAATTGCACACAATGAGACTCTAGTAACAAAGAAAAATATGGTATCAATCTGGAAACAGAAACTGTTCTGATAGTGATGAGAGCGTGCTTCGTGTTAAAGTGTTAAACTGCAGTGAAGAGCTGATACTACTTGTGGAAGCATCGAGAAGGAAAATGTGCAGCCCAGTCACAAGGGACCATCACTTCAAGCAAAAGTGAACAGGAAAATGTTAATACAATAACTGCTAGAAAAGCATGATGACTATTTGTAAATGTTTCAGCTGTAAATGCATCCCACTGCTGCCTAATAGGAAATCAAATCAAAATATCACAGCAAAGGCTATGGCTAAAGTTTTCATAGTTAAAACCCAGTTTCTTGAAAGCATGTGATTAATTTGCTTCACATCATAAATCTGGTCAGCTGATAGTATGATTACTCAGACATACTGGACTCCTCTCTTACAGCATTCCTTATTTATTGATTATAGCATGGGTTTTTCCTCCTACGGTTAAAGCTTACTCGTTTCCAGATAAAATGATCAGATTAGACCTGAAATGTTTACTGTGTGTAAGCTAATTCTAGTCACTTGACACTTCACATAGCATATATTCTGGATAAATCTGATTAGAATGGGCAATTGACTCCTGATTTGCACGCATTTCAAGGGACAGCAGAGCAGTCCCCAATTTGTAATTAGTCGAAGAGCATAGAGTCTCCTGCATGGAGGGATGCAGGAGTTCCTGGTCAGTCTGCCACTTGCCATTATCCAAACCAACTGAGGATGTCACTGAAACAAGAGCTGAAGTAAAGAGGCAGAGACTGAAAGTGTCCAGCCTCTGAGTGCTGTAAATGCCCTTGACCTTACTCCTGTAAATGTCAGTAAGTCTGGCTGTATTCTCAAGCAAGAACACACTGATAAGCTTTTCTCAGTCATGAACACAGCTTTTCAAATACTGTTCTTGTACTACCGGACTCCACAGGATAAAACTTTTGGTAGGCAGAGCTATTTGTATTTACAAGAGGGGTTGAGCTCCTTCTGAATTCTGCCCCCTTTCTGGTTGTCTGTGGCTCCTTCTCACTGTTCTGCTGTTCAAGGTCTTCAGAGAGCTCTTAGTCATAATAAAACTCAAATGCCTGTCTTCTTCTCACCTGCCTTGACACCACAGACGCTTCTCACAGTCAAACAAATTCTTACTTAAAATCAGACTTTTTCTGGCTCTCTGTAAGCAGAGCCAGCTTGTAACTCCTGGTTACTCCTTCCTCTTTTCTGCTCATGCTTTTACTCTTCCTATTTTTGAGATTTTACTACTTCACTTTTCTACCTCCACACTCCATGGAGTTCTCAGGAACTCAGCCTTTGCACTGGCCATGAATATACTCAACCAATTTTGACTAGTGCCTGCAACAACGCTTTTCAAACCTCAGCACGTCTCTTCCACCAACCTTTGTCTGTGGTATTTTTCTACATGCAAGTAACTAAATGTAGCTGAAGCAAACCAGGTTGCTTTGGCCTCATAACCACACAATCCTTTCCATGTATACTGCACAAAGAATGAGTCTAGATTTCACCCCTGACCTCCTGATTGCCAGCCTGCTTTTAAGTCTGATCTCTGATAGCTTTTTATAGGTGCTACATCTATTTTCCTGAATCCCTTTGCACTTCTTTTGTGAGACACTGATATCAAATGGAGGTCAACACTGTGTCTTTATTTGTACAAAAATAGTTGCATTTGCCATTGTACATTTTCATGACCTCCCTCTTCCTAGGTCTCTCCTGTTCACACCACTCTCCTACAGAGCCCCTTCCATTCTTTTCAGCATGATTCTTTATGGCTAATCTACACCTCTGGAATCTCTAAAGTTTATTCCTCTTTCAAGTGCCTATTTCAAGTCTCTTCAAGTGTGGCCTCCACCTGTGCTTCCCAGAACATACTGCTATGTCTGTCCAGAAGACAGGGATCTTTGACTACCTGTATCTCTCTTGTTCTATCCATCTGACACTCATTTACTAAATTCCAAGCAGGTAAGTTTAAAGATAACCAGTATGAACACACAACCTCCCTCCTGCTTCACTCTCCTCTCTTACTCTTGACTTTCTATTGACAAACACTTGATGCATTCTTTCATAACTGTGACATAGGTAATGAGAACGATGTACTGCGCCTTGCACTGAGGAATGGTCCTGACTCTCAGGTCTCTTGTTGCACAAGAAACACACAGGAAAAACCCTAACAAATGGACTATGAGTTACGTGTGTTTTTTAAAATAAAAATCTGGCTTTTGGACACATCCCTATAAATGCAAACCCTGAGAAAATCTGAAGTTCACATTGCATAAGCAACTTAGGATCTAACAACTGGATTCGGCCAAAAAATATTTCAGTAAGTCAAAAAAAGGGGGGAAGTGACCACTTTCATCAATGTAAGGAAATCATAGAATCATTAGGGATTGGAAGGGACCTGGAAAAAGTTGACGTTGCAATTTCCCCAACATGAGATTATTGTTATCATTCGTTTATGTGACAAAACTTAATTCCATTTCTCTTGGTTTTATCAGCCAGCAGGAATACAATATTTACCTCACAATACTACTGGAGTTTTTTTTCTAGCCTCAGAGTAATAACAAATCTTGCAAGTGCTTTGAAAATGGATCAGCACACAGAGGCAAGAATAGATGCACTTTGCAGTTCAAGGCAGCATTTTTAAAGTTATATTATTACACCGTTTCATAGTAATTTTGGTGCTTTGTGCAGTGTTTAAAGTTCTACAGCTGTAAATTATAAAGAAAAAAAAGAAACAAATAAAACCCAGAGCAATTCTTTGCCCTATCATCCGATTCTATCAGATGTCCAAGACAAAAATATAATCAAAATAATTGGCAAAAAAAAAGTGAGAAAACTAGGCAAAAACAATAAAAAGAAAATGCTGTCCCATAACTGTAATATGAATCTTCCTATCAGTGTGACTCTCTTCTAGCTTGTAAAGGTAATAATCTGAGCACATGAAAACAGCCAGCTCATTTTGTCTCGCTTATTTTCTTTATATCGTGCATTCAACAGCCAGTCTGCAGATGGTTTTGAGGAACCGTCACATATCAGTGGGAAGAACGTGTTAATTGTGTTCCCCCCTCCCTTCCCCCTTCCACACACATTCAGTTCACAAAGAATGAAGTCCACAAGCACAAAGCGACCATGTCTTCTGCCATGTCTTCCAGAATCAAGGAATATGCCAGGGGTTATCTTCAGCTGTAAGATCTGGCCTGAGTTTAACATCTTTTATAGATTAGCTGTGATGAGTGCAAGATATATTGCCTTACAGCGTCCTGGAATGGCCCATCAGAACAGCACAGTGCTGAAGAAGTTTCCTCTATCAGACATTTTGCAAGAGTATGCTAAAACAAAAAGAGTCCGAATTACCTTAAAACCTCAGGGCAGTAGATTGACTCATGGAGATATAAAGGAGGATTTACTAAACTTACTGAAGTACAAGTTACCATGTGCTCCCATACTAGCCAAAGCAGCTTAGAACATGGTACATATTTGAGGAGTGGGTGTCGGGAGGATGGAGCTGGGCTATTCTCAGTGCATGTAGTGACAGGACGAGGGGCAATGGTTGTAAGCTGGAACATAGAAGGTTCCACATCAACCTAAGGAGGAACTTCTTCATGGTGAGGGTGACGGAGCACTGGAACAGGCTGCCCAGGGCGGTTGTGGAGTCTCCAATCCCTAATGATTCTATGATTCTATGAAGTGTGTAGATGTGCATCAATTCAGATTTTAATCCTGAAGAACAAATAGAATAGAACCAGAAATTTCCTGGCAAACACTGGGAAATTAAGGGGTTTTTTGAGGGGGAGATAAAACTATTCACAAGTGTTTGTTTTGGTGTGGATCTTTTTTTTTAAGCGTGTGTTACATTGTCAGATGGAGTTTTATTTTCCATCCATACTTTTTCTAACAATAAGGATTTAAGGAGATAGGCAGTAAAAATTTCATGAGGAATAAATTTTCAGTTGCACCAACTCACATCTAGAAAAACGTTGTGGACCATGTAAGAAGTAGCTTGCATTTATAAAGCTTTGTATTAAAGGAACATTATTTTAGATAGAAGTTTTGTTTTGCCAGGACACAAGATGATCACATTTCTTTTTCTTTTTGACTCCAGTTACTTTTTACAAATATTAAATTCCATGTCAAACTAGAAATAAATGTACTCCATCTAGCTCCATACCCACTGTTTAAGACTGTGTTATTAATTCATAAATCACTGAAAGAGGGGGTTTAGGAAGAATATTTACTTGCAAATTTACAGCACATTTTGGCAACAGTTGCAGCTAAATGAAAAAGATGGATAATTAAAAATTGAAACAGACAACTTATAACAACATTAAAAATAAAAATAAATATCTGACATAATATTTGTTTAATGTAGATTTCACTAAGTAAACTTGTTTTAGAAAACCTCCTATTTCTTCCACAGGTAGGAATTCTCCCTGCAGCAAATATTTCTAAACCAGATGAATAAGAAATGGTTTTACTCACTAGACACTAACAGTGCTGGCTTTGCTGATTAGTATCTGATGTAAAGTTGTTTAGACGCGTGTGGTTCCATGTTGAGCAGGTTGTGTGGTTTCCATGTTTCAGCAGGAATATTTTAGCATTATTGAATTTCTTTCTCCTTAATTTGCTAAGGTAAAGTTTTTAAAATATCTCTGAAGCTCCTTTTTCCAGTGAATTTCAGTACCCCTGGATGAACTAAATACCTTTAGAATTCTTCCTCAGCCTTTTTTGTTGCTCTTGTTATTTTTTAGAGACATCAAACTAGGAAAGTTTGTTCCAGCAGCCCAAAATCACTGTTTCCTTCGATTCAGATAAGTTGAATCACCCGTTTTTTTATGACCTGAGAAAATTGTTTGATGGTAAAGCTAGGTCAAATAAGAAAATATTTAATCAAGTGTATGTCGATTAGACGCTCTGGAAAGGCTTTATTTAAAGTTACAAACATCATCATCAATTTATCAATGCTACTAAAATTAGAATGCCTATGTTATGACATTTCTCAGTAGCTAGCATTCTTGCAGTCCTGTATGTTCCTGTGGAACATCATGAACTAAACAATAAGAAAAAATGAGACCTGCTTCACTTTCAGTGAAAGTGACGTGGCAACTGAAAGCAGTCCCTGCAGTCCAGATGTTAAGCCTCTGAGTGAGGCAAAGGATCTGCCCCAAATCAGAGCAAGTGTATAAATGGTATTGAATAACAAATCAGAGCAAGTGTATAAATGGTATTGAATAGCAATGTGTATGTATTTTTACCAAAAAGAAGAGCAATTGTGAATTAGAGACATGTGACACCAGCTTTTTGGGGCAGCTGGTGATAGGAACAGTGACTCAGCCTGTCCCACTTGGTACAACTTTTCCTTCCCACAAGTGAATAGTTCAACCTCATAGCATTTTCATGTATATACTGTCCTGGAGCCCTGCATCTGCATCTACAAAAAACTCTTTGTTCTTGAGACCAGGAAGCAATAACTCATCATACAAGCATTTTCTACATGTTTGTCTAAAAGAGCATTACAGTAATTATTCAGGCCGATAGCAATGTAGACACCAAATGTAATGGAGAGAACACCACATTGGCCTGCTGCTCTGTGTTCATCGTTAATGTCTCCTACCTTAGGAGTTTCCTTAGTTTTCTAATAAGATATTAATGATTCTTGTCTAACCTAGTTGCAGTACTGCTAACCATTTCTGATTCATTGTTAACTAGGAATAAAGAAAGTCTGCTGTTGGTAGGAGCAACAGAGATCTCTGCCCCTGTCTTGCTTTCTCATGAAGTGAAAGAAGATGACAGGAAAGCAGGAGGATTTCAGTAAAAGACTGAAAAAGTGTGTAGATGAGTCAATCAAGGAAGGACCATGCATTAAAAATGTATACAGGGTAGTCCTTCCCCTCCAAGAGATTGAGCCAAACATATACTACAAGAGCCCAGCCTTGGAGAGGCAAAAATAGAGTCCTTGCACCCTTGGTTTCCAAATAAAACCTACTGAAATGTCCACTGAAGGAAAAGGAAATTCTCTTTTTAGGGATACTGGAAGTGGTTTGGTGTGGTAATTGCATCTGAACTTTTGCAATGCCTAGGCTTGGTCTGAAAGTGTAAAGGAACCCCAAACTTTGGTTGCTCTAGCGTTAGGTCAGCAGTTGAGTAGCTGAGGCATGACTCAATAAAATGTGGGAAACATCTGAACTATGATAGTTGGCCTCTGCACCTCCATGAATATGTGGCAGAATATCATTTGAGAATGCCAAGTAGAGGGAGGGAGAATATCAAGGATGGTTACTGACATCCATGATGAGCCTGGACCTGTGGTCAATGATGTGTAATTTTCTGATTTGATCCAGGATCATTTCTCCTGTACACTTTGCATTCCCATCTGAATGGTCTGATAGAACAAGGGGCAATGTGTGTAAGCTGGAACATAGGAGGTTCCACATCAATATGAGAAGAAACTTCTTCATGGTGAGGGTGACAGACCAGTGGAAGAGGCTGCCCAGAGGGGTTGTGGAGTCTCCTTTTCTGGAGATGTTTAAAACCTGCCTAGACATCTTCCTGTGTGACTTGGTCTAGGTGATCCTGCTGTGGCAGGAGGGTTGGACTAGATGATCTTTCGAGGTTCCTTTCAATCCCTAACAACCTGTGATTCTGTGAAATGTTTATCATGTGCCACAGTTGTACAGGCGTCTTACAGTAGAAAAAAGTAAGTCTTAAAGAATCATAAAATTCTTTTAGTTGCAAGACACCTTGTGCCAAGAATTGAAAACTACTGTTTCTTGGTCCCTACAGTCTTCAGCCATCACATCACCCACAAGTCCTTCTTGGTTCACACCTAGCAGGTCTAGCAGGGAGCCTTCCCTTGTTGGCTCACTCACCAGCTGTGTCAAGAAGTTCTCTTCCACACTCTTTAGGAACATCCCAGACTGTTTCCTTTCTGCTGTATTATATTTCCAGTAGACATCTGCTAAGTTGTGGTAGCAAGAATAAGTGGTAGCACTTGTGAGACTTCTGACAGCTGCTTATAGACAGTTTTGTCTGCAAAGAGAATTTCAGGTAAGAACTTGCCAGATCTCCAAGAGGTGAATTATGTAGAATAATTAGGCAGCTCTCTGGAGGCACCTGCTCCTTCCATACTTGTCAAAGCATAAAACAGCAATCTCAGCCCAATACTTGGAGGCAGGACCACTGGTAGACCATGTACAATGCCAAATCTTTTGAATGAAGATAAGTTCACTGTGCCATTAATTTTGTTTACAGATTCATCAGAGCTTCCACGACTATTGTTTGTTGGATATTTACAGTGTTAATAGTTCCTTCACCTCTGTTTTGCATCGTGACATGGCAAGGCTTTTGAAGAGTAAGTAGGCCATCCAAAACCAAAGCAGAAAGTTAAATTCAGCATCCTAACGATTGGTGTTTTCCAAAGCTTCTGTTACTTTCATGACATCTCAGCAGAGCTATTTATGTCTGTGGGGAGTTAGGGAAAAGATCACATATTGTACAGAGAGCACAGTGTTAAATTTATGCAAAGTGAAGAAAAGTGTTATCTCATAAAATATTTGTTTCATAGTTTTTGCCTCAAGGATTGTGTTTCGTTATATCTTTAAGTAGAGCAGTGCTTCTTTAGCATCAGGTTTATCATACATATTAAGAACAGGTTTATTGTGTAACGTTTGTAAAAATCGGTGCATTAAGCTTAGCACCTCTGGTACAAAGAAACACCTTTACTGCACCATTGCCCATTCTGCAGCTAGGCTTGAAAATTGGAAACGAAAGCTAAAAGAAAAGAATTAGGTTGAAAAGAAGCAAAAAAAATGCTTCTAGCTTTTCCATTATTTTCTTTGCTTTCACATAAAATTTAACTCCTTTGTAAGGGTTTCAGGGGATTGAATAGTTGGAGTAAAATTATGGTGTTTCAGGGTGCAAAGGACAAACATCTCTGTCTGCCACAAAAACAGGTAGTTGGTGTGTGAACAGCTTCTGTATTGGGATGGATCCCTGCTCTTACATTTAAAATGTTCTCTTCAAAGGGCCTTTTGCACAAATGTTCAAGGACATCAAACAGAATTTCTGTGTTAAAAAAATTACATGTTAAAAAACAATCTTGTCTCCAAGGATATTGCAGTATATGTATCATCTGAACAGGGGAATGGTTTGTTCTTAAGTACCAGCTCACAGCACTCTTCAGGCAAGTGCTTTAACAGAGCTCACAGTGGTAAGCTGACCTGAAGTACTCTCCCCCAGTTCTCCCCACAACCATTTGGATGCCAATATCTTGAACAGATTACCAGCAGTGGGAGTGATGGTAGGTGTCAGAGCAGAACAATTTTCTTTTTATAGCCCAGATCATCTGCACGTAGGCATAATTTAATAAGAAAGAGCCAAAGGAATATCCGAAACAGGATTTGTCTAAATATGTTTTGTTGCAGTAATGTTTTTATTTTTATTGTTTCAGGAGATTTTGTTCCAATACATGTCCCTTTATATCGTTTCCATTAATGTCAGGCAAATACTTTGTGTGTAATTCCTCTGGTTCACTAAATAGAAGGAAAATTCTATGTTAAAACCAGTTTTCCCAGTTACTTTCCTACCTCTTCAGGGGTCACCCACGCGTAGGCTTCTTCACAGGAAAGATACAATGATGTAATACCTACTGATAGAATGTAAATTGTAATATTAAATACCAGTGAACTTGGCCCAGGGCACCCCCAGAAATCCCTCCAATGTCCATTTTACACAGTTTGCACAGTTTATCATGGTTGGAAGGGGCCTGTTCTAGCAGGAATGAATCTATTCCTTCTGTTTTTCACTCTTTTAATGGAGTAAAGATCGCAGACTCTACTTGTGTCTTTTCTGACAGATGGTTCTCTATATTTTGTTGTTCAAAACAGGAAGTCTTATTCCTTGTCAGGCTGTGCAGGTGCCTGGCTAAAGCATCACCAACAACACAAACTCCAAGACATTTCTTATAGCTCCCCAGGTTTTCAAGCCTGACCTAGAAACCCATCATCAGTCCAGCTTTATGCACAAAGAAGGACTGCTGAGTGCCCAGGCGTTACACAATCCTGTGAGAATTTAGGTTGTTCTCTGCTCTCCCTCCCTGCCCCTCTCAGGTAAAGACTGAGATATGGAGATGGGGGGGGTGGGGAGACCTTTGGCTGTATTCAGTTTATTTTGTATACTATAAAAGGAGGATGTAATTAATTCTTCTCCTCATTGTTAGGAGCTGAAGATCATAGAATCATAGAATCATTAGTGATCAGAAGGGACCTCAAAAGATCATCTAGTCCAATCTGCCTGCAACAGCATGGTCACCTCCACCAAGTCACACAGGAACATATCCAGGCGAGTTTTAAACATCTCCAGAGAAGGAGACTCCACAACCCCCCGGGCAGCCTGTTCCACTGTTCTGGCATCCTCACTGGGAAGAAGTACCTTCTCATACTGATGTGGCAACTCCTCTATTCCAACTTACACCCATTGTCCCTCATCCTATCACCTGATGCTGGGACCGGTCTTGTTCAACATCTTCATCAATGACATTGATGAGGGCACAGAGTGTCTGCTCAGCAAGTTTGCCGACGACACCAAGCTGGGAGGCTTGGCTGATACGGCTGAGGGCTGTGATGCCATCCAGAGAGACCTGGACAGACTGGAGGGCTGGGCACAGAGAAACCAGATGAAGTTCCACAAGGACAAGTGCAGAGTTCTGCATCTGGGGAGGAATAACAAATTCCACCAGTACAGGCTGGGAGGTGATCTACTGGAAAGCAGTCCTGNCAGAGGAGGTTCCGCCTCAACACAAGGGGGAACTTCTTTGCTGTGAGGGTCACAGAGCACTGGAACAGGCTCCCCAGGGAGGTGGTGGAGTCTCCTTCTCTGGGGACTTTCAAGGCCCGCCTGGATGCGTTCCTCTGTGATCTGTGTTAGACAGTTTTGTCCTGCTCCGGCAGGGGGGTTGGACTCGATGATCTCTTGGGTCCCTTCCAACCCCTAACATCCTATGATCCTATGACATTGAGAAGAGCCTGGCTCCCATTCTCCTGACACCCATCCCTCATGTATTAATAGACATTAATGAGGTCACCTCTCAGTCTCCTCTTCTCCAAGCACAAGAGACCCAGCTCCCTCATCCTTTCCTCGTAAAGGAGGTGTTCTACTTCCTTCCTCATCCTCATTGCTCTACGCTAGACTCTCTTGAGCAGCTTCGTGTCATTCTTGAACTGATGGTCCCACAACTAGACACAATACTCCAGATGTGGTTTTGCTACTGCAGAGTAGAGGAGAAGAATCTCTCTCGATCTGCTAACTACCCCCATTCTGATCCAAACCAGGATGCTGTTGGCCCTCCTGGCCACAAGAACACATTGCTGACTCAAAGTCATCCTGCTGGCCACCAGGACGCTCAGGTCCCTTTCTTTTACACTGCTCTCCAACAAGTCAGTTCTTAACCTATACTGGTACCTGGGGATGTTCTCACCCAGACGCAAGACTCTACACTTATCCTTGTTATACTTCATTACATTTCTTTCTGCCCAGGTCTTCATAGTTACTTGGGTCTTCCTTCTTTCCCTTTTGAAGACTGGAGTGAAATTTGCTATCCTCCAGTCCCAAGGCACCTCTCCTGATCCCCATGATTTTGAGAAGATGATGGAGAGTGGCTTAGCAATGATGTCTGCCGTCTCCCTTAGTACGTGTGGGTGCATCCCATCAGGTGCCATGGATTTATGTACATCCAATTTGCTCAACTTGTCCCTAACCAAGTCCTCATCAACCAAGGCAGGCTCGTCTCTTGCCTCGACTTCCTCTGGAATCTCAGTAGTTTGGGACTTGATAGCAGGACAGCTCCCAGAAGCACAGATAGAGACAAAGAAGGTGTTCAGTATCTTCACTTTCTCTGTATCCTCTGTCTCCAGGGCACCCACCTCATTCGGCAGGGTCCTACATTGCCTCTAGGTTTTAGTTTTCCCTGCTATGTATTTAAAGAAGCCCTTTGTGTTGCCCTTGACCTCTATTGCAAGGTTTAATTCCAAGGAGGCCTTGGCTTTCCTAGCTGCATCCCTACATTCTCTCACCAGAGCCTTATAATCACCCCACGTGGCCATCCCCTCCTTCCATGACTTTCTTCTTCCTTTTCAGTTTGCCCAACAGCTCCCTGTTTAAGCACACAGTTCTTCTGGCTCCCTTCCCTGATATCCTACCTGTTGGGATGATCTTATCTTGGGCTTCCCAGAAGTGATGTTTGAATGTTAGCCAGTTATTTTGGGCCCCTTTACCTGCCAGTACCCTGTCCCATGGGATTTCCCCCAGGAATTGCTTGAAAAAGCCAAAGTTGGCCCTCCTGAAGTCCAAGGTTGTGGTTCTGCTAGCTATTCTATTCCTACCACATGAGATCCTGAGCTCCACCATCTCATGGTCACTGCACCCAAGGTTACCCTCAACCTTCACTGTTTCAACAAGACCAGCCTTGTTGGTGAGTACAAGATCAAGCAGCACTCCTCTCCTAGTGGGCTCCTCCACCATCTGCATCAGGAAATTGTCACAAATGCACAGAAGGAGCCTCCTGGACTATGGGTGGCTGGCTGAGTGGGTCTCCCAGCAGATATCTGGGTAGTTAAAATCCCCCATGAGAACCAGGGCCTGTAGCTGTAAGGCTGCTGCCAGCTGCCTGTGGAAGTCCTCATCAACTTCCTCATTCTGATCTGGTATCATCCATGTGTCATCCATGCCAGCCTGCTTCTTGATCCACACCCACAAATTCTCAACTGTCTTTTCATCCACCCCGGGACACAACTCAATACATTCCACTTGCTCTTTCATATAAAGAGCAATTCCTCCACCCTGCCTTGCTGAACTGTCCCTCCTGAAAAGGACATAGCCATCCATGACCACATTCCAGTCATGCCAGCTGTCCCACCAGGTCTCTGTAATTGCTACCAAGTCATAATCACCTGACTGGACACAGATTTCTAACTCCTCCTGCTTATTCCCCATGCTGCATGCATTGGTGTACAGGCATTGCAGGGAGTGAGCTGAGCACTCTGAATTCACCCAAGGACAGCAAAAGGCCACCTGGTTTTCATTAAGACCAAATTTCTGTCCCACTGTTGTGCTCCCATCAACTATCCCACCCCCATTCAAATCTAGTTTAAAGCCCTCTGAATGATCCCTGCCAATTCCTGCCCCAGAACCCCTTTTCCCCTCCTAGATAAACCTCTCAAATGCAGACATGTAAGATCTGGTGTCTTATAGAACCAGTCATTATCAAAGAACCCAAAGTCCTGCCTGCAACCTTGTAATATGTGAGGTGTTTTCTGGCTATTCTTCAGCCCCATAACCTTCATATCCTGACATTGCTCAGCCCAGAACATTGTTTCACTCTATTGTAGTTCATATTTGTTGAGTTTAAGCATGGAATTAAATTTTCCTAAGATTAAACAGAAGGCATAAGTAATTTTTCACCAATCTATTGTGGCTTTGAGTGTTGATCTTTCTCTTCACAGTGAGACCTAGAGACCTCTTGCACTTGAAACCATTTCAACTCGTGACCCTTAATTTTTAAAAGTAATACACATTCCTTCTCTCAATTATTTTCTTTTTCTGCATATACACTTAAAAACTCTGCTATTAAATTTTCATTAGTCTTTCATCTCTTCTTGTAGAAGACACAATCCCTAAAAGGGATTTGTTTCAGTAGATTCAGAAACTCAGACACAGATAGGATAGTGCCCCTCTCTGTGTTTCACTGTGATACCTTTTCAAAATGCTAAACCTTTAAGGGGAAAGATCGGCAGCCCTCCTAATGCAGATGCAGACCTTTAGGAAGCACATCAATGCAAGCTACTGCTCTTGGGGCTTGCAGATTTGAACCCTGTCAGAGTTTATCTGCTGCCAGTTTCAAACTGTGGTTTGACATTTCTGGTCAAGAGGGGTGCCCTTGTGAGTCCTGAGAGGGGATGGATTTGAAAAGACAGAGAGGAGCATATTGTCTCCCTACAGCAGTACACTGCCAGCTTCCACTGCAGAGATACCTGTTACCAGCTAGACATTACTTTGAGGAAGCTCATCGCAGCATGATCTTACTTGTGCCTGCAGTAGCAAGCCGTCAAAGCACAGCAAGAAAGAGAGAGATGGCAGGAAGCATCAAAGGGGAACTGCTAAAGACTGAAGAGGAATGAAAATAAAAGCTGCAGCCAGTGTAACTCCCTTCCCAAAGGGAGGGAGCAGAAGTGCAATGTAAGAGGGAGTGGTCTCAAGAGACCTCAGGGACAATTCATTCCTCCTGTAACCCAGCTGTTACAATAGGCTGGGAACTCAAGTGAGAAAACCATAAGAAAATTGCTATGATGCACAGAAGATGGTTGTAAAACACTGCAGTGCCACATCTCAGAGCTGCTGAGGGGGCTGTGATGGCACATTGCTTTTAACAGATGAGCTGTGGGGCTCAAACTCTTTAGTACTGCAACTACTGCTTCTATATGGACTTGGGTAATGAATGCCCATCCTTGGAGCCAAGCCTGTCAGGCCAGGCACATGGATGTGAAAGGGACAAGGACACCAACAGCAGCCATCATCCACCATTCACCACGTCCAGACCTTCACTGTCTGGGAAGAGAATATGAGGACCTTTTCTCACTGGTTCAAAGGTTTAGATATCCATGAGAAAATCATTCCCAGTCTCAGTTCCTTACTAATTTCCGTCCAAACTTCTTGCCCACATGAATACTCTGAAGCCAGTCAAAGACTCCCACCCTACTTACATCAGCCTTCAAGCCATGCATCCCTGTGACAGGGATTGAACTTCAATGGGATCGTGCAGGTGATCAAGGCCAAGATCTCTACTGGGTGCAGTGGGACTAAATGTCCTCAGCATCCGAAATTGTGGGACAGATGCTGGTCGGATGTACCCAAAGAGTGAATCTCATAAAGTTTTTCACATGTAAGGCATTGCAGCATAGATGACCTTCTCTTCACCTTCCTGACCCTATTAGGAATTAGAACAAAGATCAGAAAATCCCAGACACTTTGTTATTGTTATTAGTTATATGTGATGCACTGTCAAAATTGGCAATGGCAGTTCCGCTGGATAGAAGAGTTCCACTGAAGAGACTGCCTGCAGGGTTATAAACCATGATATAGGTATAAATAACTCCCAGGAACCTAGAGCAAAGGAAAGAGCTCAGTGTGAACACGTCAGGAGCAGAAGGAAACAAAGAATCATTGAGATGATAAGCACAAAATAAGGAGCACATAGGAATATTTTGAAAAGTGAGGGAATAGCTGCTATGGATTTGTGGGAAAATGGACCTCAATACATTCAGGTAAGAAACTGGTGGGAGGACACCCAAGATGCTCATAGGTCTGTTACTTTAACTTGTGCAACCATAACAAATAGACCAAAGAATGGATTTCATGTTGTTGCTGTAACAGTATGCTTGAGGTTTCCTCTCCGAAGCACTTGAGCACTAGTTCTGGAAGACCCTATGTTTTTATTGAATATAAATCACATGGCTAGTGTGTCACGGTTAAAGAGTTTTCTTTGCCCTGAAGTTACTGAGTGTTAAATGGAACCTTGACGAATGTGACACTGTTCACAAACATGACTGTGAGCGAGGCTGTTGCATTAGTGGGGACACACATAGACTTTGGTCCTGGATTGAACTAGCTGTAGCCACACGTTATGGTCTAACCTCTCTTTGCCAAGGTCTACTGCAACTTTACCATCTCATTATACTTTGGTCATAGGATCACTGAGATTAGTATTCAAGCTCAGAAGAATTTTCTAATTAAGTAAAATCTTTAAGTGTTTGCCTGATTCCAAGAGGATTGTGTTTACAGGATGCTGTACAGAGGGTGTATGAAATCCTGCTCTTACCACAGCAGAGGATTTGGATTCCATAGCAGGACTATGCTCTTGGGATAGTGTATGGAGAACTGACATTACACTGATTTGGTGTTCTTTGTCAGTTAGAATGAAAATGGATTTTTGACTTTAGCTGTATTCAGGATGAGCTGATTGTCTTAGTTACCCTCAAACTCTCATTCATAACTGCATGTCTTCTGTGAAGGTATATTTAAGTGTACACTTAAACTCAATGGAGTTTAAGCACATGCGTAATGTAAGCACATATTTAGATGCGTCCTTGAATTTGACTCCTCTGTTTCAGGGGGGAATGCAGCTTACCTCAGGACAGCAGTGATATTTCCTGGTTCCATCTTCATTCTCACACCTCTCTTCAAGCAAATCTGCAGAAATTGTTCATCTGCTCTTGCAGCAACAGCAGGTGAGTCTCAGCAATATATAGACTGGTGTTTTAAAGTAAATCAGGACCAGTTTTGGCCTGTGAACTCTGGCAGTTATGCAGCTGAAGCAGAGTGTTTAGCTGTACCCTAAGAAGGCAGATAGCTCAGGAAGATATCTAAGTATGGAAGGTGATTGTGAGGCTGACCAGAGCCACCCGTAGCTGTACAGACCCTATCTCAGACTCCTTACAGTACCATTTTCCTCTCTTGAATCTGAACTGTGAAGTGAATGCTTTTGCATCTAATAAGTCTGAATATTAAATCAAAATGCACAGTCACTTGTAAAAGAAATCTTCTATCAATCTCTTCAAACCATCTTTCTATTGAGATCTCTCTGCTCTAATGTGCAAAAGTCAGTTGCAGAAAAATGGGGATGAAAACTGCCTCCCAAGTGCTTTTATAGCTTTGAAATTATTGTTTATTTTCCCACTTTATTCCTCCACTATGTGATAATCATTATTATCTCTTTTATCTACATCTTTCAAACAGAATGACACTATTAATAGTTGAGCAAGATTTGTGCTACCTATTATTCCTCTGCACTTTTTAGGGAACAAAGTTCACTTGAAAATTCAAAGTGGCAACCTCCATCTGTGGCTCCGTGGGGCTCAGGGCTATAGACATGGATGTTCCACTCTGCTTCTCATTTTTAAGCAGGATAAAATACAGCTTATTTAGGTCATTGCACACTTATTTTGTCTTTTTTTATTGTTGTTGTTGTTCTCCTTTCATGTGACGGATAAAGATTCAAAACAAAACTGTTTGCCACTCACTTCACTCTTTCATACTGTATTGCACATGGAGTACAAGCTACATATAAATATTTTTCTAAGGTTACTTATCACCCTGCTATTTGAACATCATCTGCATGATCCAGAATCCTGGCAAGGGTTAATCTAGGTCAATCTGCCCAGCAGGAGAAAAGCTGTGGTCTTACCACAGGTTAAAATAGCAGTGAAAACCAACAAGAAACAAACAGCAAAACAAGCTTCCGTTTGATTTGGCAGGGTACTCTGAGAGGGTTTTGTCATCAGCTGAAACTGCTAGTTAGAAAGCCGGTGTCCTTGCCTGTGCAGGTCTTTCTCACAGTAATGAGAAGCCCATCTCTATCTATTAATTTACATACAAGAGTGTGGATGCCTCACACCTATGCCAGCTTTGTCACCAGGAACAAGCTGAAGGTTGTTGAGGAGAATGTCTTTATGTACTTTGTCTCACAGGCAAGTAATAAGCCCAAGAGAGCTTGTGCGTTTGGGGGAGGTGTCGTGAGAGGCCAAAGTCAAATACATCGGTTTGCATTTTGCTTGGAAAGAGATTTAGATGATGTTGGCCCTCCTTGAAGCATCCTGCAGCCTCATGCAGCTCTTGAAGCTTACAAATCTCCCTCCTGCTCAGCCAGACTGCTGTGCCCAGGCTGCCTTACAAAACCCCCAGGTGTACAGAGTAAAAGCAGGAACATTGGGTAGATGAAAAATCCCAGCCCGTGGCATGTCATGTCAAATGAAGAAGATGCAGAAAGAAGAAACACTCTCCCTGAAGACATGTACAATGATATATTTAAAGCAGACGTGGTCACCCTAGACTGTTCAGCTGGCAAACCAGCTGCATTGCTCACCAGCCTTTGAGCCTGCAGGGCACAGAGCTTTATTCCAAGGAGTTCAAATTCAAAGACTTCCTAGCAAAGTTTCCTTGTGTTGCCTCTCCTTCTTGTCTTCACTGAAGTATTTTTCATTAAAAATCTGCCATATTTCTGCATTATCTTTATAGCAACAAGGATTTTTGCATCGATGTATGTTGGATCTAGTCTTTAAAGTAATAACAGGATGGGCAAATAAGACTTGGCAACAGTAAGTAAGTGTTCCAGAAGCAACAGGATCTGCCTTGGCACACCTTTAGTTTGAAAGATACTTCACTGCAATTAATTAGCTGGAATCTGAAAGCTTCCAGAAGGAAAGTTTTATGAGTTACCTCTTTCCTCTGGGAAGGTATCATTCAAGCCAAATCACAGTTAACTGACATATTCACTCTTGAATTCTTTCAACTCAGCATCCACCCAGACTGTTTTCTCTCTTCAGAGGAGAAGTGCCTGTGGAAAGTGATGCACTTTTATCTGCTTCTTTCTGACTCTTTACATTTATTTATTTATTTTCTGGAAAAGAGAAGAAAAAGTACATTTAATGGTGATGTCACTGCTCTCGACGCAGAAGTTTTCATTCTGCCTGCAGAACAGACGGAGAGTTATAACGCCAGCAGAGCGAGCTCCCCTCACCGTACAGAGCATCTTTTCTTTATTAAATACCAGAAGCATAAATGGGAGTGCTGGCTCTGCAGCATTGTCCCTCTGCAGGAAACAATGCCCATTCTATCACCCACACAGGAGACTCAGTAATATCAGCAGGAGAGGACTCTCCAGTCATCAGCACCAGGCTGAATTCCAGCCAGCTTCTCTGTAAGGAACTTTGTCTCAGAGAGCACCTCATCTTTAGACCTCTTCCCTTGCTTTTTGTGAATTCTATGAAACTTGGAGCAGGTCCTGAGAAGTTGTGTTAAGCTCCAAGCCCATTAACCATCTCCTGGCCTACCTGAAAAGAGGTAAACTGCCTGGGAGCTCCCCTCTGGCCCCTGTCAGCTCTGCCAGAATGCCATGTGAACACAGGTGAAGAACACCCATGTGGGAAGGGCTGCAACCAGGTCCTCTTCTCCAGGAAGAGTCAATGTGCTGCCTCCTCCTCAGGATGCCGATGTTTATAGACAGTTTAAGGAGAAGCTGTGAGAAACCTTCCTACCTTTTCTTGCTATTGTTCCTCCCCTGATTTAGTGCAACAGGCTCAAGCCTAACCATTATGGTCTTAATGGTAGTTCCATATTTTCCTCCTGACCCAGAAAAGCAAAGGTTACCATGACTCATGTGAAAATTTAACGTTTCCTTTATCCTTCAAGGACCATTCAAGGCTCTTTAAGTTCAAGTCATGTAAGCCATGTATGCTGAGAGATTTGTTGCTTGATAAATAGCCCTTCTCAACAGAATGATTAATAGCAGGATTGATGTTGTCAGTGGTTCTGTTTCATGCTGTACACTTGCAACTGTATTACTATTTTGCTTTGGGTGTAGGATGCCTCTTTATCAAACCTCTAAACCTAGGGAGTGTAAGATATCGTGGCAATATAAATTTTTAAATATAGCCTGTTTGAAAGCAGACTGATTTCCTGTCTGACTTGCTCATCTATTACCTAGAGAGGATGAAAGTGAAGTTCTTTCTTGTTATATAACCTTACCCTGATCTGATTACTATGCACCAAGCCACACTGCAAGCATTTTAGTGAGAAAATACTTGGGGAACTGTTATAGTAAACAAGGAGAAACTAAATGAATGGATTATATTCCATCAAAAAATCTTAGTTCTAAAAGCCACAACACGTGGTCCAAAATGTCAAACCATTAATTATAGTTTAATTTATGCAGGAGCTTGTAATGGGTGTAAGTAGGGATGAGTAATCTGAGCAGAATTAAATAA
Source organism: Rhinopomastus cyanomelas (assembly GCA_013400115.1). Lineage (NCBI taxonomy): Eukaryota > Metazoa > Chordata > Aves > Bucerotiformes > Rhinopomastidae > Rhinopomastus > Rhinopomastus cyanomelas. The sequence continues at coordinate 16,435 of VXBP01005172.1, read as the reverse complement.
TTCTTTTGGCTCTAGACTGTATTAATAAAAGTTTGGACATGAACCACAGCTCCAGAATTAAGCTGGGTTTTCAATGTCCAGTAGAGCAGAGAAATGACAATGTTTTGCCTTGAGTAACTGGAAAGTGAGGAAGGGTCAAAAGGGAACGAAAATATTCTCATGCCAAAAAGTAATGATTTAATATGTTAACCCCTAACAAAGACCTCTTTTTAACATGTCCTAGTCATCATGCAGCCCTCTATTTACCCCAGAGTTATTAGTATAAAAGTGTTACTAGATGTCAGCTAGTGCAGCTCATTCTCTGTTTGCTCTGTATTGGAGACTGACAGAAAAGAAAAAATGGATATGTCCTATTTTGTTCTGCAAAAGCAGATGTTCCAGGCTTCTCAGGGCGTATCTTGTTCTTCAGATTTAGTCTAACAAACAAACAAAAAAAGCCAGGAAAGGGCCCATCTCACTTTTCTCCGAGCAGTGGATATCCATCCTGCACAACATTGCTTTGCAGAAACAATGCCTCAATTTAGGACACATATTTGATTTTAAAGTATGCAAATTTGTCCTGGACGCTGTCTGTAGGCACACCATGGACAAAGGGGTCATTAGGGAGAGTCAGCATGGCTTCACCAAAGGGAAGTGTATAGATAGGTGGACAGATTATGGCAGGACAGTGGATGTGGTCTATCTTGACTTCAGTAAGGCATTTGACACGGTCTCCCACAACATCCTCCCAGCCAAACTGAGGCAGTGTGGTCTGGATGATTGGGTAGTGAGGTAGATTGTGAACCAGCTGCAGGATAGAAACCAGAGAGTAGTGGTCAATGGACAGAGTCTAGTTGGAGGCCTGTATCTAGTGGAGTGCCCCAGGGATCAGTGCTGGGACCAGTCCTGTTCAATCTATTCATTGATAACTTGGACGAAGGATTGGCATGCCCTGTTAGCAAGTTTGCTGATGACATAAAACTGGGTGGTGTTGCCGACACCCCAGCAGACTGTGCTGCCATTCAGCAAGACCTGGACAGGCTGGAGAGCTGAGCAGGGAGAAATGTAATGAATAATAGAATCATAGAATCACAGAATCATAGAACCATTAGGCATTGAAAGATCATCCCCCTGCAATTCCAATCCCCCTGCAACAGCAGGATCACCTAGACCAAGTCACACAGGAACACATCCAGGCGGGCCTTGAACATCTCCAGTGAAGGAGACTCCACAACCTCCCTGGGCAGACTGTTCCAGTGCTCCATCACTCTCACTGTGAAGAAATTCCTTCTCAGGTTGATGTGGAACCTCCTACGTTCCAGCTTACAACCGTTGCCCCTCGTCCTATCGCTACATGACACTGAGAATAGCCCAGTGCCATCCTCCTGACACTCAAATATTTATAGACATTAATGAGGTCACCCCTCAATCTTCTCTTCTCCAAGCTAAAGAGACCCAGCTCCCTAAGCCTGTCCTCATAAGGAAGGTGCTCCACTTTCTTCATCATCCTCATTACCTCCAGCAGCTCCACGTCACTCTTGAACTGAGGGGCTTACAACTGGACGCAATACTACAGATGTGGTTTCACTACTGCACAGCAGAGGAGCAGAAGGACCTCTCTTGATCTGCTAACCACCCCCTTTCTGTTCCACCCCAGGATGCTGTTGGCTCTCTTGGCCACAAGAGTACACTGCTGGCCACCAGGACCCCCAGGTCCCTTTCTCCTACACTCCTCTCCAACAGGTCAGTCCCCAGTCTATACAGGTACCTGGGGTTGTTTTTGCCCTGATGTAAGACTCTACACTTACCATTGTTATGCTTCATTACATTTCTCCCTGCTCAGGTCTCCAGCCTGTCCAGGTCTCGCTGAATGGCAGCACAGTCTGCAGGGGTGTCGGCAACGCCACCCAGCTTTGTAATGAAGTACATCCAGGGTAACTGTAGAGTCTTGCATCTGGGCAAGAATAACCCTAGGTACCAGTATAGGCTGGGGACTGACCCGCTGTAGAGCAGTTTAGGAGAAAGGGACCTGGGGATTTTAGTGGACAGCAGGATGACTTTGAGCCAGCAATGTTCTTTTGTGTCCAAGATGGCCAACAGCATCCTGGGGTGGATCAGAAGCGGGGTAGTTAGCAGATCGAGAGAAGTTCTTCTCCTCTACTCTGCTGTAGTGGGACCACATCTGTAGTATTGTCTCCAGTTCTGGGCCCCTCAGTTCAAGAAAGACACACAACTGTTGGAGAGTGTCCAGCGCAGAGCAACGAGGATGATGAAGGAAGTGAGACACCTCTCTTATGGGTAAAGGCTGAGGGAGAAGGTCTCTTCGGCTTGGAGAAGAGGAGACTGAGGGGTGACCTTATTAATGTCTATAAATATGTGAGGGTTGGGGGTCAGGAGCACAGAGCTAGACTCTTTTCAGTGTCATCTAATGTTAGGACAAGAGGCAGTGGGTGTAAGCTGGAACATAGGAGGTCCCACATAAATATCATAGAATCATAGAATCATAGAATCATTACGGATCGGAAGGGATCTCGAAAGATCATCTAGTCCAATCCGCCTGCAACAGCAGGATCACCTCAACCAAGTCACACAGGAACACATCCAGGCGGGCCTTGAACATCTCCAGAGAAGGAGACTCCACAAACCCCCT
>VXBP01005172.1:0-13367 GCA_013400115.1 Rhinopomastus cyanomelas | reverse complement strand
AGGCCACACTGCCTCAGTTTGTCTGCAAGGATGCTGTGAGAGACCGTGTCAAATGCCTTTCTTAAGTCAAGATAGATGACATCCACGGCTCTGCCCTCATCCATCCACCTGGTTACACCCTCATAAAAGGCTATCAGGTTGGTCAAGCATGACTTCCCTTTTGTGAAGCCATGTTGACTGTCCCTAATGACCCTCCTGTCCTTGATGTGCCCGGAAACAGCCTCTAGTACAAATTGTTCCACCATCTTTCCTGGGATGGAGGTGAGGCTGACCGGTCTGTAGTTACCTGGGTCTTCCTTCTTTCCCTTTTTAAAGATTGGGGTAACATTTGCTATTTTCCAGTCCCTAGGCACCTCTCCCGTTTCCCAGGACCTAGCAAAGATGATGGAGAGCGGCCTAGCAATGACTTCCGCCATCTCCCTTAGCACACGCGGGTGCATCCCATCTGGGCCCATAGATTTATGCATATCCAGTTCGATCAACTTATCCCTAACCCAATCCTCATCAACCAAGGCAAGCTCACCTGTTGCCTCAACCTCCTCTGTAGTCTGGAGTCTAATATGAGAAGAAACTTCTTCCCAGTGAGTTTGACAGAACACTGGAACCGGCTGCCCAGGGGGTTGTGGAGTCTTCTTCATTGGAGACATTTAAGATCTGCCTGGATATGTTCCTGTGAAACTTGGTCTAGGTGATCCTGCTGTGTCATGGGGATTGTACCAGATGATCTTTTCCAATTCCAAATGATTCTATGATTCTAAATGCAGCCAAATATGATCACTTTATGTGACAGGTCTGTAAATGCTGTCAGAAGATGTGACCAAAAAGAAGGTTCTCTGCACTGCTTTGTAACCAGAACAGGAAACACGACTCAGCTTCCTTTGAAGTCAAAACTTTTCGTTCACTGTGCGGCCTGTCTTAGAAGCACACACTGCTCAAAACAGCTGGTTTCAAACTAAAGTTATTGATGAGATTGTCTTTTTTCTGATGCCTGCAGCTTTGTCACCTACTGCAGATAACTGAATGTAGATGCCTCAAACTGGAGTTAAGGCGTGCCCATGAATTGATTACAGCTATCCATGCCTAATGGGCTAAACGAAACCATTTTAGCCATAAACCAATAGCTAACTGAAAACTGGAGCACTGGCACTGGCAAAGAGTAAGAACAGTCGTTAAGGCATGAAACAGTTATCAAATATTCCCAGGCACATGCCTGTTCCTTCATTGTGATCTACCAGTTTATACCCTTTTTTATACTTTAAGAGTTAGAGGACAAAATTATAGCATGAACTGATTGACTTCAGAGATTATGTTTTTATTATTTTTTAAATGGTATGGAAATTATATTTCCAAATTGAATATTTGTCTCCCAGTAAGAAATCATTAAATTATTACAGAGATTTTACAAACATCACCAGAATAAGTATATCACATCTAGGCAATTAAAAAATAATATAAAACTGAAAGAAACATGGTTCCTCTAATGGGACACAGTCCATCATGAACTTTTCCAACATGAATCCTTCCCACAGGTTGCAATTCTGCATGAATTGCTCATGTGTGGGTCCCTTCCATGGAGCAAAGTACTTCAAGAACAGACTGCTCCAACATGGACACCCATGGTGCTGCTAGAAAACCTGCTCCAGCATGGGTTCCTCTCAGCATAGGACTACAGCCTCCTTTTGACACATCCACCTGCTCTGGAGTGGGGTCCTCCACAGGCTGCAAGTGGAGATCTGCTTTACTTTGGACCTCCATGGGCTGTAGGAGGACAGCCTGCAGCTGGTCTTCACATAGGCTGTAGGAGTATCTCCTCCCCCTCTTCCTTCACCCACCTTGGTGCCTGCAGAGCTGTTTCTCTCACATATTCTCACTCCTCTCTTCAGGCTGCTGCTGGTGTTGTGCAAATCTTAGGATTTTTCTTTTTCATCTTGTTAAATATGTTCCCATACTACCACCGTTGCTGATGGCCAGCAGCAGGTCCATCTTGTAAGCTTCTGACATTGTCTTTATTAGACACAGGGGAAGCTTCCAGAACCTTCTCTCAGAAGCCACTCCTTTAGCCTTCTGCTACCCAAACCTTGCCATACAAATCCAGTGCAAACACTAGGCAAACTGTCAGACAACTTCCAATTTAGAAATGGAAGGTTTTGGGAAAGAAATGGTTTGGGAATCATTGACATTAGAAGTTTCTACTCCTTTTCTAGTTGTTTTTCCATAAGTAAAAAAATTTTTTATGAAGAATGGAGGATTTTACAAACTCTAGCCAAATTGTCTTGCTCCGCTTGCATTGGCTTGCCAACATGCATTCAGCAGCCATCATTTAGCAACAGAGCAGCCTTGTTCCATCAAACGCCTGTTTAACATGCTGATACCAACAACACAAAAATGCAGATTAGCAGCAACTTCAGTGTTTCACACACAAAGTACTTATGAAATCAGCAGCAGGATGGAAATGTTTCAAAAACTCACGTGGTAGACTCTGTACCTTGTATCAGTTATTAATTAAACTCTTATGCAGCTTGGTTTAGCCATGGAAGTGCAGCTTAGTGTCCAAACCTTTTGTATTGCTTTGAGATGAAGATAAGGACAAATTAACGGATCATTTTGCTGTATAATTTACATTAAGATTTTCCAATTGTGCTCTTTAGGGAAAAGTGATTGTAGAAGAGTAAGAATCAATTATTCTGCATGTTAGAAGAGGTTTGGGAGGGCTGAAGCCTGATTTTTCAGTGGGCAGATCACAGTGGCTAGTGCTGAACACTTGGCCGCTATCAGATTTGTGGGAGTCCAGAAAAGACCACAGCCAGCAGACAAGAGATCAGTAAGAGTCACTGACACCACAGCATTTTTTTATGGTTTTATCTTTGCTAGTCTTTGAAGTTGCCCTCTAGATTATGTCTGTTGTCCCCTTTGACATTAAGCTTAAACATTGCTCTGGAGAGAAGACAACTCTATGCATGTGAGCAGACTTTCAGGGAACAGCCTATCCTCGGTCAGACTGTTGACTTCACAGGCAGTGAGATAAAGATGAGATGCTGTTATGAACATGGCAGTCATGCAGCTGACTGTGAAGGGCTATATGTATGTCGTTGCATGTAGCAGCAATACAGCAAAGTCACTGGTGACTGAGGAACAGGACAGCATGCCAGTGCTAATTTAATTTTGCTTAATTTATTTTCATGTGGGTAAAATAGAGTCAAAATCTGTCTCTAGTCTCTCTGCAGTTCTATACTCTATCTTCTTTAACTAGAGCTGGGAGAGACCGTCTTACTCAAGTGTAAAGTGGCACAAAACTGCCCCTTATCTAATTGTCAGTCCAATCTTCAAAAAGGGAAAGAAGGAGGACCCAGGTAACTACAGACTCAGCCTCACCTCCATCCCAGGAAAGTGAGGGAACAATTTTTTTCTAGAGGCTGTCTCCAGGCACATCAAGGACAGGAGGGTCATTAGGGACAGTCAGCATGGCTTTACAAAGGGAAAGTCATGCTTGACCAACCTGATAGCCTTTGATGAGGGCGTAAGATAGGTGGATGGATGATGGCAGAGTGTTGGATGTGGTCAGTCTTGACTTCAGTAAGGCATTTGACACAGTCTCCCACAGCATCCTCGCAGACAAACTGAGGCACTGTGGACTGGATGATCGAGTAGTGAGGTGGATCATGACCTGGATGCAGGATAGAAGTCAGAGAGTGGTGGTCAATGGGACAGAGTCTAGTTGGAGGCCTGTATCTAGTGGAGTGTCCCAGGGGTCGGTGCTGGGACCGGTCCTGTTCAATCTATTCATTGATGACTTGGATGAGGGATTGGCATGCACTGTCAGCAAGTTTGCTGATGACACAAAGCTGGGTGGTGTCGCCAACACCCCAGCAGACTGTGCTTCCATTCAGCAAGACCTGGACAGGTTGGAGAGCTGGGCTGAGAAAAATCTAATGAGGTGTAACAAGAGTAAGTGCAGAGTCTTGCATCTGGGCAGGAACAACCTTAGGTACCAGTATAAGCTGGGGACTGACCTGTTGGAGAGCAGTGTAGGGGAAACAGTCCTGAGAGTCCTGGTGGCCGGAAAGATGACCATGAGCCAGCAGTGTGCTCTTGTGGCCAAGAGGGCCAACAGCATCCTGGTTTGGATCGGAAGAGGGGTGGTTAGCAGACCAAGAGAGGCTCTTCTCTCCCTCTACTCTGCCCTGGTGAGACCACACCTGGAATATTGTTTCCAGTTCTGTGCCTCTCAGTTCAAGAGGAATGTGGAGCTGCTGGAGGGAGTCTAGTGTAGAGCAACAAGAAACTTCTTCACTGTGAGTGTGACAGAGCCCTGGAACAGGCTCCCCAGGGGATTTGTGGAGTCTCCTTTGCCAGAGACATTTAAGCCCCGCATGGATGTGTTCCTGTGTGACTTGGTCTAGGTGATACTCCTGTGGCAGACGATTGAATTAGATGATGTTTTGAGGTCCCTTCCAATCCCTGATAATTCTATGATTCTGTAATGCAGGTCTGCACTGCTCTGGGAACAAGGTGAGGGATTTGACTGAGTGGAAGTGCGGAAGACATGTTAGGACTCTGAAGGAATATGAAAATCTTGGTAAGACTTAAGGGAATCTTAAGAAATGTCCGGACAAGACCACTTATTTAATCTTTAAACTTGGTGCCCTCATATTTGGGGAAAGTTCTAAATATAAATGAGAGAGTTCTAAATGTAAATTTGGGATTTGTTGATGTGTCTAAGTTGAGGAAGAATGGTACTATTATTAAAACTCTGGCATGACTTAGGGTTATCCATTCAGTCTCTGTGACCCAGACCCTTAGTAATAAAACAGAAATGGAACCACTTTTCGTTGTTGTGTAATGTTGTTGTCAAAGTAATGAGATTGGGACTAGCTCTTATTTACCATTGCACAGCTCATTGCAGATGGAATACACAGCACATTTATTTCCACACAGCCTTGGTCTTTCCTGTGATGTGTATAAATAGCTGATAAACACCGAGGGCAAGGAGGCTTGGCACCTCCTGTAAACTGCAATTCAGGATTCAGCTGTTGAGCTGAACCCCTGGAGCATGCTTTCAGGTCTACCCTGCACTTGCTGTCTTTTCAAGTCAAACTCTTCTGTCCAAGCACTGACTGATGCAAGAACATGTGAAATGTAAGGAAATCTGGTGTTAACAGGTATCAACGTAAGAGACAAAGATAACTGACAAAGATAAGAGGAAAAAACCATCAAATTAAACACCTACATCTAGACAGAAAACAAGATAATACACAATAGTATAGATCTCAGCTCCTGGGTTGTTTAATGGTTGAGGGGCCATTAAACAAATGACTGGAGCATTTAGGGGGTTCAACTAGAATTTTTTAAGTTTTTAAGTTTGGTTTTAAGTGGTAGAAAGGGAGAAAACTTTTGCCCATGTCCCACATGAAAGAACAAACTGATCACAGGGTATTGGACAGGGCCTTTGGCATTTCTTGTGGAAAGTTTTTCTTATGGCTTTTCTTATGGAAAGCTTTGAGGGAATTTTGGGAAGGTATGTAAAATTATTGTGGGCTATTTAGGTGAAGAGCCAAATGTGAAAAAGGGAGGGAGCCAGCATAATTGGAGTGGAGCAAAGATGGGAAAATTAAGTACTATTTTTCTATTAAGTCTTATGCTCATTTTCACAGAATTCTTTGGGTTAGAAGACTTCTAATGGTCATGTAGTCCAGGGATATCTTCCTCTACATCAGGTTGCTCAGAGCTCAGTTCAACCCGACCTTGAATATTTCTAAAGATGGGGTATCTAACACGTCACCAGGCAACTTATTCCAGTATTTCACCACCCTCACTATAAACATTTCTTCCTTAGATCTTGTATCTACCCTCTTTTAGTTTAAGGACACACTCCCTTTCTCTGTTAATACCTGCCCTTCTAAAAAGGGCATGAGTGCCTTCCTTATATGTATCAAAAAGATGCAATAAGGTCTCCCCAGAGCCTTCTCTTCTCTGGACTGAGACCCAACTCTCAACTTTCTTCATAAGAGAGATGTTCCATCCCTGTGAATACTTTGTGACTCTACTCTGGGCCTGATCTAATATGTCCATGTATTTCTTGTACTGGGAGCCACACAGCTAGATGCAGTCAGTGGTGAAAAGGGAACCACAGAGGTTCTTATGAGAGCAAAATAGATGGGAAGAATCATCTCCTGGCCATGCTTCTTTTTATGTAGCCCAGGATAAAATTGGCTTTTTCTGGTGCAAGTATATATTATGGGCTCATGTTCAATTTTTCTTCCACAAATATCCCTAAAACTTTCTCTACAGGACTGCTCTCACTCCACTCAGCAGTCCAAGGTTTCTTTAATGTTTATTTCTCACTATTAAAACTTAATTTAATTTGCAATAGAATAAATTAATTTTCCAAGTCATCTCTGTTTTGTCCATGAAAATGTCTTCATCTTTACAAAAGACATTTTCCATCCTGCTTTCTTCAGCCATCCTATAGAGCAGGGGGAGTGAAAGAGTGGATGGCACCTGGATTCTGGCCAATTCAACCCACCATAATTCCGGTTTAGTTTAGTAATACAAGACAGAGGTCTGGCTAAACAATAATGGCTTGAATAGGGTTCTGTAACTGTGTGATCTTGGGTGCATCATTTCCTGCCCACAGATGGGTACTTCTGCAACTCAGAGAGGTTCTGCAAGATCTGAACTACATTAGGTAGTGTTTGAAGATCTGCAGCTGAAAATGGCTATGCAAAAGTAGGACACTAGTAATATTAATATCTTAAGGGAGCTGGCTTTGGTTCTGGTTCAGGTCAGAATGATGTAGACACATGAATAAATGATGAGTTGTTGTTGTGAACTTCAACATTTCCAAGTGCCTAATTCAGGCCATCGTTTAGCTCAAGGCCTGTTTTACATGAGTGTCACATGCCCTGGTATAGTGAAATAAGTTAAACTCAACAGAACTAATTGTACATGAGTAACTAGGCATCAGTAGGACCCAAGGTCATACTTCCTGACCTAAGACAATTGGTTTTCATAGTCAGTGAAGTGAGAGTCACCTTGAGGTCATCTTGTTACTGATTTAGAGGAAAGGCATGATTTGTGACAGTACTTGAGTTTATATAGACTGCATATTTCTTCATAAAGGGAGGAAATCATAATGCAGAGCTGAAAGAGAAGCATACTTCCAGGAGAAAGAGACCTGCAATGTCTTCTTTTATTAAGAGAGAAGATAAATAGAAACCTTATTTCCCCAACACCAGGTGTTACAGGAAGTTTGGCACTAAATCATCCTCCTTGGCATTATGTTTAACATCACACGACTGGAATTACAAGCTTTGTTAACAGCCCAAACATCACACAGGTCATGTGCAGATTGCTATATTAATCAGCTGAAAGCATAAAAAAGTTTTTAGTGCCTTTTTTTTTTACTACTTTACCTCTTCAGCTAATTGCAATGTCTTCCTTGTCTACACATACTTCCAAGCTCCAGATCCTCGCTAACAATTCTGGGGTTTGGATTATTTGTAGCATTATTTGCTGTACACAGATGAGTCTTTTTTATTTGAGATCACCTTGTTTCCTTGTTTCATGCATCAAATTCAAATACAGAATATGGGATTGGATGAATCAGTAGTCAGGTGCAATGCAATAAATCCCATAGGCCTTTGGAAGAACACGCACTTTCTCATAAACAGAAAAACCAAACCACTTAGTCTGCTGCAAACATGTTTCAACACCTTGAACTTATTTTTGCATTTAACTCTTTCTGCTTCTGTTTATAGAGTAAAATAGTGATTTATAGCAATTATGGTGCCTACTTTACAGAAAAGATATAAGCATGTTTATTTGAGATAATTTAAATACAGTAGGATTATGCCATCATTATTATAGAAGTAAGTGAAAGAGTTTCTGCGCAGAAAAGTTGTTAAGCCAGTAGTTATAGTCCAATAGGACCCTGGAACTGGGAGAACAAACCGTGAACAGCATATGTGTTAATCACAGAAATATAGAGGCTGGAAAAGACCGCTAAGACCATCAAGCCCAACCTATGACCTAACATCACCACAGCCTAGACCATGGCCCTAAGTGCCACATACAGTCTTTTCTTAAACATCTCCAGGAATGGGAACTCCACCACATTTTAGTTTCATAGGTTTCACACTTTTAAAATCTATCTCCCTCTCTATCTCTTGACATCCCACTACTAGAGCTCACAATAAAGTTTTTCATATCGAGACCAGTCACTGGAAGATGATCTCCCCTCACTGCATCCAGAGAGAATGGGGATGGAAGCCATAGTGTTCTACAGAGCTCTCTCTCAACACAGCTAACAACATAATGTTTTAACATGACTGCTTTGGGGAGATCACTGTGCATCAAAAAGAAGGCACATGATAAAAAGCAACAGCAGTGAAGCTTCTCAGAGCTTTGTCCACTCTCCCATTCTCCCACTCCTCCATCCAAATGCTACCATTTCAGGTTTTTCCCCACAGGCAATGATTTCTCTTAGGTTTAAAGCTGACATGATATGCTGAACTCTGTGGTACCTCATCATTAGCTTGAGGTTTGGATTATTGCAAATAGAGCGATAGGATGTGTGGTGCCTTTTAGCATGACATACTGGCCATAATTAAAGAATAATTTAATTTCTATTTACAGAAGAGCCATCCAGGAGCAAGCTGGGAAATGTTCAGTCAATCAGTCAGTTTGAAGTTCATACTCAGCAGGTCCAGATCAACACACAAAGTGATGAAAAAAATAAGAAAGGAAGGAAAAGAATGGTGTAGGAGAACTGTGGTAGGGGATGTAGCAGCTGATGAACGAAGCCAAAGGACATGGACAGCATATTCTGTGGGTTTCATCACATTATGATTAAACAGAAACACACAGAGAGAGACCTATTATGGAATGAGAACTGGTAAAATTGTGAATAAAACATAGTATGGAGGAGAAGAAGAAATTAACCTGCTAGATTTGTGTTACCTAGAAAGGGGAAATGGATCAATTTTCTTGTTGCAGTAGGCTTTGCATTAATTAAAAAAAAAGGAAAGGAAAGAAAAAAAGAAACCTCAGCACCCTAAGGAAGCAAATGGTCTTCCCTAACACAGAAAAGTGCCAAAGGTACTTCTATCAATTAGAGCAAGTAGAAATCACAGTCCACCTCCACAGGACAAAAGAAAATGAAATTCACTTAGGAAATAAGAGAAACAGCATGAAACTCCACACCACTTACTGCACAAGATCCTGTTGGCATTTTACAACCTTCTCAAAAATTAACCAGTCTGCATATTTTTGTGTGGTGATTTCATTTTATTTCATTGTGCAAAAATACCAAGCACTTTGCAAATCCTGTTTGAGAAGAAATACATAGTACTGCTCATGTGAATAAGTCAGAGAATACAACGCAGATACACCTCCGTCGCTTGGATGATTTTTAAATTTTTTTTAATTATGTCTAACGCAATTCCTTATACCTCATTCATGGAGCTTCACTCTTTGTACACCTACATCTTCATTTTCAAAGCATTCATTGTTCCATATGCTTTGTCCAGATGGAACTTCATGGCAATGGATTATGTGAGCTAAGAACTGACTCACTTAAAAGCCTACAGCACACCATATCATGCCAGAGAAGAAGTGAGATGTTGGAGACCAGCTGGAGAGAGAGCACTTCAGTATCTCTGCTCCAAAAGCGGATGACAGAATCACAGAACCACTAAGCTGGAAGAGACCTACAAGATCACCAAGTCCAACCATCAACCCATCCCCACCCTGCCCACTAAACCCTGTTCCCTAGGGCCATATCTACTCAATTTTTTAACCCCTCCAGGGATCAGTGTGTCCCACGAAGCAAGGTATGACTCTTAACATCTTGGTTAGAAGTTAATCCATTGGACTAACAGCTTCTGGCTGAAATTTTGCTTTCAACTCCTGTATCCAAACTGAACAGTCCAAACATTTGTTTATCACAGAATCACAGAGTGTTACAGGTTGGAAGGGACCTCAAAAGATCATCTAAGTCCAACCCCCCTGCTGGAGCAGGGTAAGCCCACAGTACTGTCTCAAGATATGCTGTCCTACATGGGACTGAAACCCATGACCCCAGGAATTCAGAGTCCCATGCTCTACCAAGTGAATATCAGCATCCTGAGCTGGAAGATGAGAGTAGGGCAGTGACCAGCAGTCCCTATGTTAGGTGTAACTGAAGGTAAAGGTAAGCAAAAAGTCTGCTGTTCATCCCACTAAAGTTTGATCAACTACACTGTGGGTGTCTACACTGGATATGACTTCTCAGCTTTTGAAGCATTAATGTATAAAGTAGGTGCGTATTTCAGTATGCAATTAATCATATTGATTATAAATGTAGTTTGATGCTACTGATTTAGATTGACAAATCTGTCTTGTTTGACAAATACTACCAAACTAAGTAGATGGCAGGAAAATTTCCAATAAAAATGTCAATGCTTTCCTAGGAAGGACCTAAGGAATGCCATGGCATCTTTATGAAAAGGTCTGATACGTCTCTTCAGGAGAAGTGCTGCACTTACGGTTCTGCAAGTATCCAAAATACATCTGTGACATCCCCAGACAGATCTCTTCTGCTGTAGGAGGAAAAATATCTCCACACTGAATCTGTGATCTTGTCTCATGTGTCTATGAAAATTTTACATCCAAGAGTTGGCCAGAAAGACATCAGAAAATATCAAGAATGCATATCTCAAATGATATAACAGTAGGTATTTCAGAAGCTTATTAGTCTGTAAGAAATGAGGATGAAGAGAGGGCAGAGGAGGAGAAATACAATGAGCAAGACGAATGGTGGAGTCATCACTCATTCTAAGACAACTAGGGTGATAACCGATTCTGTCTCTGCCCCCAATGAGAGATTTAAGCAGGATGTTAGCTTTGGTCTCAGAAAGCTTTGACTTCTGTCAGAGAAGCCCAGATGACTGCCAGATGGGCCATGGTACAAGCGCCTGAGATTCCTGTCCCTTTTTGCACTAATTTTAATTCTTCGCCTGTCTTGCTTTCACTGCAGTCTTTCCGCAGTTGGACTCCACTCAGTTGGAAACAGGAGGATATCTGAATTAATGATGGTCAAAAACTGAGTTTCAAGCTCTGATATTTGGTGGTAGCACCACCAAAACAAAGTTATGCTGCTTGGTCTTAATCTTAGTTGGCTTTGTCCTTAATGTGGCTAGGGATACTGGCCGTGACAGAGCAAAATGGAAAACAATGTATGAAGCCTAGATAATGTAGAATATTTCTTGCTCCCAAAACATAAACTAAAATGATGAAGAACTTCAACTGCTGGTTGTGTTAGAACTCGCCCAACAAAATGCTTACAGGGAAATTTCAACTAAACAAATTTTTTTAGCTAATTTATTTTTTTTTCTTTGTAATTTTGGTCAGAAGTGTGTTGGTACATCAGCTTGGAGGACTGTACAAGGTTTTCACTTGATGTTAGAAATCTGCCAAAGATGGAGAAAAATGTAAACTGTGTTAACAGGGTGGGTGATAAATGAAATGAAGATTTATGATGTTTGTCTGAAACAGATAAAAAAGTAATAGCTTGCCTTAGATCAATGACAATTGATAACACCATAGCAAGATGAACATGCAGATACCTGGCTGGTGATCCATGTGACACATAGACAGGAAATCACTAATCTAAGCGTGAACCATAATAGAGCAGTTTTGCTGCACCAAAAAAATGGCAAAATATGCCAAGAAGACCCTATTAAGATACCTGACTGCCAGTCAGAGAGAAGAGGACCCTGGCTTTGCTGCTTGTCTGGGGCAGAGGAGAACACATGCTGTCAAATCCAGTCAGAGTACTTCATGTCACTAGAAATTGTTCATCACCATCAGCTACCAGAAACATGACTTCCCTGATGTTGTCACACCAAGTAGCTGAAGGACAGTGGTGGTTCTGTCATCACAAAGCAGCTGGTTTGTAAATATGCTGGCACAGCTTGAGCTTGAATGACTGCGTATGTTCTTGTGGTAGGTGGGACAGTTTGTCTATAAAAAGTACTTCTAGTAGGACTATCAATAATAGTTAGAACATTGTTTTATTTAATAAAGAATTGTCTAACTCAATAAATATTCCTTGTGTTTGTCATCATCTGATTCAACCATTAGTTTGTGGAAACTGAATCTTCACTCCCAGAGCTGTAATAGTCTGTAAAAATCAGGAATCTCAAACATCTAGTCAACAGTTAAAGAGTGACACAAGCCAAAAAACACAGCAAGGAGTATTCTTGGAGCTGGCTTGAATTTGTTTCAAATCAGGGCCATGTATCTGGAGGAATTTATTGCATTCTCCAGAAAAGACAATTAGCCTCTGTCCAGGATTTGGCTGGAATAAAGTTAATTCTCCTCATAGCAGATAGTTATCATGGAGCTNGGCATCTTTATGAAAAGGTCTGATACGTCTCTTCAGACGAAGAAGAGTGGAAGAGTGGGAATGTTCAGAGTGATGGCATTTGTTTTCCCAGGTACCATTTCTCATATCTCATACCACATGACATCACGCTCAGCAATAAAACCTGAAGGAAGGAGGGGATGTTTGGAGTGATGGCATCTGTCTTCCCATGTGGCCATTATGCATGAAGATTCCCGGAGATGGCTCAACACCTGCCTGCCAACAGGAAGTAGTGAGTGAATTCCTTGTTTTGCTTTGTTTGTGCTCATGGCTTTTGATAAACTGCCTTTACCTCAACCCACAAATTTTCTCATTTTTAACATTCCAGTTAAATCCAGCAAGATCACCTAAACCAAGTCACACAGGAACACATCCAGGCAGACCTTGAACATCTCCAGTGAAGGAGACACCACAACCACCCTGGGCAGCCTGTTCCAGTGCTCCGTCACTCTCACCGTGAAGAAATTCCTTCTCAGATTGATGTGGAACCTCCTATGTTCCAGCTTACGCCCATTGCCCCTCGTACTATCACTAGATGACATTGAGAAGTGCCTGGCTCCGTCCTCCTGACACCCACCCTTCACATATCTATAGGCATTAATGAGATCTCCTCTTCTCCAAGCTCAAGAGACCCAGCTCCCTCAGCCTCTCCTCATAGGTGACATACTCCACATCCTTAGTCATACTCATTGCCCTACAGTGGACTTCCTCCATCATCTCCACATCCCTCTTGAACTGAGGGGCCCAGAACTGGAAACAATACTCCAGATGTGGTCTCACCAGGGCACAGTAAAGGGGGAGAAGAACCTCTCTTGATCTGCTAACTACCCCCTTTCTGTTCCACCCCAGGATGCTGTTGTTCCTCTTGGCCACAAGAGCACACTGCTGGCTCACGGTCATCCTGCTGGCCACCAGGACTCCAAGGACCGTTTCTCCTACACTACTTTCCAACAGGTCAGTCCCC